>JAJEKB010020218.1:106642-267024 GCA_022393335.1 Macrotrachela quadricornifera
GATATGGAAATGGCTCATTTGCAAATCAAACAACATATTCAACTGGCGCTAGTCCATACTCTGTAGCTACTGGTGATTTTAATAAGGACACCTATCTGGATATCGTTGTCGCTAATGTTGATGACAATACTGTAAGTGTCCTTCTAGGATATGGAAATGGCTTATTTGCAAATCAAATAACATACTCAACTGGCGCTGGTCCAGTGTCTGTAGCTGTTGGTGATATTAACAACGACACACATCTGGATATCGTCGTTGCTAATTGGGATGATAACATTATAAGTGTTCTTCTTGGGTATGGCGATGGCTCATTTGTAGATCAAATGATCTATCCAAGCGGCTTAAGTCCTAGGTTTGTAGCTGTCGGTGACTTTAATAATGACACCCATCTGGATATCGTTGTCACTAATGCAAATGCGGCGAGTGTTGGTGTATATCTCGGATATCCCACTGAAGGTTTTCTATATCAAATGAGACTCATAACTGGTCATAGATCTCGACCTAGATCGTTCGCCAATGGAGACTTTAATAATGATGGTTACATAGATATTGCAGTGGCAAATTCAGGTACTAACAACATCGGTATTTTTCTGAGATATGACAATGGTTCTTTCGGAAATCAAGTGACATATCCAACTGATTCTTCTCCATGGTCTATAGCCGTTGGCGATTTCAACAATGATGCGATACTTGATATTGTTGTCGTGAATTATGACAATGACACCATTGGTATATTTCTTGGATGGGACAATGGTTCTTTTTCAAGCCAAAAAAAGTTTAAGACCGGTTTCAAATCTGAACCGATCACTATTGCCGTTAATGATTTCAATAACGACAGTTTGTTAGATGTTATTGTCGTCAATTATGGTACAAGCAATGTCGGAGTATTGCTGGGCTATGGAAATGGCTCTTTCGCTGATGTAAAAATTTTTTCGATCGGTTATGGATCTCTTCCATTCTCAGTTTCCGTTGGTGATTTGAACAATGATGGAAAGCTGGATTTTGCTGTCGCCAACGAAGGAACTGACAACTTAAAAATTTTCTTACAGACTTGTTAATATTTGAACTGCTATCTTGATTTTTTTTCATTGATTTACTACTTCTAACTCTTATTTATTGCTACTAATATTTCTTCTAACTCTCTTTTAGTGTGGGTGTGTGTTGAGAATCAATAAATTTTACATAGAGACCAGAAATATCAAGTGAAGCTACTGCAGTGCGTTTCAGTCTGGTAAATAATTTTGTCGGATGTTGATTTTTCAAATGAAATTTGACTCAAGCAATCATACGACAATCTTGGATAGGGTGAGGGTGAATAGGAATAGTGGCACTCCATAACAACAGTTGTTTCTGCCTTGCCGAGATGTCGTCAAGTGGATTTTGAAGATACTTTACCAATAGTAATTTAATTTAATATGAAATTTTAAAACATAGGAATTACTATATATGATCGATATTCTTTGCATGTTGATCATCCTTTGTCTATCTAATCTGAATTGATAGAGTTTGTCAATATATTTCGAGTTTTCGGTAGTGGTTATGCTTATGAGGGAACCTCCCGAGGTGCCCAACGCCGATTTCCTTCAGTCACGCGTTGCTTATTAAAGGATATCAAGGTAGAAAAAAGCTCACAAGGATTACAGGATTTTTGCTTGTCATGAAAAAATACACTCCTGTACTTGACTATAGTGTTGACATTCTGCGGTTTTATATAACCCTATGTGCTCTGTTTTCATTTTCATCATTTGTTAAATGGTTATTAACATTTCGTGATAGAGAGTACATAGTACTATTTAACTGACTGTGTTTGCAAATGAACAACAAATCTTTAGAGTAAGTACATTGATTATGATCAATGGTATCAAAGAGTATTATAAATCAGCTGATATAATCCATCGCTTTTGCGCATTCCACTATATGTTATGATTCTTCTACTTCTATTACCTCATACAATCTGCCATCATATGATATGCACTTTTCTATCTACCATATCATTCTATTTTTCTATGACATCATAAACATTCTTTCATGAGGTCAGGTATTCTTCTATCCTTTCCTAATAGTTGTTGATTTTTTACAATAAAATATGTCTATAGATCGAATAGAATTATCTTTTGATATTGCCTAACACAAACAGTGCGGTGTTGGAAAGGATCAAATTAACAGCAAACCGATTACGAGAGGCACTACTTATTTAAAGACTAATATTGCTTATTTTTGTTTTAGACGAAACTGACAGTCAAGAAGAATGATGAACTCTTACAATGTCTTGCAACTTGTCTCCAGTTATATCACTGAATTACTACTATCCATTGATTTAACTAATGCGTGAACAGCACGCAATGAGGATATGGCACGAAACATTTTTGAAGATATTGAATCAATCTTCATTTGCACCATGAAGAGTTTTGTAGTCACTATAAATATATTCAATAGCCAAAAAATATTGCAAAATACACTCAATTCCGATTTTTCTGTTTTACATTGAACAAATCTGTTTATTCACTCACAATACTCTCAGAATCAGATTTGATACGTGGCAGCACACTAACTGTATAATTGCATTATATCTCCGTAGGCCTAAGTTTTCAATAATTTCCCAAAAGAAAAATTTTCGGAGTTTCACGAAATCGGAGTCAAAAAAGCGTAACTCCATAGGTGTCTAAAGCACACCTGTGCGCACGCGCTAGCAGACCTTTTTGGTGAAAGAAAAAAAGAAAAGATATTTTTTCGGATATCTTTTCAGCCAATCGCTATGCTTTGTATTGTATTGCCAATATACACATTGGTTTTTTTCTCATAGGCTTTTTCTATGCTCTCCCCTTCTGTGTATCTCGATCAGCAACTATATAAAAGCAGATATTCCAGCGTAAAATTACAAACATACGTTTATTCTAAATCGAATAACAACGTATATTCAATGGTTACTGGTGAGTCTGAACATGAACAACATCAAAACGTTAGTATATTTGATTGTTATCTTGACATTTTTGGCAATGTGGTGCGAAACACGTGCAGCTCAGAAAAGTTCTGAAGATCTCACCTTCAAAACGGTCAACGAGCCGCCTGCGACGAACTTGTCCGACTCATGGTCAATAAGCGTTGTCATATTCGTTGTTGTAATCTTGCTTGTTGTGATGGTACTTGTTGTTGAAGTCGAAGTAAGCGAGATATGTGGTACTAATATGTGTTTCATTAACAGCTTATTGGTATTTTTTCTCTTTATGGGACAAGTAGCACAAGTTCGAACCTCTCGTAGGATTTCAACAGTGTCATCAACCATCAATATCAGCAGACATTACTTAGTAACTACTGGCCATTTCAAAATACAAAGGCGGGTGGGTATTTTTTGAATAACTTTTGATAGGAACAAGATATAGAGCTACGGTTTTCATCGTTAGAAAGAGGCTGATCTGGCACATCGACTCATACAAAATTGTTGAGAAATATTTCATAAATAAATAGTGATCTATGGTCATCTTGAAAGAACGGACGGTCGCTCTATGAAGATGAAAGAAATGTTTAACTTTCAGGAGTGGAGTAGAATGGAGAGCTGACCAACTACAAAACTGTATCCAATATTTGATAGAAAACTTTAGTGCTTTGGAGGTTCTCGGTACGATATCCGACAATTTTGCCTGTAATTTCTATAAAAAAACTCAGTTTTTTTCGCTTTTTTCTAGAAAAATCACTCCTGGTTTTACGAGATTTTTTTATACAATTATTGCAAGAAGTTACAAAAGTCCAAGTTAGAAGTCATTGTCTAATATGGTTTGATACGTTTTCATCTGCCTTTTCCAACGATGAAAACTGCAGCTCTCTAGCGTTTTTCTATCAAACGTTTCATGCACTAAGCCTTCGACGATGATAGGTATCGAAGTGGACAGCTTTACTGATTGCATATACATCGGCTTAAACGCGTAACGCATCACCCCTTGAATCCAGATTTCGAATTAATTATTCAAAGAGACTGCTATTATTATTTCATAGAGCACAGTCCGAGATTTATGTCATACATTGTTGTGATCGGTTTATTGATAATAGTTTGTTATTTAGGAAATATGTTATGGCTGATCATGAGTATCAGATCAGAACTATCCTTTGACATAATGATTAACTTTTTGATGTCTTTTACTTTTGTGAGGCGAGTCCAAACAAAATTAGTATGTATAGAGCTTCGTCGCGTAACGAAAACAAGAAATTCTTTGTTTTTTATCTACTAGCGTGAATGTTCTTTCGATGGAGACAAATGTGTAACACGATGACGTTTTTTGACTATTTCTCTCGTTCTTCAATAATGTTAAAAAACATCCCAACCCTAGGTTTTCTATTCCAAGACCATTGAAAAGTGTGAATAGTGGATTTCTCCATTGTGTACTTCCAAATTCCTGTTAGAATAAGTCTAATTAATTCTAAATTTGAAAATTCTATAGCTTGTTAAAAATGAAAAATACGATGTCAATCATAATGCATAGTATTTTTCATGACCCTAATAGGACTATATTCAGTTTCAGCATTAACTTCATCTCAACGTTCTATTGACAATACAGTCAAAGTGTATTTTCCATTGATGCGAAGCTACCACGATGCATGTAAGTGAGCTCAGAATTCCTTCTATTAGGGTTTACAGGGGCGGGACCTGCATGAGGGTGCTCGGGAAGGTCTATAGAGCACCCTCGTCCAGGTCCCGCCCCTGTAAACCCTAATAGAAGGAATTCCGAACGCACCTACATGCGTCGTGGTAGCTTCACATCAATTCATATCGCTATAAGTAAACAGTTTTATTTGTTTATAGTCACTTTGCATACAATCTTTCGTACATATTTCTCCTACTGATTGGATTTAGCTGATGACTTTTTTGGGTCAAAACTGACAACAGATGAAACATTTGAGATCTTTTGAATGAGTTTAAAAAAAAACGTATCTTAGAAAAATTGGCGTCATCGCGTTACGTTGATAAAATCAGTTTTTCTTTGAATAATAAATTGTATATTCGCGGAACTAATTTTACCGTTAGATACGTTAAGGTATGAGCTATAAAACAACAAATGAACGTTTCCTTTAATATAGCGTAGATTCGCAGGAAAATAGAGAACCAGCACAACAACGTCTACATTTTGTCTTTTTTTTTCCGTTACCGCGTTGCAACATGTATTTTATCGATCATTTTTACAGAACTCAATCAAATGAGCTGATTTTCTCAAGAACATATAGAGGGCTTAAGGCTACGTCCCACAGCGAAAAATCAAACATTTCTATGACTGTTGACATGTGAGAAAAATTAGAGACACTCTGGCCAAAACCTTATCGCGTTGTGCTCGTACCAGCCGCTATATATATATACAATGATCAGGAAATTTTTGTATTTGCCCAACTTTTCCACTAATTATTAATTCTTTTCGTATATGTGGATTCAACGCAAAAAAGATTAGAAATCAATCTTTCCTGGAGATGGCCAATGATGAGGATTATGAATCAGCTGGTTTATTTATATAAATAAATAAAAGGAAAATGGAGAAAACATCAGAAGAGAAAGAAGAGATATATAAATAGATAGATAGACGAAAAGAACAAGTGCTTCTTGAAAATGAAAAAAATTAACTGAACAGGAGTCTACAAGAACGTGGGAGAAAAAATATACGGAGAGAGGAAAAAGAGCAGAATGAAAAGAACCTGATACGTCGGAAACTACGAAGACAACAGGAAGAAGTGAATTAGTGTAAGCTTAACCACGAACAATGATCAACGAGGTTGGCGGTAACCTAGCACCATATATTACCGCTAACAACACTAGAGTATCAAATTTAAATGAGATCGATTCGCTTTCTTTTTTAAGAAAACTAGGAATGCTCCAATTCCAGCTGTAACTGCAAATAATTCTATTTTAATTTTTGGCTTAGAATTAATCAGATTTGATC
Source organism: Macrotrachela quadricornifera (assembly GCA_022393335.1). Lineage (NCBI taxonomy): Eukaryota > Metazoa > Rotifera > Eurotatoria > Philodinida > Philodinidae > Macrotrachela > Macrotrachela quadricornifera. The sequence continues at coordinate 112,561 of JAJEKB010020218.1, forward strand.
TTAATTGCAACTGGAATTTATCGGAATTGCTCGTGCAATGATTGGAACTCTATTATTAATTTTTGTAAATATGTACAAAATGACTAATTATGCAATAATTAATTTAGACCAATTTCTCTTTCAATTCAAATTCCAAACAGTTTTAAGATTTAATTTATCTCCTAACCGAACTAGTCTGATCTTTCAAAAATTAACAACATATGTATAATTTATTCAAAAACAAATAAGGAATATACAATTTGTTCAGAAAAAATGAGAGTAACATTTTGTTGGCGTCTTTATCAAGATTTAAGTTGATAAGATAGATTAAAGATTTTTGAAATCATTACTCATTCTCATTTTCTAAATTATTTTCGGCAATAAATTAGTTCAATAACCAGTAACATTTAAAAGCCAATAATCGACCATCCTATATATAACATGCTTAAATATGAATATGAATCTGGCCATGTCCATCGAATCGACGTCTCTCTTGTACTGTGGTAAGAACATTTGTGCGTTTGATTAATCTTAAATATTAATATATAATTACAAGGATTATATTCATGAATTTTTAAAATAAGTGCTTCGATTCTTGCCACTACTAAACAGGTTAACTATGGACAGTCATTATTACCGGCTGACTGTCTCGGATCAACCGTCCGATAGCATATTGACTACATTGTGACATACATCAGCTCTTATGTCTAGTGTATGAGGGAGCTCGGAGTGATTTAGCGGAAGAACTTTAAGTCACACTACCCTTCTATCTAGAGCTGTAATTGGATTGCTTGTAAGAAAAATATTGGACCTTCGAATTTGTCACCAGACAGTATCCTATATTGCAAGATAGTCGAAAGGTAGGGTACTCTTCTTCTTCCTATATACTGATGCTTGTGATAACTCGAATGAACAATTGAATTTTGTCTCCTGATAAGCGGAAATATTTGATGTGATCGGTGACAAATCTGTTTATTAGATTTGTTGGGGATATGACTTAAATGATTATGATTTTAGTTGATATGTTAATATTTAAACTATATAATAGCTTTAAAATTATAAAATTCAAAAGTTATTTATGTTGAAAATTATTTCTCTACGACAATTTTAGATTGAAACAAATTTTTCATCCAATCTCATCCTTTCAAACTCTATCCTAATACTTACTGAACTTGCTCCTGGTCCATCAATTGCTGTGTTTTGTGATTCAATTTCTCTTCCATCCAATGTATTATACACCACTGTGTACAATGGTGTATAGCATGTATAATACTTTGTTGTACATTTCTCGTTGGATTTTACTCCAGAACAATTTTGTCTTAAACAACTGCTCCAAACAACTTCATAATTCTTTACAAAACACAATGTTGGTTTGTAAACTAATTCATAATGACCATCTATAAAATCAATGGCAGTGATAATTGCACCAAGAACTATGAATGTAGTTATAATTATTAAACAAAGGTATAAAATAGCATAGAGACATATTTCACAGCAACGTTTTTTTGACATATTGTTGTCAGTAGCTCAATACAAAACAGTTACACATTTATATAGATTTTTTATGGTAATAGAAAAAAAAACAAAAATAAAAATTTTTTTTCCAATTTCTGTTGGCGTCATTTGATGACTCGTTGAGTGAATTTTTCGAAATTTCATGACGCAGCATCCAACTGCAAAACATAATCAACCCTCAAGATTTTATACAATAATGTAGAAAGAGAAAGAATCGAAACATAATCAAAATTCAGAAATCAGAATGTACATAAATCACAAACAAAATAAAACCAATTTATTATATGAATATATTGAATTTATTATAATTATGTCTACAGACAGAAAGCAGAAGTCTTTAATAATGTCGTTGTTGGCACTAACAGTACGACTAACATGAGCTAGAGCGGCCATAAATCAATTTAATATCTCAATGTTAAACAACTAACTGCACAATAGAATATCGGTATTGGTAGCTCAACAGAAACTCATTCATTAAAACGCATGTACTTTAATTTTTTGAAAAAAAAACCATATTTCTCATTATTTTATATTTTGTTTGACTTCTTTAACTTTGCTTCTTTTTAGAGATGCTCTTTCGTATTGTTTAACAATCACTGGCATAACGAGAAGATTGAAAGTTGTTTCTTTGATTGTTATTTACGATTCGATGTCACGAAAATGCTTTGTCTATACGCGAGAATGAAAGAATTTCTTGTCATTCGTTCTACATTGTTGTGAAAGCAATCGAAGCAGCATATGGCATGTGATGAATTTCAAGTATTAGAATACCACAACAAGTAAAAAAAACAATAGAAAAAAGACGAGTTGTTAGAAACCCTGTTGCGACTACTTTTCAGAGTTTTAATCAGGCCATTAGGTCTGCCTGTTTGCCACAGATAAAAGCCATGATTTTCAGGCCTGATTAGTTTTTTTTCAATATGAAAGTTTTATTGAATAAATAGTTGAGAATAAATGTTGAAGACAAATAATCAAAACTACGATCAATATTAGGAGCTTATCAACATCGAGGAGAAAAAAGGTGAATCTTAGAATTAGCTATGACATCTTTTATACTGTACGCAGATCACTTGAAACAGTCAATACATATTTTACAGAGTATCATTGATGATAATGGGAATATTCAACTTGTCACACTGTTCTGTCTAGCCTTCGTAAAGAATGGACAGTGCGACATTCCCGAGTTAGTCAATTACAGAACTGTCATAACCATTATTATAAAGCTATTACACTATAAAATATCATATGAATAGTCGTAATTACAGGACTCTCGCAGCAATAAACTATTGAAACAATCGATGAGGAAAATTGTTTCACTTTCAGAAGAGAAATGGTTTAATCGACAAAAAGCCATATATTTTAAGGAGAAATGAAAAAAAAACAACGTGATTATATTTAATCCGAATGCATACCACACAACACTTTGATTCATTTTTATTAAAAACAGCTACTTCATCAGAAGAAAATTTATAATATATTTTAATAAATAAAACACGATTTGAATCTAGCCGAACGTAGAAATTTAAGAAGATATTTAAAATCGTTCTACTAATATAATAAAAGACACATCATACACATGATGACTCTTAATGCTTTTCCATACGATCCACAAACTTTAACATCCTCGACAGTTTATCAAAAGAAAAGATTATAACCGATAAATTTTCAAAATCCATTAAAACCATTTAGACTATTTAATTCATTATAGAACTACTAGATAAAAAATTCATCTTTCTCAATGTCACATACACACAACATAGACTTGAAAAAATCATTTCAAAAAATACAATCGAACCTTCTTGTTTATCACCCATCTTGAGACAAAAAAGAAAAATAATCCGTTACATTCCACTCTTATGAAATTATATCGATGGAAAGAACAGCTGAATATCTTCAATCGAGTATGATCGGTTGACACGCCTTTTGGTAGTCAATAGATTTACGTTATTTATTCTCTAATCATCACCTGTTGCTTCAGCCACATAGATGCCATGACTAGTCAAACAGAAAAATAGGAATGTAACACTGACAGTTTGTTATACCTACTCATATAGCTCTTATCAAAGCAACATTTCAGTCTAACTCAACTGAACGATACATATCCATTGCATATATAAATATTCCAATATCCAGATGAATCAATTATACTTTTTGAAGATCGTATTTCTTAAACACACAGATACCAGTCTGAATCTAAATATCATCGGATCTCCCTCAAGACAACCAATAATATCCTTGCAAACAGTCTATAGGATTCCCATATTGTCATGAAAAGTCAATCATATATTAGAAACACTGATCATAAACAAAACAGAAAATTGTGCGATCAAAAATAAATGAAGATATCTAAGTTGGAAAAATGAATCACTCACATATTTCTATTTGGAATTTCAATTCATTAAAATCGCAATTTTCACATTGAATTCTTTTATAAATATCCTTTATCCTGAGTATGCGAACGTAAATATTCTATACAAAGGCAATCCAAAAGCTGAATACTGAATAAAGTCTTTTTTAATGACAACTTCATTCTTAAGAAATAGGTTTACTACCAAACCTGTGTCCCGATGAAGAATCTTTGAGTCTTCGTATCAATATGAAACCTCGAAGGTTCTTTACCTAGATGCAGATTCAGTAATAATCATACTTTTTTAAACTGCACGTACGGTCCCACTTTTCAAATTTCATCGTATCATGTCATTCCATTGAAGATACTTGTTCATTCTTCAATTACCCTAAATAAAAGTATATTTTTTCAGTTAATACAAGAGAAAAGATTTTCTAAAGGATCGTTCACTATCTCTCAGCAATTATTTTCAATATAATCCGATAGAAGTACAACAATATCTCTTGGAAGTTGATTATAAAATCTATTCTTAAATTTGTCGATTTAACTCGAGAATGCAAATATTTTATGTATACTATGAAAAGAAAAAAAAAACATCTGTTTTGAAAATATTCTGCTGAATACATGAAATTTTATTCAATGTTAGGATTTCATGCTAATTGATGTTACCGACTAATACATATGTTGCTAGAATTCTAATCATAACATGCTCACTTCAATCACATAATGATCTCGAACAAATTGTTTATCAATATTCACTGTGTATAAATCCGAACTTATCTGGATTATGTATTTTATGCTGCTATGGATTATTATGTTCTATTACAAACTATTTATCGATATGTGACTGCGATTTATCTGACTCGTTTATTTTGATAATTAATGAAAAATCAACTTTTATTCATATTTATGTGCTTTTATGTATTTATTACTATTTCTATTTACTAAAGATGTCATCTACAGTCCTGATGATTATTCCCTCAACTGTAATGAGGGTCATACAAAAAAAAAATAGTTTGTCCGTTGGTGTGTGGGTTTGTATCAGGCTCAAAAATCAAAAAATATCTTAGAAAGTCTGAAATCCTACACTATAGAGGTGCTCTTGGATCGTCAAGTAGTATTAATAATATTACAAGATTTTAATAATAAATATGTTTCATCCGGAACAATTTTACAAAAAGGATCGAACATTTTGTTTCGAAGGTTACTATTTAACCAAATAGATTCGGATTGTTGCTTTTTCGTAAGAAGTTTTTTTATAAATTTTTCCCACATTGGCACATGTTCCGCAGTCGAGGATTAAGTGAGCCGACATGGTGAACGTTACTTGTAGGAAATGATTGCAGCAAAAATTTGGTGAAGAAAATGTAAATCCTGTAAACAACAAATTCAGCAAATAAAAACAGATTCATTCAATAATAAAAAAGCTCATACTTCAGCAGTATCTAACGAAAATATCTCAATCAAACTGTGTTAATTCTCATCTTATATAACATTATATATAATACACGTCATTTCGATCAAGACAACAATATCGATCACAACCACTATAATTCGAAAAAAACAATGAAGTTATCAATGACGAGTTTAGATCAATTCTATTGAAACTAATCAAAATCTGTTTATATAAGCAATATATTTCTCTCCTTTTTTTTGTTTCATTCAAGTCATACAATCAAATAATACCACAAAGACCAATAAAGCAAGTTTTTCCATAGGAGAGATTTCCAATCGTCGGGACAAAAAAAATATATTTATGAATGATACTCATCCTTCAACAAGCATTCAACACAGCTTCAAATAAAAACTTTCAGCAAAATTTGATTAATCAATTAGATAGTGAACCATATATACTTGATAATCACATACAATAAAAATTTTCTATTGAATTACAAATTAATTCTACTCTAGATAATAAAACAACATCGATACGCAGTTCTTTCATTGACTTTTTTAAACTATCCCATTAAATATCATCAACAGCTGTCTAAATATTCTCCCTTTAATAAGGAAGAATTTCGAAATGTGGTAGTTTATTTATTCATACTCACCCTCATACCCCTCATTAGAATAAAAAATATTGACTTATGCTCCGAAGAAATACCAACCAAAAGGAAAAAAATCGAGTAAAAGGAATATGTCATATAAATATACAGATTTATTTTTTTCTTGCATTCAGCAAAGAATCGAAAGAAAAGACATAATTGTATAGTCTCCCACGGACAAAAAAACGTTTCTTTTTTTATTGCATTTTTGTACCACTTAATACATTGTTTTGAAAAAACAAAATATATCACGAGATGCAGCGTGAAAAGCAGTACGTCTTACGAAGAACAACTTATTCTGTAATTACAGTTTTTGTTTTGAAAATGCACTAGTGTAGAACTCCTTAACTCAATTCGAGTATTAAAATTTTACTCGAGTTTTCAACTATTCAACTATTACTATATGATAGATTAAGGATGCTACTATAGGATGCTGCCTGCCGGATGCTCAGCAGTGTCATAGATCCAAGAAATCGGGAATTTCGGAGATTTCCCGGACGATGTTATTCATAGAAGAATCTTCAGCACTATTCCTAGGCTAAAATTTTTTTTTTTTGATGGTGAGGGCGAAAACACACTCACAGGGATCTTTGTCGATGAGGGCGAAAAGAGGGACAGGGGGCATATCGCTGAGAGATCTGTTGGGAGATCCAGTATCTCTATTAGATTGAAAGACTAAATTAGATACGTATAATATATAAGTAAGGTGAATATGCTTATATAGAGAAGATCTTCCAGGAGATCTCCAAAATCCCCGATTATTTGGATCTGTGGCACCTCTCAATTACACCCTGTTGTCAATCGTTCCACCATTCACTTTCAATAAATACCATTTCATCTTATCTCTCTTCTCAAATTAGACAATATACGAGTTGTGGCAGCCCGCATGTCTTATATAAACTCTTCTATCTTCATAATTGATTATTTTTATTACGTCATACATTCCTCTTATTATACGCTTGTTATATTCTCGTCATTCGTTATTTCAATCGCGTCATACATTCCTTACACAATTCATCCTTTACACTTGTGATTGTTATCGTCATCATTTAATTATTTCACTTTAAATAGCGTATCTCTGTCGAAAAACATATTACACATTATCCTGGCAGTTTCTATTCTATTTTTCTTTCTTTCTTTCTTTCTTTTCCTCTTCTTCTCTTTTTCATTCCTTCTTTCTTTTGTTTTTATTCTCTTCTGTTTTTCGATGTACATTGCGCGTCTCCGTTGGTGGGGGAGGTGTCATGGCCTTCAGCCATGATACATCATTCTCTTTCAGACATTCTGAGTCATATACACATGATCAGGATTCCTGAGTTATTCACACATAATCAGGATTCCTGAGTCATGAGTATATGACAATATATATATAGATGTTTCGCTTCATTTGTGTGTGTCTTCTCTCTTCATAATAAACATCGTCTTCACATCAAGTAAAGCGACACTTATAATCATTGACGACGAAGGTAAAGAAGTCAGAGTCCAAAAACTGTTAAAAGTGATGAATATAAACTGGTTAATAATCCATTTGAAATGCTTCAGAGGAATGAATTTGTTAAGATGACCTGTGATCAGAAGGGCATTTTCTTGTTTCATGTCTATTTTTTCACTGAAACTTTTACTGATAAGCGTTCTATAGTTCAGCTTTTGAAGTCAAAATTTTACTCATGTAAATATTGAATTCTTGTGAAGGTATAGTATTATCTGTGGCTTACAGAAAAACTCTTATGATTAACTTAAAATAAACCATACAGATCCTTTAGATGCCTGTAATTTTTATCTAGATAAAATTTTTGACTTTTCTAGTCCCATAAATCAAATATTGGAAAGCTGATCAAACAAAGCTTATGCATGAGTCGAAGATCGATTTATGAAGGAAACAATATCATGGCCCTGACCATGATTCATCCCTCGTACTGCTCACTCTCTCTGATGTTTAATGCTTTTCTATCTTTCTAACGAATTTTATGGATAGACCATTTCATTACTGCTACTTTCGATATACGGTATTCATTTCACTACTCCATCATCCAGTTGTGTTCATATCACACAAACCACACTATTAGATAGAATTGTAGTGAAAGATAAAAAGATACATACGCAATATTGATAGTGGAGATTTCTCCATATAAAGGACATTTTGTAAGAATGATATTATATAAGAATGGGGTGCTATCGGCACAATCTTATCTCTACTTGCCATGCAGTTGTGTGAGAAAATCATCCTTCTTCGATATTTTTTGTACGTTTCCTAGAAAAATACGCCGAAACTTCAGAACTTTTTAAAAATTTTTGTACACATATACAATCGTATGAAAATTGCCAAAATGTAGTAAAAGTAGCGCTTTATTTGGAGTTTATATCTAAGTTTCGACCTAGTGAACACACGGCAAAGATGCAGAAGATTGTTGTGTTAATCCATAGAATTTGTGCTTGTTTTTCTGCACCTTTTCACTGTCACGAGACAAACATGAAGGAAGACAGCGTGATTCTCTCTATAGAATTTCATGTGTCAATCATTTTTTTAGCCATTATCAATATTATTTGACGGAGAAATAGAAAATGACTACTTCAACTACTATCACGTTTCTGGTGAGCCCCAATATTGAACCGTGTAAAAATCAACATGTCCAATCAAGAGATTTCTTGCCGACTGATCTCAATCGATGGTCGAATAAATCAAATAAAAAACTCAAAGAAACACTGTCCTTCGAAAATGGACAGACAAATTATCCAATGATCAAAGATTTAAATTCACGCGTGAAAAATGCCTTTGTAGCTACAGTATTCAAAGCATATTGTGAACACTATCCACTTGAATTATCTGTCGAAGATTTTTGGGTCGCAATTACTCAAGGTGTCAGTATTCATCTGAATAAAAATGCTGAAAAATATCGTCACCTTCTTGTCGAACATGAGGGCAAAAAAGAGTTGAAACTAATAGTCGACAATCTTCGTATTCCAGAGTCAGACCGACCAGCAAATTCAAATAAGTCTATTCCAGCTATCAATTGGCCAGTAGCCGTACATCAAATGTGTGGATTGATTAAGGCAGATATGAAAGCTGATTTGACAACGCTGATGACAACACGATTTTCAAATACTACTGATGTTGAAGGAACTGTCTTCGATTGTACTCTTATGGATATCGTCAAATCCTACTATTCCTATGGATTTTTTATAGCGTGTGGAAGTGAGTATCATTCTTCGTTTCACAATAAGATCGATTAGGAAGGCGTTTTTAATTCTCGAGAATTCTACAATTCATGATTTATTATCCTTTCATAGTTCCTCAAGTAACACTTCGCGGCACACCGGCCGATTTTCAAGACTTAATCGATCGAGTTCAACAATTGAAACAATTGTTTGTTGATTTTCATTGGTGGTTTGATGCTTTGTTGCCTCATCTGGAAAAGTTAAAGCAAAGTGTAGAAGGCAACGCCAATATCGATTGGTGGCAGAAGATTTGTCATCGAGACAATAATCAATCGGGTCTCGATCTTTTAATAGGATGGTTGGCCGATTTTATTCCGGTAAGTGCTTGATCTCTACATCTTCTGGCAGGCAAAACTTAGTCATTTTTATTTCATTGTTCGAAATAAAAAAATATCATATGAATACACTGAGAGAGGAATATTTATACTTTTCTAGTATAAATCAGACAAAAACGGTGACTTTGTTCAAGCTCGTCGTGAGAGACATGATTCTCGGCATGTATGCGTGATTATATGAATCAGAACGGAAATAAAATTCGATTTTTAATCAATTTATTTTTCTAGGGTGTGATCTACGGAGTAGACTTTGGAGATCTAGAAGAGAGTGTGACTCAAACTGAATTTACCTTGGATGATAATGGGGATGTGACAAAAATGAAACTGATCGCCGGCTTTCTTGGTATCGGACAAAATCTGGAGACAGGCGCCCTTCGTCCGTGCCTTGGATGGGTAACCGCTGTTCCTTCAGTAGACGTAGTGCCTGAAGAATGCATGATCATGTTCGAGAAAAACACACCTCAATCGGAAATCTTCAGGTACTTAACCTTTTCTTTTAGCCACCTTTAATCTAACGTAATCATAGGATCAAGGAAAATATAATCAAAGACGGTGGCTCAATTTTACACGAATTTGACATAATCAATATGCTCTACGTTAATGTTTTCGAAAATTCAATAGTATGGCTGAAGACAGACAAACATATTAAAAGCATCAGTTCCGATCATTAGCTGAAATCTTTCCTTGATTGTCTTTTCTTTTTTACTATGCTTATTCATCATTAAACTCGAAAATTCTAGGTATTGATATCTACATTCGCATTATTTCTTAAGGAAGATCCTCAGTAAACTTATTTTTTTGAAGAAAACTCGAAGTTAAGTTTTTATTATAGGAAGATGCACCGAAGTCTCCTCTTTCAGAATATTTATATCTTTTCGTGTAATGACTAAATTTTGTCGGACTAATCAGCTAAAACTTGGGTCCTACTGTAGCAGGTTTTTTTAGTAATCATTGCAAGTCTTCTAATAGTTAAGATAAAAATCACATATTTCTAAAACTTGTTTAGCGTTTTTCTCAAAATCAATTTTTTCGACCAAACTATTTACGCGTGCAAGGATTTCTTGATAACGACTCAATAGAGAAGGAATAAGTTGTTTTAATTATATAACAGACAGTTAGGGTTAGGACTTACCAAGCTCCGATTTTTAAATTTCTCTTTTGCTGAAATAAAATACTTAGATATGTCATTTTATGCAATAAGATTGTGTTGCGATTGAACAACTTCATAGGTTAACGAATATTTCATTTTTGTTTTAGTTTTCTTTCGAAGAGTTGTCAATGAAACTTTTTTCAATAATCATCAAATAATCGTTTTCAAATATGTGATAACATTTTCGAGGAAAAGCTGATATCATGATTTCTGAGAACCCTTAGCAGAGAAATATGAGCTGGCGTGTTTAACAAACTAATTCGGCTCGTACATCTCTAGTGCTTAATATTTGTAATGCAGAGCACTCATGAATATCTAAACGTAATAAAACTATGGCACTCAACGACGAAACGAATTTCTTTGCATTTTATTTCTTTTACCTAAAATGTATTCATTTTATTATTGTTATGCTTCGACAAAGATCAATTATTGAAAAGCAAAAGCTGATTAGGGAAAATCTCTCGATGTGAGGGACCATTTTGTAGAACTCAGTGAGTACAATTGTACCAATATCTATATCACATTCCTTTCTTCTTATCCTATTTCTATTGTTATTTCATGCAATCATCTCTTTCTCTTTCCAGAAATGTTTAATTTAAAAGTTAAATTCAATTAAAATTTCAAATTTCAATTTACCAGCAAGCATGATGGAAAGTACAGTGAGGATCAGGTAGAAAAAAAAGGAAAAAAGCATAGGTATGTTGCTTTCGAGATGCAAATGAATCCTGAAACTTGAGGCTTGATTTAAATATTAATGTAAAAATAATAAGAATAATTTTAGTTGCTAAACTAATATTATCAGAAATAAATTGATAAAATTCTGCAAAAAAGAATCTTCGTTGTCAGTGATTTTTTTCCTTCAATCTCCAATTCTCAATGTATTATACTATGATTTATAGATGTGGAAATTGTTTGACGATTAAAGTACCAATATCTATTATATCTGGATATTCTCAATTCGTATAAATATATAGTTTTTATAATCCATTTTACATGAGAATAATGCACAAAGAAGTATCATTGAGGAGATTAATTAAACTTTTCTTATTTGAATTGGCGTCAAAATTATAATTGAGATGATAGTACAACTCTAGAATACGTAAATTAATCATTTTTGATACTAACAAACATAATTGACATCAATCCAGTGAATCATCGATTGCCAACGAAGTAATTTGATTCCACAAAATGTTAGTTCATAAGTAAGACAGATATGTCTCTACAAATTATACAAATGTTATTGATGTATATCGAATAATTGTTCAAGTTCGATACAGTAGATAAGCATCGACTATGTCTAAATTCAGAAAAAAATAGAAATGTCTACACTAGGGGAGAGAAGGTACCGTTACTGGGTAAGGGTTAGCGAAAAATTTTCACTACTAAAGCAGAAACAGTATTTCTCAAAAATAATGATATTTTATCACACTTTCTGAAATGTTGTCAAAACCGACAAATGCAAATCGCGCCACAATTAATCCATCAAATGCGATTTGCCACGACGACCCCAAAAATCATCGAAGGCTATACATTGAAGGTATCCGATAATTCATCATCACCAAACGTTTCTATTAGTCGAACAGCTGGCTAATCCAATGGCAGCAAATTGTCCCTAGCTTCTGTTATTAATACCCGCCGATTGGCCCACACAACCATATGTTCCCTCGTTATCTTCACAGCGGAAAACGCATCGAAATTTGATTCGCTGATAATTCTGCTGTAGCAAGTTGCTGCAAAAGAGTTATCATCTAGTCATACTTTGAGCAGTTTTTTCTCCATGAAGATACGGACGGGACATAAGTTGTGCAGACCAACTGGAGGTTATCAAGGGCACTCTAGAAAAGTCCTCATAGAATCTCTCACGGTTATCCGCGAAATAAGCAAGTTACAAGATGAATTAAAGTTTCCCTCATATATGGCCTATGATAATGGAATCATAACAAATGATTTAATATCATAATGAAAACACTTCACACATATTTTCAATTCATTTAATTATGTATTTTCAAATGTTTACAGATATGAATATTGTAGGTCGGCAATAACAGAATGAGTAAGTTAATATTACAAGTCGATGATTGTTATTTTAATGAATATTTTATCGATGCTAAATAAAAGTATCTGAGTTTCAAATTCGCTTTACATGATTAAATTTCAAGAATAAAGAATTAATGACGATCCATATCGCTCATTTTTTATGAATCTCGCCGGGATCTCGCAAATTCCCAGGCCAAAAATAACAGAATCCCGATGGAATTATCTTATCCAAAACAATTTCTTGTTCATTTAGTGAAGCATACTCGACGGTTCTATGTTCAAAATAGATTCGAATTCGAATGTTTGTTGTTAAACAAATAATTGTAATCAATTTGACTACAGTACCACGTGCTTCATGCTCTTTTGATTGAACAATGTGTTCACAAGTAACATACGCGATAAAAAGAAAACAAAATGGATGATGTGAATGTTTTAATTTTAATACAGAAGCTTCAAGGTAATTTTTTCATTTGTATAATGCATTACTATTAGTTTGAGTGTAGAAGTCAAACGATTGCTAGTCTACTTTGATCTAGCAGGAGGGGAGTCGTGTACACTTTTTCCTTGCTTACATATTAAAACAATGTTTGAAGTGTTATGAGATGATGGTATATATCATCTTTCGTCTTTTTTTTTGTTATATATGTGTTGTGTATTTGATTTGATCGAGTCTATTTTTCTTTTTTGGTGCACTCAAAAAGTGAGTACACTTCTAAAATCGGTCAGTGTGTCCGGCCGTTTACACGATAACTCTAGAAAACTACATCCGATTGCGCTGAATTTTTGTATACAGAATTGTCTCATCAATATCTCAGTCGAGAGAAGAAGATGAGAATGATCGGTCAAGAAATGGTTGAGTTATTGAAAAAACTGTCATTATTGACCAGACCATCTCTGAGGGGAGAGGGGTACAGGGATTTTTTTTCAGAAGAAAAATATTTTTCTCAGAATCATTTAGAAAATATATGAATCGACTCAGTTTTTAACGCTGATTCTGAATATGATATTGGTTTTGAACCAAATCGTAGTTTTCTAACGAAACATCGCCCGAGGAAAGTCTCAAAATGCACAAAAAAACTGTATCTAGAAACTAAATTACCTAGATATCTTTCAAATAACTAGTAGTTTTGGAATTTCCGAGACGCCTGGTTTTGTAGTTAGTAAAAAGGACTATTGAATGGTAAAAACTCGAATTCAATAGCTATTAATATTGGTGAGCTATTATGAAAATACTGACGTCTGTATCTATCGTATATCTCTTATAGATTCATGAGGGTTGCTTATCACCGTAATCCCGCTAGATGCAAACACAAATTCATTCGGAAATAATTCCTCTTACCAATTTTTATGGTGCACGCAAAAAGTGAGTACACTTCTAGAATCAGTCAGTGTGTCCCACCATTCCGCCGTTTGTTTACACAATAACTTTTAAAAGGAGAGTCTGATCGTGGTTAAATTTTTTACATAGTTTAGTTACATCAATATCTCGGTCGAGTTCGAAGTTGAACCCGATTGGACAATCTCTCTCTTAGTTATTGTAAAGATCGGTACGTCACCTTTCTCGTAAGAAACTTTTCTATCAGAGTCGAATAAAACCCCATTTGTTATACACCATTCGATAGAGAATTTTTGCGCGATATAACATGGTATATAATACGTAAAGAAATGAGAAGGCTAAAGTGCCTACATGGCAAACCTTATTATGCAGGAAGTGATTCTAACGTTGTCAATCGTTTCGCTGACCCAGAATTAGAGCTCCATCTTACGATCACAGGTATATTCATTTTGGACTGTTTTTTCGTTCAATTTCTAGCGCTCAATCAAGCGATTTTCACAGTTGAGCGAACGGTTCTATTTTACAGGGTAAATACTGGTTCATAAGATCATAGAGCCACGACCAATTGTAAACTCACCTCCATTAACTCTCGATTAAATAAAATCGCAAGACAAACTACAGAAGAGATGGATCAATGAGAAAACTGTCGAGTTATTTGTTTTGTCCTGAACGAAAACATATCTCGCGGGAGATTCTTCATGCAGCATGTACATTTAGTTGTCATTTAACCCACTCCTGACTTCGAATGTAAATGTCAGTTAAGCACGGAACTAACTAGAATGCAGAATATTCCATTATCTTTCGTAATCTGTTATCGGTCGTAGAGTGAAATGTGAGTTGTGTTCTAATTTGATCCCTCGATTTTCTTGTTATCATGCGCAAATCATTCATCTAAAATTATCTTCAAAACATTTGCTTAGCACATAACACATCTGTTTTCTTTCTCATATAATCAGAAGAAACATCTAACATTTACTCATTTGATAAGATAATATATTTAGTATATATACAACACATAAAATATCAGTATATCAAATCATTTGCTAAAACATCACATAATCCATTGAAATTAAAATAATTTCATTAAAAACAAAATGAAGTGCTTATGTATCGTCTTAGTTTTCATGGCTCTTGTTTCAATTACAATGAGTCTTATGGCTGATACTCCACATTATCCATGGCGTAATTGTCAATGTCAACGAGGAGGTGAACGTGGTGGTCATTGTCATTGTCCAGATAATTTAAAAATGGCAAATACTTATTGTCGTTATGGAGGAAATCATTGGATTTGCTTTCCTTTCAGTCGTCGTCGTTCACTTGCTGTTGAAGAAAGTCATGATCATGATTATCAATAAATAATCTTCATTCATTATTTCTCATTCTTTTCAAAAAATTGTATTTAATCAATATAGAATGAGAAAATAAATATACGTGATTTTAAATTTTATCATAGAAATTTATCGAATTAGTATGAAATCAATTGTAAAAAACATTTATTTAATTTACTTTTATTTGATCGTTTTATGAGAAATGGTAAATCTGTGCAAGACTTTCGCTCACATTCTTAGAGGAATAATGTGTATAGATAAATGAAACAAAATAGAATATAAGGAGAAAAGGGAAGATAGTCTTATGAAAGAAGAAAGAGAGATGACTGTGGTACTCTATTCTCGTGTATTGTACTATGTTGTTTCAATAAATGATATCCACTTTAAAAGAAAAGACTCTTGTTTCTCAATCAACTGTTTTACTCGGTTAGGACGAAAAATTGATCAAAGTTGATGAAGGGACAGTGATGCACCAATCGAAGAACTACACGGAATTTCTGTCTTAATAGTCGTTGTCATTGTCTAAGCGATTTAGTGGAGATGAAATATTTTCCTTTTAACCATCTACGCTTTTCGAGAGAATTATTAATATTTTCTATGTATTTATCGACTGTTCATTTCAAGGATAATTTATTAGTTTATGTAAACCCGAAATATTTAAATTCATCTAGCCCGTTTATTTTTACTTTCACTATTGGTTTTCTTACTTTATTGATTCGTTTTTTCTTCTTTTTTTATTGTTGATGAGCTTGCATAACACATTCATATCTTATTTTAATCAGATAAATAACTTAAAAAAGATTAGTATCCAGAAAAATAAGTGAATAAATCAGCGTCGTCTTGATAGCGAGCTAAAAATAATCTAAATATTATTTTCATCATATTAAATTTATATTTGTGTAATATTAAAATGTTTTATTTTTGTAAGTGAATCGATAAATGAATATCATTTAATAGAGAAAAAATATTTCATTACAAGAAATAATCACGTGTTTTTTTTTCACATTCGATATTATCAAACCTTCCATTATTTCTCAATCGATTTTTGCTGATAAAAGATTTGAAAAGAATGTACTTTATTGTACGAAAAACAAAAATAAAAATATAGACAAGTTCTTCGTTCTTTCTTGTTGATTATTCAATATAAGGACATCTGTTTTTTACTTTTCTAGAACAAATCAAGTATGGATACAGTCATTTATCTCAATCAAAATGACTAGCGAGTTTCCTTTAATTCAAACGAATAATCAACTTAGAACATCTTCACAAATAAATGCATGTTCTCAGCTTTCTATGAATGGATGTTTACAGAGAATATCGAGTTCCTGAAACTGAGGAAACCAGAAAGAGTTCTCCATTCCCAGTTTTTAAGAACTCTGGGGAATGAAAACTTCGACATTTCTAATACACAATAAAGATCTTAGCAATGAATCCATATAAAGCAATTGAAACTATATTTCTGTTTTCAAACTTGTTCTGTCTACTTCAACCTTCTGTCACACATGTTCGCAATCGATTTTCATCCAGTAAAAGAGATTATCATTAAATTGAGGAGTAGCCATTTACCGATAAATCAATCTCTTATGCACTTCTGTACGAATGAACCTTTCGACCTATGTAAAATATCAAAACAACTCACATTACAAAAATGTTAGATCATTATAATGCTCATCTTTAAAGAAAGAAAGTGTTTCTACAGAAGAACTATTCAGGTAGTTCAGTTCATTGGTTCTGAACTAGAATTGAACTTGTCAATCTCTAGTTCTGAAGGTTCACATACATACTGCGTGATTTGTAAGTATAATATACCAATTGGAATCAAACATCGTCTACGTACGATTGCTCTGTTTGAAGGTTGCTTAAAAAACGCCAAAATCTAGGAAGGACTGAATCCACAATATTGTTAAGTCGTCGGTGCCATCCTTCGGCGGCGTTGTTTGCGTGATCGAACTGATTTCTTAACATATTGTGTAAATTCCAAAATGTAATAGGAAACATTGGAATTGTCCTTTGGTTGCGACTTCGAAATCGACCTATGTAATAATCTTCGAAATAATTGTAAAGGGGATCAAGATCTGGAATTTGCAGATTACCAATATCTTCAAAGGCTGAATAGACATCATTTGTGTCTAAGAAAGCTAGTGCAGGAAGCATTCGTACTGCATGTCCATATTCCTCATCATTTCCATATTTAGTTGTAAAACCTGCTTTTTGAAATTGTCGGTGGATGTTTTGTTTCAGGTGGAAGAAACAAGCATGAACGTTTGATTGAGGCCAACAGCCATTAGTAGCTTTCATTGCTTTTGCTTCAAAATGGATGAGAAATGAACTTGGATTGAATAGTGGCCTCCAGGAGATAATAGTATCATAAACCTTCTTATAATTTTCTCCGTCTTTATCCTTTTCATGCTCTCTTTCTTTAGTCTTAATCAGTGCGAATAAAACTAATCGATGCGCACATGATCAGCTGTTTCCATAATTATCGGGCACACAATTGTCTTACATACAATAGTCACAGACCCCACCGTTAGTGAAGGATAAACAATGTACAAGTATGATGGCTGGATAGCGACGAAACAACCACAAATATAACGTTCCGGTAGAGGCAGAAAGGTCACAGGTATGACGTTTAGAAAGACGTAGGAAAATCATAGGTGAGATGTTCAGATAGAGGAAGAAAACTTATAGGTATAACATTCAGGTAGAGGCGAAAAAACTACAGGTATGATGCCCAGATAGTGGCAGAAAAATTACAGGTGTGATATCCAGGTAGAGGCAGAAAAATTACAGGTATAATATTCAGATGTTTCGTTATAAGATGTTACTTGAGTGTTTATAAGGCATGAATTGTAGTATTTTGGTAAAACATGGGCTCAGAGTTAATGAGTAAAATATAGAGGATGAAGCGACCTCCAAATTTAGAGTTTACGCGTGGAGCTCACTCTTCTTGATCTTTCGACAGATACTATTGGCATATAGGGGTATCTGACCCTAGAATATGAATCACACCGAATGCTGTAATTACAAATGGAATCAGTCTACCTATAACAGCAAAGAATCTTTGAGAGCTGACATCACTATTTAGAAACGAAGAGGTAAGATTTTTTGAACAGGCCGGTTTGACTTCTTAACGACCCTCCTCCTTTTATTAATTTTACTCATCAAGACATTTGTCTGAAGAATAATAAGTTTTTAGAAACAATTGAGTTTGCGGAAGTGTTCTTAGCCAATTTGACTTCCTATTAGTGTTGCTAAGGCCATCTTCTCTTGAATCCATGACATATAGTAACTAACACGTGTAAAAAATATTGGCCTGTAATCAGATCGACAACCATTATAGCTGAAAATTCCGTTTAGATACCTGCAAGAAGAAGATCAGAAGAGCCTTATCATGGCAGACCTTAAACTAAAAAGTGTTTCTTACCACTGTCCACCGTACTGATACATTAAAGGGCCTCCAAGATCCGCTCCACACGGACTGGCACCGTTTGCAGAAGCACATATTTGTTTTTTATTATCATACGTATTTGGATCATAAAATCCGTCACAACTCATCACATTTAAACTTCCTTGCTTCAGTTTTGAACTCCATGTAGCTGTTGTTAACTCTGCCGGTTTACCCCAACCAGCTACAAAATAATGAACGAATAGCAATAATTTAGGATGGTAATGATTGCCATGGAAAATTCTTCGCCTATTTTCATTCCGCTTTACAGGATTAAGTCTTGTAGGAAAATAATGAGAATGGAGCATAAATACTGATATATGAGCAACAGCAAACAGACATCTATGCTGTATGTTAAAACGCGGAAGATGAAGCATATTAGTCAAGAATAACAACTCACATAGTTTCAAAATAGGTTAAGGCATTTTTTCGTTATGACTTTATAAAACCTTTAAAACTCTTTTTTAGTGTAAAATATAACGAGAACGCTTCAGGGAAGATAAAAATTTGATCTCCTGTTCCCAAGTTTCTAGAAAATTTAATTGGACTTTCCATATGCATATATATCTTTGGAATCTCAAAAAACCGTTAAGCTTCGATAACAATCAATGATTTGACTAAAAAATAAAAAATAATGCTTTTTCATTCAATTTTTTAACAACTATTTGTGCTTGCGTATAAACCATAGCGCAAAGTCTAGACCTAACTGTTTCATTCGGAACATTCAAACATTTCAGTTTATTGATTTTCTCCATCAACAAGAGGTTGGTGTCTGATGAGAACCATTTAGCTAAATGGATCAAGAGGTTATCAACAGACATCAGGTTTTTGTTTATGAGAAGGCTTGTTAACGCAGCTAGAGCCCTGCAGGTTAAATGTTGCGAAAACGTTTACAAGACAGATTGCAGAGTACGAATGTCGTAACATGTCAACCTACGACAAATTTTGCACATTAAATATTATTGACATCTGTTGTAAAATCATATAGAAAAAAACGAATAAAAGTAAACTGAAAATCAACATAGATTGGTCACATAGATGTCCAACAGAGATTGAAGTGTCGCTAATTTATTCTTTCTATATATAGCTATTGAGATGTACATTTAGTTTTCTTAATTTAAATTCTATCTTATTTTTTTTTTCTATTGTCATCATTAACATCATCATTTACTCGTTTGTGAATCATAATTAGCATCATGAATTTGTTTTTGAAATGTCACCATTAACAGCATAATTAATCTTTTTACGAATATTGTAGACGATATATTAATGATTCGAAATTTTCGAGCTATGCAGTACTGACTAAGTTTACTTTATAATTTCAAAGAAATTGAAAGAAATTACGTAAAAAATTTATATGAAAGTTCAGATTTTTCTATAATATCAAAAAGTGCAGGACAGGGTATGCGAAAAAATTCACAGGGCAGGACAGGTTGCAGGTTACCAAAATCTGAGAAGGGCGAGTTACAGGTTGTGAAAATTGCTCAATCTGCCGGCTTCTATTTATAAGACTACTTCTAGTAAGTCCAAAACAGTTATTGGTAATACTTCGAAATGGTTCCCAAAAAGTTACTGCCAGTAACTATAGATAGCCTTCAGAAAATTACTAATAGTAGCCCAAGATAGCTGCTGGAAAACTGTTCATCGTACATCTAGATAGTTTCCAGAAAATTAGTAATCATACTTTAAGATGGCTCTGTAAAGGTACTAATGGTACTTCCAAATACTGCTCGAGAAATTACTGATGCTAATCCTAGATAGCTTTTAAAAAGCTAGTAAATATACTGTTTAAAATAAAACATATTTATTACATGATGTAGAGAAATCTGTAAGTTTACTCTACATAAATTTCAATTCGAATTTTTGACATATTTATGTTAAATAAGAAACGCTCACTCTCATGAGCGTGAGTTGCATACTCTTAGCATGAACAAACGAGAGAATTTTAATATTTCTGCGGTTTCACTCTCTCTTTCAGTAAAGAGAATAGGAAAAAAAGTATATTTTCTTACCGATATAAGTAGTGTAACCAATAGGTGCTTCTGGTCCTGGTAAACAGATGAAGTTCACTTTATCCGTAACGTTAACAGGATTTGACAAATAAATAAGAGCTATGTCATTCATTTTTTCATAATACCATTCATGTACATAAATCTTTTCTGCCGCTATTTTTTGCTCCATAAAATATGCACCATTAATATCATGCAAGCCAATTGTAACTGTAACTGGATAGTAGCCCTGCTTATATAGGTTTGATGTACAAATACAACGACAAGAATCCACATTTGTGAAAATATGTTCAAAACGCGTTTCGAGTTTTTTTCTAACAAGTGATATGTATGTGTCTATGTGCTCAGGAGCAAAATCGGTAAACGTGAATACTATTACACCATCTGAAACTTTTGCATCTTAGCTTTTCAAGAAGTCGGCAACATCCTCCTTCTATACTTTCCTAAAACTCACCTCTGCACGAGAATTTTCCACGCCAATGAAGTTACAGCCATACTTTTGCATTTTTCATCCCACCTTTTTTAAAAGAAGTATGTCAAATGGTATTCGAGAAACTCTAATGAACAGTATATGCTTTCAACCGAAATATTTCGTCTGCGTGATATGGCATTCAAAAAAGTAACAAGGGTTACGGTAACAAGACAAAGCATTTTTCCTGTTACTTTTCCGTATATTACTTTGCATTTGTCAAGTAGGGTGAACAGGCTTCAAATTCATTTTCTGAGAAACTTGGGCAACTTGGTACATGACAGTTTTCAATGTCCAAATTTTATATGTTGATTTTTATTCCTCTTTATGTCACTAACAGAAATACAAATACAAATTTCTCGCGCTTTATAACTTACTTCTTGATGGAACTATGATGAAAACAAGCTTTGTACTAACTAGTGGACTTTAATGGTGCATCAACTTGTTTGATCATTTGCTCCATCAGTATTCATCTGTTTAAGCTAAGTTGCTACCAACTGATAGTACAACAAAATTCTGTACAAAAGTGACATACTTCTCGATTCCACAAAATTAGTCACAAATCAGCATTACATAACTCGTCTGAGAAAATTGTCGAAAACTTTCTAGATGCGTCAACGCTGTATGAGAAGGAAGCCATTATAATAGGTAGATAAAGTTGGATGAACTCTATCAGAATATATATTAACATTTAAGTCAGATTTATCATAGAAAGAGAAGATATCAAAAAGCTGATTTTCTTCCAAGTTTTTTTGACTTTTCTCACTTCTAAGAAGTCTTCAACCAGATTTTTTTATTTTGGAATCAGTATTCAAATCTGAATCAATTGATATATAATACAGCCATGTTCTTAGTAACCAACCTTTTTAACATGAGAAGTGCGATTTTTAAACGATCGGTACATCAAAAAAGTTCTTTTATTTAGAATGTACCACGTATTATATATCAATCGATTCAGATTTGAATACTGATTCCAAAATAAAAAAATCTGGTTGAAGACTTCTTAGAAGTGAGAAAAGTCAAAAAAACTTGGAAGAAAATCAGCTTTTTGATATCTTCTCTTTCTATGATAAATCTGACTTAAATGTTAATATATATTCTGATAGAGTTCATCCAACTTTATCTACCTATTATAATGGCTTCTTTCGCATACAGCGTTGACGCATCTAGAAAGTTTTCGACAATTTTCTCAGACGAGTTATGTAATGTTGATTTGTGACTAACTTTGTGGAACCGAGAATTATACCTCTTTTGTACAGAATCTGTTGGACTATCAGTTGGTAGTAACTTAACTTAAACGGATGAATACTGATGGAGCAAATGATCAAACAAGTTGATGCACCATTAAAGTCCACTAGTTAGTACAAAGCTTGTTTTCATCATAGTTCCATCAAGAAGTAAGTTATAAAGCGCGAGAAATTTGTATTTGTATTTCTGTTAGCAACATAGAGAGAAATAAAAATAAAAATATAAAATTTGGACATTGAAAACTGTCATGTGCCAAGTTGCCCAAGTTTCGAGCAGTCATCCTGTTCCGCGATGTTGAACATTAGGGCATTAATTCCGCCTAGGGAACTAATTCCACCGATTCCGGAATTACATGAAGTTTGAGAAGCGATTCCGGAATCGGTACTAGTTCCATCAATTCCGGTATTGGAAGTGATTCCGCTGAGCGATTCCGGAAACGGTACTAGTTCCATCAATTCCGGAATCGGAAGGAATTCCGTCTGATTCCGGATCCAGAAATTCAAATCCGGATCCGTTCACTATGATAACTTAGAAGCATACGATAAAGACTAATGCATATATGATTCCAGAATCAGACGGAACTCCTAGGAATTCCCTCTGATGGCGGAATTGAATCGTATTATGTTAATATCTGTTTCCGGAACCGGATGTAACTAGATCCTAGACGGAACTGGTTCCGCTAATGTTCAACATCACGGAATAGGATGTATTC
Source organism: Macrotrachela quadricornifera (assembly GCA_022393335.1). Lineage (NCBI taxonomy): Eukaryota > Metazoa > Rotifera > Eurotatoria > Philodinida > Philodinidae > Macrotrachela > Macrotrachela quadricornifera. The sequence goes on from JAJEKB010020218.1 coordinate 135,732, forward strand.
TCCAAGTTTCTCAGAAAATGAGTTTGAAGCCTGTTTACCCTACTTGACAAATGCAAAGTAATATACGGAAAAGTAACAGGAAAAATGCTTTGTCTTGTTACCGTAACCCTTGTTACTTTTTTGAATGCCATATTGCACAGATGCCATCCATGTATTGTTAGCCTCTGGGGTACTGTCTATTTTCCATCATTTGGTTACCTTCTGTCTGTGCTAAAAGCACTTGATTTGGAAATACTTCACGAATCCACACCCCTTTCTATTCATTACTCTCTTATTGATTCGATTGTAAGAAATGGGACATCAAAGACGGTATACGCAGATACGAAAGCAGATTGTAGTCACACGAGGAGTCCAGTACTGTCAAAAGAGCTAGGATGCCGTAAGGCAACCCTGACAAGACAATTTCTCCAATAGTCAGGGAAATTTTTGTAAGTCAGTATCAAAATTTTGAGTTGTATGTTGAAAATAACAATGGAGAAAAGCGCATTTTGCAATATGCACAATGTCGTTTTATAGCGTTGCACTCGGATTTTGACTTTTTACCTGTCCTATTTTGCTAAAACAACTCGCTGCTGTTAGAACATGTCTCCCATCAATCAGACTTCCACCACACGTACTGAGGGGCCCACGTATGAAAACCTGCCATGGCTGAAGAATAGAAAAGAGATGAAGAAAGCTGAATAATGATGGGACAGAAAACACTCACCCACGAATGTGCTAGTGCAATGGAACCATCATAAATACGTAATTGAGACGGAGAGTACAACTGTTTTCCACATTGTTTCGGAAAGTATGATGGTGTTGTAGTCGATGGCATACCAATACAGCAAAGACGTAGTTCTCTATCAAAATCTCTGTATTCGAACGAAACACCACTGGCACATTCAGGATTACGCTCATAAGGGTACGCTACGCCAATACCAGTTACTTTTTCAAACCATCTTGTACAAATTTTACCGTCATCACGAATATTGAGAACATACGTTGCAGTGATAGTTTCAATAGAAACAAGAAGTAGAAGAATACTTCTGATACACATTTTTTTATTTCTCGGATTTTTCGTTAGAATGAATGAAAACGAAATTTATTTTTTGTTTTACGTTTCTGTTAAAAAAGTAATTTTTGGTTTTAATCCTTTGTTTTTCGTTTTCAAAAAAAATTAATTGATTTTTGTTGAAGGTGCGGAAAGAAATTTCGTTATAGCATCAAAAAACAAAAGGTTTCAGTGCAATCCTTGGGGCATTAAGCTGTGAAATAAGATGAAGGCTTTTTAATTGTGTGTCCAAGCCCAGCAATATTGATCACGATCCCCATCAATGTCAAAAAAGCAGCGTGTCAAAATATCTCTCACAGTTTGTCACGATGGAGAATTTTTTCGTTATGTCTGTCATAATCTGTGGGACGGTCTGGGGTCCCACTTTTCCACCTATGTACTTCAACACTTATTTACAATCGTGTTTCACAAAAATTGAAGGCACTTAGTACAGACAGTTTAGTGCACTTGAGAAAGAACCTTTATTGCTAGATGTAATCCGCTTTTTGCCTCAGCCAACTTTTTGGAAGATGAACTCCACTGAACAGAAAAGCTAGACCAATCAATTGATTGAAGATCGTATCTCTGCTTACAAAAAGAGTGTACAGAGTAATATTACAGTTCTGAAGTGCTTGTAAAACAGGCTACGGCTTATAAAGACCCACAATGATCCAAAAGCATGAGCAACACTCCCACCGAGAGCCACCATCGTTCACGATGACCCAGCAGAAGTCAAATCTTTTTTCAAACAGTTACATCATATAGGCTAATGTGGTGAAAATGTAATTTCGGTGAATCCACGAAGACCTAAAAGAGCCCCGAAAGTCATATCCAGAGACCATCTCCACTATAAAATGAGAAAGGTCCCAGGACAATCAAATTTCTCCTTGATATTGGATTGACGGCATTACAGAACTGCGAATTTTAATAGTGCAGATATCCTGTGGATAAAATTTTCTAGTTTTTTTGGGTCTTTATGAACGGTGGTGGTCTTCGTGAACATATTTGCTGTACTTTTTGGTCTTCGTGGATTCACCGAAATTACATATTCAGCACATTAGCCTATATGATGTCACTCTTCGAAAAAAGATTTAACTTCTGTTGGGTAATCGTGAACGGTGGTGGCTCTTCATGTGAGTGTTGCACAAATACCCAGTTTTGATTAACATGCCAGATGCACATTATCAGTTCATTTGCGTGTAAGAATCTTCTATGCCTTCCACAAATAGAACACCTTCTTAAACCCATATATACTCAAGTAAAACTTTCGTACGCGAGGAAAAAAATGCGGATACACTGGTCAAAATCTGATGAAGTATTGTGCCCAATGTCGGGGAAGCCGACATATATCACCCTCTAGGAGCATTGGCAACATCAAGGTTTTTCGTTCTCAATAAGATGAGTCTTGCTACGAGTTTCTGTCAAGTTCCTAATCGTAGTGTATAAGATCTCAACAATTAATAAGCGAAGCTGCATGAGTTCGTCACAACTTACTCGTGACTGTACCATCTTCACTCGAATCCTTCTGAATTCGACGCAAGGTTAGAAAACGAGAATTTTTTATTTCGTCTAAAATGTAATAATCGGATGTGCTTACATATTTAAATGAAAGAGAGAAATGGAAGGTCTAGCTGAAATTAGCATTACATGCGTAGCTGACTATTTGTTAACTGCTGTCTTCATGACGAATGATGACTTATGCTTCGAAGGGTAAAATGAAAAAAAATAATAAGGAGAGATTTTAAAGGGGGGCTAACAAAAAAAAAGCATTCAGTGCAATTCCTGCGGGATTAAAATGTGAAACACGATGGGGCAACTTTAGTCATAAACGAAAACTCTTCCCACATTTATCACGACTCACGATAGAACCGAAGGAACAGTATTTTCAAGTGTCCATGACGATCTATGACGGGGTCCAAAAAATTAGAATATTTCTATCACATTTTGTGACAACGTAGAAGGCTTTCCGACATGCCTATCATGATCTATGGAGCGGGCTGAAGGAGGAGTTCACTTTTTCGTCTATATAAATAAAGGCTTATTTACAATTGTGTTTCACATAGGAAAGAACGAAGGTCCGTTACATATAGATTTTTCAATCTTTTCCGAATACAGGTTAATTACGTTATTTTTAATAGTTGTGTGACTTGCTGTATTCATGGAAGAAATTGAAAGTTTCTTATTTTGATACAGTTAGATAGAGCATCGCCTTCTCTATCGCACCTGAGGGTTTACATTTTATGTCATTCGGTTCTAGTCCAAAAACTTGATGAATTTCAAGAGCAGTCCAAAATTTTTCTTTAAGGAAGCAAGTTTCAGATGATGATGAGGAGTGGTTAAATAGCCATGTATTGTATCTTTTTGCATGTTTTACCAGAAACAAAATATCCCTGAAGATGCAGCATGAAAAATTCCAGGATCTGCACGGTAAATCTCATTCTAATTGTAGACCTTTTGTATTCAGAAAAGCAAAATCCAGTGAGACCAACTTTTTGCTATCACAAAAAAATCAATTTTTTTACATGAAGAAATATTCATTTAATTAGTTTCATATTTTTATCACCTAATATATCTTCGTAAAAAAACAATGCATACCAAAAGATGCAGCGTGACAAACTCTACAATTTAGACAGTAAAGCTTATTGAAATTGTTTAAAAAAGTTAAAATAAAGATACTGTCGGACGAATTTTCGCACGGTCAAAGTTTCGACGCTCAAAATTTTGTCCATTTTGAAAACAAATACTAAAAATATAAAACAAATGGTCTTGTTTAAATTGTAGAGCCTTTCATGCTGCATCTTCAGGGATATCTTGTTTCTAGTAAAACATGGCTATTTAACCACTCCTCACCATCATCTGAAACTTGCTTCCTTAAAAAAAGATTTTGAACTGCTCTTGAAATTCATTAAGTTTTTGAACTAAAATCAAATGAAATAAAATATAAACCCTATGGTTCGATAGAGCAGTCAACGCTCTATCTAACTGTATCAAAATAAGAAACTTTCAATTTCTTCCATGAATACAGCAATCTACACAAAACCATTGAAAATAAGGTAATCAATCCGTATTTTTTTGGCAATCACCTGGCAGCGCTAAAAGTTGATATAGGCTAACTCTTCTATAGATAGCTCAAAGCTCTTATATCAAACGTCGTTCATAATTGTACTTTGTTTTCGTTTATATGTATGAGAGAAATAACTATCAAGAACAACATTAACAACCTTCAAAAATTTTTTGCATAGCTCTTTGCGATAAATTGGAACCTATACCAAGGTTTTGATCCAGAGCCAGAGAAAATAAAATGTGAGTTATATGGTTTGATAGAGTAGGCGATGCTCTATCGAACTGTGTTAAAATACGAAACTTCCACTATTCTACGTAAATACAGCGAACTACACAAAATTATTAAGTACTAGTGATAGTACCAGGTGTTGCTCGGAAAATCTCCATACTGGAAACTTACCATGTCAGAAAACGACAGAAGATGTATAGAAGGCTTGACGAAGCCCTTTTCATCTATTATTACTACATGTCCTACCATCCATACACTTACATTCATTTTTAAATCGGATATTTCAGTAAATAGTGTGGCTGTCTTTCTCTTAATTCATGCGTATCGCTATACTTTATACCGACACCCAGTGCAAAAAAAGTGACACTAAGAGGTGGATACTCTAACAATGGCAGCAGATGCTCCAAAGTTTTTGAAAGATTAGAAAAAATTGCAATGTATCATAACCTGTGTGAAATTTCAGCCCAACCGTCTGGCCGCTCATCCTGATCCCCTCTCGATCTTCCTCTAGATCTAAGAGTATGCCATGAAAAGTTTGGCACTGCTAGATCGTGCGGTGTTCAAATATCTAACAAACGGGCAGGGAGACACGCACAACTTCTTTATATATACAGATTATGAGTTATGAGTAATGGAATCTTATCTCACTTGTTGCCTTCGTCATTCGATGAAAATTTTCACTCCTGTGATTGCTCTTCATTTTACACATTCCATTCGTTTTCTTTAGATTATCCTAAAATGTGGTATGGCCAATGGCAAAAAGCACATGTTTTATATACTTTCGTTCTTGAATTATTGAGAAAACAATAATACGCAAAAATTCTCTGAAAAAAGCATTTACTGTAGTAAATCCAACAATAGGAGAGGAAAAGCCCCTCCCTTTGAGATGAAAATTTTGGGTTGAAAAGCATCTTGTAACCTTCTCCGGCTCGAAAAGGTATTTTTTGCAAAATTTCATTGCATTTAGTCGTACCGTGTTGAAATGCATAACGAACAAACACAAACACAAACTTTCTTCTTTATATATATAGATAAAAAACATCATTTTTCTTTTGATCAATCAATAGTTGATTGACATATATAATAGTTTATATGCTACAATTATTTTGAATCATTACAAAAAACCGTATTATTACTTATCAACTAAAATATCTATTGACACAAGTTTCCGTAATATAATATGTTAACATTGGAATCCTTTTTTTGTCAAATAAAAATTCTGTTAATTATCTTTGTTTTTATTCTCTCTCTATTAACTGTGTGATAAAGTATAATGCCATGAAATTATTTGCCTGGATATACTTCAAATATAGGTGTTCTCTAGACATTGTATAGATCGAATTCTATTGTTTGGCAGGATTTTGCAGTCTGATTGACCTCTATGCTACCTTCATATTGATAAAAGGTATTTATTTTTTGCTATTATATATCCTTATAGAAGGATACATACAAGAATATAATGTTATGATGAATGATAGAGAGAGTCTTTGTAGGTATACTGAGGTTGGTTGCAATAAAAATAGAAAAGCAAATATTTTTTTATAGTATTCAATTGGAAGATAATATTGAAATGAAAGAACTAAAATAAATATGAAAGTTAATTGATTGTCAGCATTTACCTGAATGTATTTTCTCTTTCTAATACTTAAGACAAATTTAAGTTGTATCTAATAACAAATATACCTGATGGAAACTCTTAATGAAGATCTAAATTGATCGTAGTAGCTTATTTAAAGAATTTTTTGTGGTCTTTATCTACTCTTATCCTTAATACAAGAATATTTAACGATTTCGTATTTAATCTTTAATCGAAAAAATATTAACAGTGAAGAAATATTATGATAATTGTCAATAAATTCATTAAAGATTTAAGTGAAACGACGGTAGCAACAGATGATGGTGTGCTAAAGTATTTGTCAAAATCAAAACTGATGTTGCTTGCCTGACGAATCTTGTTTAAATTAATGATAGAATTGCATTGTCCTGCTTTCTGGCAAGTGAGTTTAACTGCTTCTCTTGAATGCGATCGATTTTCAAGCAAAAAACCAATACTATGCGCAATTTCATTAGTGTTTAACCAGTCTGCAACACATGTTGCACAAATCTCATCGTGTTCCGATTCAGAATTTTCCAAATGGATCGAGCATCGATGACAGCGATCAATATCCACTTGATCACATTCATCAGGATCTGTTACATTTGAAAAAGGATAACATTCAGCAGCTGAATCATTGGTGAACGGAATAACAGGAACAAGTAAAGATTTCAATTCTTCAGCGAATCGTTCGCTAAGTGTAATCGAATTAAGTAAACGTTTCAAAGTATCGATATTATTACATTTATCCGATGTTGTACATTCGTAATGAATTTGATGTGACAAGTCTGAAGATGAATTATCATTATTTAAATCAAAATGAGTAGCCATGACAAGTGCTTCACCACCTATAGGAGGAATTAAATTATCAGAGCTAACTTGGATTTGACTGCGAACTGGATTTCGTAACCAATTAATAGAAAGTGTACATCGTCCACTATAAGGAACATCTGTACATTCAGTGAAAGTTGGGAGAGTATCGGCTGTTACTGAATAACTTAATTCCATAGTTGAGCAATCATTGCATACCAATGATGATACAAAATAGGGATATACGAACAATGACAAACAGAATACGACGTAGAACATGTCTTTTCAAGTTAAGATAGGGTATATGTGTGTGCTTATTGCGCCATATTCTACCTTTATGTTTTATTTACATAGAAGATAAGAAACTGATATAATTTTAAAGGTAGAGAAACTATATAAAAGGGGAGAAGGAGAAAGAAAAAAGAAAATATTCGGTTGATTGTAGTCTCTTGTTTTGGTGCTGAAGAATTGTAGATGAACAAATGTATTTTATACATGTGATTATTCACTACTGTCTTTGATTAGTTTTTGTCTTTCTATTAAATAAGTGTTTGAAAGTGAGTAGTGTCATATATCCAAGATTTTGGAGATGCCGCATCTCCTGAGGAAGACGCGGTGGTATCTCCAAAATCCTGGATATATGACACTACTCCTTATAATATAGATTGCAGGAGAGTGTACATAGATGGTCATTTCATATGTATACGTATATGTTATGTATATTTCTTTTTCCCGTTCTATGACCAATCAGGTGGAAGTTCTCGAACTGAAAAAGTTTGTCTATTAGAATATAGATCGTTTTATGCAATTGATGACGTGATAGAACGTGAGAAAATATCCGAATCAAAAGAATTTATTCATTTCTGATGATTCGAAAGAACGAAAAGAAGAAAAAGAAATTTCAAGAGAGAATGACTCAACGATCTTACACAACCATCAATAGGTAGTGGGAAAAATGATGACTCACAATGACGTCATTTTCCTTTACACTATACTCGACTGTATTTCAACGCATACTTCGATTATTTCTTTTTTCACACATCAAGACAATATGAGCAATAACATTGCAGTTACATCACGTATTGAGTTCTTACCTAACGAAATATTATTGAATATATTCTCCTATTTGTCTTCGTCTCATCTGTATACTAGTTTTCATCTATTGAATCGTCGTTTTACGTCAATTTTACATGAAATTAATGTTAAATGTAAAGTGAAAAATGATAACTCATTGGACATAAAGTATGCTTACTTTTTTGCTTCGAGTACCATTTGTCTTTCATTGTATGAATGTAAATACATCGATCTAACTCGATTTTCTTGTATTCAATCATTAATTCTATACAATCCAGGAAGAGAATTAGTGCAGAAAATTCGTCCTGAATTTTTTCAACATCTGAAAGAATTAATTATCAATGGTGGTCATCGTGCCATTACTCAATGGTGGACTCCACTTCATAATAATGTTTTTTCGAATGGTTTTCCAAATTTATATAAAGTTTGTTTGACATCTGTTTCTCTTCCATCAACAATGACAAAATGGACTGGAAGTTTATCAATTCGTGAATTAGAAATTTGTTGGTTTAATCGATCTCGTTTTCTTCCAGCACTTTTCTTTGCCTGTCCAAATTTATACAAACTTAAATTAATCATCGATCAATTCTATTCGACTGAAACATTAGAATACACAACTGATGCATTGTTATCAATTGATGAAAATACCATTCCACAGAATTCTATTCTTCATAATAATCTTCTATATTTAGAAGTTGAATGTGTTATTTCAGTGGGGCGTTTGGAATTCCTCGAGTCATTACTCAAATGTTTTCCTGATTTAAAACAACTTCGAATTACAATTTATCCTTTACAAAATTATTCGATTTCATGTGACGAAATTGGACGTCTACTACGGACTTATACACCGAAATTGAATTATTTCTATTGTCAATTACCTCTACACCATGTATTTGCATATGCTCTCGACGAAACATTTCATGAAAGTATTCAAAGGATACATCCTTTATTTATAAATGTCGATTCACAAGATAGAATATATCTTATTATCAGTTCTACATGAGTATTGAATCTATTAAAATAAATATTTCTAATTCAACAGAAAATTTTTGTTTATTTTGTTTCAAAGTGAAATATTCACTAAGATTGGATATTATGGAAATATTTGAATGAAGATGAAATGAAAATATTTTGAACTATTGAATTTATGCTAAACAAATCGATTAATTAAAAAATTCGAGCATCTGAGAACATTCAAATCTAAATAGATTTTGTTCCCTCGACTGAAGGGAGGGTGATCCGAAAAAAAAAATAGTTTGTGGTAGTGTGACAGGGTCAAAGGTCAAAAAAACATGTTCTTTGAGGAACCAACAAGAAATCTTAACATTTCAACAAACGTTTTTGACGCCGAGGAATCGACTGATACTATTAGTTTTTGAATTTTTTCAAATAAGTTTTTTCTTTCAACCAAAGTGAGATTATATGAAAAATGCTAATAGGATTTCTTGTGTATGTTTGTTTGTGCCAGATCATAGCGCGCAGGTTAAATAAGCGGAAGATTACAGAATCATTTTTCGCAATCTGGAGAATGGCCTAATTAAAATATTTTGATGTCGTATTTTGAACCAAGCACCTTTGTTGGGCTCCAGGCTTCATAGAATTGGATGTTTTCAAGCTCGCTTTCTTCATCAATCAGAGTTTTTCAAATGAGAAGTCAATTCGATTAAAGGCATTTTGGTGCTGTGCTTACAACCAATCAAAAATTTCACTTAATCATAGATTTTCATTGTTAGATTTAGGATATTGGAGATTTTATTAGGCTGAAAATGGAATGAATCAGAGTTTTTCGAGCTTACGCTGCTTTCCAATTATACTTTTTTAGGCCTAAATTTCAACTAATGATGAGTATTCGATATTGAGTTCTTGACTAATTACATTAGTTTCAGGCTGGATGTTTAAGTACTCAGAAATCTATTAGTGGCTTACGTAAATAACGTTGTGTGACTAGGGCGTCTAGACTAGTCGTACAGAAAGATTGGAAAGTCGCAACGATAAATGACATAAATCGTAGAGAAAAAGCTAGAAAGAATGAAGAGATACGGATGCACAGAGGAGTGGCTAGTCGTTCATTTCTACTTTTAATTAAAATTGAGTATGTTCGAGAGTAATTTGGGGTTGTTCAAGCAAAACTAAGTCTATACGGAAACATCTCTAACTGTCTCCTCACTGTTGAATCGAGTATATGCCAAAGTGATAGACTTCAGCGAGCTATTAAATGCCCTCAAAGAGTTTGGTTTCCAAAACGTTTCAAGCAGAAATATACAATTATTAGTGTTATTAGTTTGGTTATACTACTGTACTAATATATCAGTAGTGCCAAACTTGAAAGTTAAATTCAAGTATTCAACTTTTCAAGTATTTTCTCTTCCTAGCGTTCCACAAACACGATAAACTGTCCGTGTGTGGCGCTGGTACGCCCTATTCCAGGATTTCACCCTCACCCGCAGGTGGCTCCGTAAGGTTCTACACCCTCAATGCCTCCCCTCTCCTTCTTCGAATACGTGAATAGTTCATTACTTGAATTCAAATTTCAAGTATTACATATATGCTCACAGAAGTGGCTTCAAGTACCATCTTCATACATGTTTCGAAAACAATGGATTTACATATTTTACCTAGTATTAATCATTTTCAAGAGGATATTTCAGAAGAATTCATACGAAATAAAACTCTGAAGAATGACTCTACAAAATGGTAAAAAAGATCATTTAAATTACTTCAATCGTTGCAGAGTTATTCACAATTTATTTTCAATCGGAGTTTTTAAACACCCTGTATTAATAATGCATAAAAGTTTAAAAATGTCATCTGTGATGAAGAAAATGCGGATGCTTGATATTTTTTGAATTTGAGATTGATAATCTTGCTTTTGGAAATCATAAAATGTGAAAAGTTTGTTCAGATTGAGTTGACTGTAGCACTACACTTATTGATGAATTATCTGACAACGATTCTCAAAATAAATAGAATGAATTCAGTCGAGGGTTAAACGAATTGCCATTGAGGAGCGTTACTTATTATTAATAATATTGATATTTTCGGTCTTTGTTTTATTATTTTGATACCATGCTCATGATTTTAATTAAATTTATCAATATTCGTCTTAACGTAAGTATTTTTAACACTCAACGTACCATAAATAAAAAACTATCTACTTCTTTTAAGGTTTAAGTTAAAGTAATATTGGATGGATTTACTTCTATCTGAGCTAAGTTATTTTTAATTTTAATTATGCAGATTTTTGAACCACCTGATGATTTTTCTCCTTTAGCAAAAGAGAAATCCAAATTGTGGTCGTTATTTGAAATTTACACCCTCAGTTTCAGACAAAAACAATTGTGAGTCGCTCTTCAATATATCTAAACTTATTCAACTTATAATTGAATATTATACATAGGCTGCAATATAACCCATGTTTATTGTCTTATGCTTGCCTTTTTTTCTTAATTTTGAGAGTAGGTGAGGTTGCGCCGAAAGATCTAGGAAATACTTTTAATCTCAAATATTTTTAATCAAATACTCAAGAAAATTTCTTTTATGTTGAACTGACCATAATGCGAGAATTGGTAGAATTTTTAAATATATAATGTATTTAGAAATGATAAGCAGTGTCAGATTTAGATGAAATCCCAGAATAATAACGAGCAAGTTCAAATGTTTTACGTATCATTCAGTTCATACTTGTAGCAAAGTGGATAGTTTTAAAGAAAATGGAGCTAATAGTGAACGTGAACGGCGTTAACTTGACTAAATGTAAATCTGCACCGTTGGGTCTATTGTTTCCTGTGCCATACGATCCATAATTAACATAAGTACATCCTGCACTTGGACATGTACTGCAGTAACTTGTGTAACAGCAGGACCATACACCACTACATGAATATGTATAACCACTGACTGTTGTTGTGTATGGTGCTGTACTAGTACCGCACAAGGTCGTTGATGAAACGGCCGTGAGACCGAGCGATGTGCTGGATACTCCACTTCTAACACATGTTACATTGTACGTCTAAAATTTGTTGAAGAAATATAAAGATCAAGATGCGTTTTTTAACTCTTACCAAACATACTGTTCCGGATGCCGTACCAGTGGGTGATCCATAACAGCCACTACACGCATAACAAGTGAGCGATTGTACTGAGCATATGGCTAGAAGATCAAGCATGATAATATTTTATTTAAGAGCTTTCAAAGTACTCACTGAAACAAAACATCAATATATAAAGACTGATTTGTACCATTGTTCGGCGTTGATAAGTTTCAAATGTTGTTTTATCTACTATTTGCCTATTAAATGGCAAGATTATTGTGGTCTTATATAGAGTTGATGTTGGAAAGGATTCAACAGTCATTTTTCAAGCAAAAAAAAAACTTTACATACAATATTTGCGTTTGTGTTGTCTTTGGCATACTTGCAACGTTTATTAATACAACTTTACATTTTCTTTGGCCTCTCTTTATACAAAAATCAGCCAAATCTGCGTATTGATGCTATTTTTCAGCGAAAATCGCCTGAGCTTCGGTGAATATGCGCACGCATAGAGATGTAAGCTGATAGATTGATCAGTAGCGGCTTGAAAATTTTGAAACTTCGAATACCATCAGGAGCGCAGCGGCTGTCGGACGTTAAAAGTTGGTCTTTTAACGGATTTTCACGTAGTATTTGTCGTTTACACTTGAAGACGGAAAGAAACTCATGAGAGTCCGTTAAAAGACTAATTTTTAACATATTTTTAAGATCAAAAATGTAACATTAAATTTCGTTAAATCTCAATTTAGGGAATCACTTTCACATGGGCTGAACGTTTCTAGTTTTCCTTCATTTTATAAGAGTTTTTCAATATGCTCTTCTTTTTATCTTCTGGAAGTCTTCTCCAATATGCCTGAAAGATGAATTTCTAGAAAACCGAAGTTTTTCTCTTTCTCATAGAGAAGAGTCTTGCAATCATAAATTCTTTGCTTGCTTGGATGTTCGCAGAGGGTTGTAAGATAAATAAGGTAGAGGAATTCAAATCTGACGTCAGTTTTTAATAAAAAACGTTTGGTTTTATGAAGTTTGATTCTGACTTTTTATAAATAAATAACTTCATGGGAGTTTAGAAGTACGATTTCTACGAGACAAAAGCTAGAGTGTCTTTAGAGGAGCGTTACTTGTATTGTTATGATAAAATTTGGATAAGAACTGTTTTTGTTAAATGATAGATCGGTACAATAGACCATAGATTGGTACAGGATAAAAACTGAAGTAGTTTTGCATTTCATTTTACCATTATTGAATACATTGTATTAAGAAAAAAGTAAATATTTAATCGCGAGATGCAGCGTGAAATGAGAATACAACTTATACTAAATCACTTATTTTCTAAATAAACTTTTTGCTTGGAAAAAGGAAGAAAAGTGTGAGTGATCAAATTTTGACGTCAGAAAAACGAGATTTTCTTTTTCGAGAAAGACGTATACGTTCTATCTTATCGTACTTTTGTATAATTGAGATTTTTTCATGCTGCATCTTGTGCTTCGATATTTAGTTTTTTGATACAATGCATCAAATAATAATAGAGCGAAATCCAAAATTGGCATATCCATTACAGTATACTATGCGACGACCTATCATTCAACAAAAACAATTCTTATCGAAATTTTATCATTATTCAATAGTGATCAAATAGCATTTATTTCTCCATCATCCGTTGTAAAAAGAAACTTTTATCAAGCTTAATATGTGATAACTTAATGTCGTTGCCACTAATTTTGGATATCCCTATGTAGTTCTTATGGAATATTGAATCAGAATTGATTTTCTAATCGATGAAGATTTTTTTTAAAAGTGATAGTTAATTTCAGAAAATATTTCAATGTTAATGATAATTCACGAAGTTAAATGAATAAATCGAGAAAAATGTTTGATTTCATTATTTATCCGTAATTTTGATGACTAAACATGAGCAATATTCGTAACTGATAATAAAATATTTTTTTTTTAAATAATCATATTCATTTGCATTCTTAAAATCTCTATATAAGATTATTTAATCAATAATAACCTCAATTCGACTATTACAAATCACGAAATGAGTACCACAATTCTACACACAACAGTTCAATTCAATTAGAAAGACCGTCTGACATTATACATCAATGAAAAATATTATTTAATTATTTACAATCGAAATAAATGCACTAAAATGACAATTGTTGTGATATTGCATCTTGTGATGCAATTTCTTAATTAACAAACAAATTATTTCACACGTCTTACTCAAACTAACATGTATACAAGAGTTGGAATACCGTCAATCATGGTAGACAACTGTGTGAGTCATCCGAAAATAAAAGGAAAGCAAAACTATTTCAATATAATTAATGATGTGATGTCAGATAACGGTATGAGGATATGACGATGCGTGACGGTGCAGAGAAGAGACTCATCTTCACTCTTATCCCACTCAAGAAATTGCTATGAATATGACATTATTAGTAGAAAGATGATCGTTGATTGAATGTACTACTCGAAAGATTTATTCGAGTTTTACATCTTATATCTCTTGTATTCTCTATTGTCAATTAGAATAGAAAAAAAAAATCATAGAAACCTTATATTAGGTGATAACGCAAAATTTCATCGTTAAGACTGTTTGATGAGTCACTCGATCATTTCACCTATATTAACACGGAACAAATGAAGGAAGAGAAGAAATTTTAACATTGCAACTTGTTTTTCTCTTTCCATGTGTGTCGATAACACCGTCAGCATATAAAAGAACGACACAGTTATATAAATATATTTTCATTCTTTTTCTCATACATTTTATAAAAGTAATCGTGAATGATGAGTGCCTCTACTTCAAACAATCGATTTCACACAGTTATCATTCGTGGTGATCTTCCAACGATTAAAAAACAGTATGAAGTTGAAGAACCTATCGATTTACCTTCACCGGATTATTGGATTCATGAAGTAATGACCGATGTCGCTGGTGGTAGATGGGTTCGAGGAATTGAACCTAGTCGATTCAAAGTGCAACATATGATTTCGAATGGACCATGTAAGTTTCTTATTGCATGCTAAGTATACCAATCGCTTTATTTACGCTCATTCTTTTAGACACATCACCGGCTGATGCTCATGGATTGTTTAAAGCTTTTCTTAATGCTTACAATTCACATGAAGACATCGTCCTTTCACCTGAGTAAGTAACTTGTTCTCAATTACAGAGATAATGTATATGTATGAGTTAATTTTCAGTGATATATGGTTGATGATAACAATTTATTTTGCAAAATATGTCAATGCTAATGCTGAAAAGCTCCGACATGTCTTTGTTGATCATGAAGGAAAAATTAAATTGACTATTGAACAGATGCAACCAGAACCTGAGTGAGTTTTTTTTATAGATGATTATTATATAAATGGGATATTTAATATTTGTAGTTGGAATGCATTTCTTGAAAGTATGCGTATGAAAATTGGTGAGAATGTCAAGAACGATGTTGTTACTCTTCTCACATGCAATTTTTCAAGTACGGGTAAGGTTGAATCACTCTTGTCCTGTGCTACAATCATGAATACTTTCAAAAATTATTTCGAATATGGTCTTTTGATGACAAGGTGTGGGATTCGTAAGGTACATTTTCTTGGCACATCCAATGATTGGTCATTGCTTAGAGAAAAGACAAAACAATTGCAAAGTTTTACCACATCTAACGATGATTTCTCAAGCTATATTGATGGTGTTTTACCTATACTCGATCAATTCATCAACACGTATCATGGCAAAGTAGATAATCAATTTTGGGATAAAATCTTCAATGTTGAACATGTTGGACGAGGTTCAGGGTGAGTCATTTTTATCTAAAATTCATATTATTAGTCAAATATCTGTCTATAATAGAAGCTACACGAAGCTCACAGGATGGTTTCTGAAACTCTGCTATGAACTTCATAAAAAACAAGGGTGTAACATTCAAGAAGTGAGATTAAATTCAGTAGTTGCTCCAGTGGAATTCGAAAGCGAATACACAAATGAGAAGAAAACATGTTATGTTGTTGGTGGATTTCATGGTGTTGAAAGTCGAGATGAATGGCACAAACCTGTCATGTCATTGGCAATCATTGATGATCTTTCAACGATTACACAACGTAAACCATAATAAACTACGAAATTTTTCTATATCCTTATATATAATCATTTATTATTCAATAAATTCAGAATTTACAGTTAAAATCACGATGATTCTTGTTTCAAACTTGACTCGATTAGTAACTTCAATGATGAACTAAGATATTCTTTTATCTTAATCAAGTAACTGATTAAGAATTATTTAAAAAAAAATATAATATGAATTTAAAAATAAATTTAATTTACTCGGAAATTAATATTTCTAGTAGCAAAATAAATACTTTTGAGTAATCTTCACAATTTTATAAAACCACTTCGAACTAAATAACAAATAACAATATAGAATGATGCACTTATTATACACGTTTAAATGCATTGCTATTAACTACGGTTAGTTGTATGTCTGACTATAAAGAAAAACAGATTCCATAATGAGCAGAAATATTGGTTTGAGAATAATTTTCATATACGAATTTCTTCCAAATGAGTTAAAATGACTGTTATCATTTATATATAATTCATTACTAAAGAAAAATCAAAACTTTTGAATAATAATAACAATACCATATTTTCTTTTCAGAGAAGAAACTGTGGTATTTGTAGAAGACATTTTAAGTAAAAAATATGGTACTAAGTTTAGCTAGATGTACATTTTCATCTATTCTACAAAATAATTGTCAATCAAAGTATTATCAATTATTGCAATGTGCTCGTTTTATTTACATAAATTTTAAACATATTATTCACAGAGAAAATGATCATATAATATTCAGTCAAGGATCTAGCGAGTGACGAACGTTAATTATTTTCTCCCATTTACTTTAATAACTTGAGACATTATTTTTCTGAAATCAGTAGCAACAGGGTAAAGAGAACTATCTTGAGAGTGAAGAAAAAAAAATCAATTTTCATAAGTATCGTGCATGATAAAGAAACTAATTATTAGTATATCTCTGCATTTTAATGCCCATTCCAACAACAAATATGGCACCATTTTTTTCCGGACATTTTTCTCTGACGAAAAACTACCCACTTCTAATTTTAATTATCTACAAAAAAAAATCCTGATTTTCTTTAAAATTTCATTTCCGTTTTTGAAATACTGAGAAAATTCATCAACCATCAATAATTACGAACAATATGATGGAATAAATAAAGGAAAATAATTAAACAATGTTTATATCATAAACATTTTTATTTTAATAGAAACAATCTAAGTGAACATCAACTGCCAACAAGAAAATGCTAGTAAGTAACGACGTAGAAGATTTTCTTTACTAATTTTCAATATTCATATATATGAAGGAAAGAATTATCGAATTCGATGATTATAGTTATTCAATTTAACTTATATTTTCTAATGAGTTTGTATTAAAATTTAGAGTGATCAACCACAAATAATTATTGGCCAAAAAGTTTCTCCTCAACAACCAATTCCTACGAAGATACCTGAAAAGTATGCATCAAATTCTATAAAACATTCATCCCTAAAATATTTATTTGAAGGAAAACATGCGGACAAAAAAAAGTCTGCTTGATCATTTTGGGAATTATCATTGGTGTTAGCATCGTGGCTGCAGCTATTGCTGTACCTATTTTAATAACCAGTAATCAATCAATAACATTGTCAAATGAAGGAAATACAACGACATCACGCAGTAGTATGTACATAATAGAATCCTCTAATCATCTGTTTTTCTTATATTATAGCAATTACGGTATATTCTTCAACTCAATCACAAACAGTCATTTCAAAGTCTTCAGGTGTTACTACAATCGGATCTTCATCAAGAAGCACTCTTAATTATTCAACTGTTACTACACGTCTATCTTCAACGGTTATTACCACAAATCCTTCAAATCTTGTATCGACGAATTATTCTGGTTCATTAACCGTCAGAAGTAATAGTTATGATCGAAACAATTCAACTGCTGCATATTATTATGATGCAATTCAAGTCAGTGTTCCTATTGCAGGAATCTACAGCTTCAAAAGTGTTAGTAGTACTGATATGTATGGCAGTTTATACATTAATAATTTCGATCCATTGAATTCATCCTATAATCTTGTTCGAGTTGATGATGATAGTGCTGGTTCAAGCCAATTTTTAATTCAAGGTGCAATGCAGATCAATATCATATACACATTGGTTGTTACCACATATTCATCACGTACATTGGCAGTATATTCAATTGTAGCACAGGGTTCAGCAAGTGTTAATTTATTTTTTATGAATGATACAAGTACAACAACAGTAATGCGTAAGTAAATAAAATTCATCGAGATATATGTAAAGATTTCATATGTTGATTTTCTAGCTTCAATACCGTTGATTACTCCTAATGATACCATTTATGGCTTATATAATACTTTTGCGGGTGGTGATAGTATAGCAGCAACACCTGGATCATCTGCCGGTAATTATCCATTTAATGAATCACCAAACAAGGTAATCGATAATGATGTTACTACAAAATATCTAAATTTTGGAGCCTGTCCATCCACAGAATTTACAGAAAGATGTGGAAAAAATACTGGTTTTTATTTGACATTACAGCGAGGTCCATCAGTTGTTATTGGTTTTCAAATTTGTACAGCTAATGATGTACAATCTCGTGATCCGGTGACAATTACATTAGAAGGAAGTAATGCAATAGGTACAAATCTCAATTTTGGCACAAGTTGGAATCTCATTTATAATGGTTCCAGTGGTCTTTCCAGTGGTCTTGGAAGAAACATGTGGGGAGCTCGACGATACTTTACCAACTCAATACAGTATACAAGTTATCGTTTTCTTGTTACTAGCAAACGTTTATCGGATAATTCTGTTCAATATTCTGAAGTTCAGTTCTATGGACCATAATTGATGATATTCAATTCAAAATATTTATGACGATAAAAAGAACACTTAGTTTTTTCTTTTGCTTTTTGCATCTTCTCTCTTTTGAAGTTTTATTCATTATGATATCTATACATTTAGCTTATTGTCTCTGCTCAATATAAATAAATGTAAATTCTCTTTATTCAAATAAAAACGATTTTTCGTTAAGAAAAATGTTTTTTTTTTTGAGAAAAGTACATAAGCATGTCGCTTGATGCCTCTATTTCTGATATACGTTAAAAGAACATTGAATGTTGAAGAATTTCGAAGAGAATGCTTTGTAATTTCTCAAATTCTCTATACTATTGTAAGTAGGCAAAATTTGAAAAAAACAATAAATATCGCTCGTCTCTGTCAACTGTATATGACGTTAAAGATGCCGGTCGATATATGTTCATCAGTTTTAATGATTGATTTAATATGCAAGTAATGCAAAATTCAAGCAAATTTCTTTTTCATTTTTTCATACATGGTTGGATTGATAATGAAGGTGGCTAAAATCGAGAAATCAGGACATTTGGGGATTTTTTTGCATTTTATATACTATTGGAAGTGTTAGTCATTGTCCTTCAAAAGTATATATTTCCTTTGCCAAATCTGATTAAAACTATAGATTGAGAATCAGTATGAAAAACTGCATCGATTTGGATATGTTTTAACCCTTTGACTTTATGATAATCAAAAATACATTTTCTTTAGCACATCTTCTTTTTTCTGCCACAAGCGAATGCATTTTATTGTCAAAACTAAGGACAGTTTAGACATATTTTTAGAAGAAGATCTTCCACGACTTATTCGTTGATTGCCCGTACAGAGAGACTCTTTTTCTCAAAAAGTCAATATTTCAAAAAAACAAATATATACTTTTGAAGAACAATGTCTAACGCTTCCAATGGTATATAAAAGTTGGATATACAACTAGACAAAAAAAACTAATTTTAGCCATCATCATTATGCAAATATGTTATTATTGAATAGTATCACAAATAAATGTAATAGACGCGGTTTTTCATGAGGAATCTCGATATATTAGTTTTACAATTTCGACAACAAGCCGATCATGAGATAATGTCAAAATACTGAGAACATCCACTTTTATTGATTTTTAGAGACCAAAAAACCCTCTCAAAACTTGTTTTTTCTCGTATTTTTCATAGTTAAAATCAAATAACTTGATATCTTGAATTTATTTATAATTTAATTAGACTTAACATTTGAACTCAGTAAAGACGATTATCAGATGGTTATGTTTCAATTTTCGACGTTTGCTGTAAAAATGGAACATTTGCATTTATTTATATTAATACTTTCGAATGTATTGTAGTCTATTAACTTGTTAAAGACGGTAAGACATACGGTGGTCTACCGTCCTCAAAGGGTTAATCTATAAGCCATCTTTTAGCAACACTCATACCCATTCGATAGTACATTATGTCTAAAATATTTTGTCAGAAAAAGATTCTTTCAATTATCGAAAATTTATTATTTTAAATCATATTAAAAATAGTTTATTTTTTTTATTAGTGTGAATCAAAGCTCATTTTTTATTCATCATAAAGGGCGATACAGCGCACTTCAATGCTAACTTGTTCAACATCGGTTGAAGGTACACTCTCATTTTTGACAGCTGTATGAGCACCAAACTGGGCAACATCAGGCTTGCTATCAAAGATTTTGAAGACAAACATCTCGTTCGATTGCATTTGGCTCAAGTAGTACCATTGTTGAGCATGTTTATTATTGCATGAGATTACGTAGAGAGAATCAGTAACCTCGGACCCACGAGCTTCTGAAATATGAATGTCATTTTTATGATCTAATGAACGATAATCGCAAATTGCCAAAGGAACATTCGTTATAGGATGCTGACCCAATAGTCGCCAAACATTAATAATTTGAAAACGATTCTGCATCGCTTTTTTAGCTTTTTCTTCACCAAGTATTGCTTTCACTTTGGAATGAGCTGAAGATGGATCATTATCAACATGTGGATGGTATACGGGATTCTTGTGAGTTAGATCACATTGATCGCCGGGATGAGGAGGTCCTCGATAACGGATTATATGATTAAAGACAATTACATCTGAAGCATTCAAACGCTTTTTGAGTATGTTAGCGATTTCTGCATAATAACATCGTTGTGTTTCACAATTATCATCAAATTTATCATGAATATCACCATCATATTTGAGTACTTCAAAGCCATTTGTGTCGAGATCAACACTATTTTCTCTACCTCGCAAATCATGAATGGTGAGTTGTGCTGGTGCCCGTACAAAGTTCGTAGCTATCGAGCCCAATTTAGGATTACCATCCATCCATGGGATAGAACCATCAACCGTATGACTAAAGAAATTTATTTCTGCAGTAATATCGCTGCACATTCGTAATTCTACAGTGTTGGAAGAACACGAAAAAGTATATGTAATGAAAGAGATAATGAAAGCAAAGACAATTTCTTTTCTTCTTTAATATTTTAGTGTTACGTCTCTTATCTTACTTGGTGTAGAGTATGATTTGAGAACTAATGTAATAATAATTGTTTAGGTTATTACGCATCACTTTTGCCATTCTAAAAATCATTCTTTCACTTACTTGTTGCCTTGTCCTATTAAGACACACACTAAATAAAAATGTGTCGAATTTTACGACATATTAAAATACGACACATTCTTCGACACATGGTTTTTCTCTTGTTGCAAGAATCGATTTACTAGTATTTTTTTATAGTTTAATTTGAATTAGCAGTATCTATTCTTGTCTCTGAAGACGATCAGATCGTAAGATTTGACCATCCAGAGATCCTCAGATCAGCTCGGTCACATCTATCTTTACATGCGAAGCAAAACGGTAAATAAACAGTTGACATATAGATAACGATGCATCAAAAGTGCGACATATTCGTGCACGACGCGCAAAAATGACATATTTTATTTTAGTGTGCAAGAAAAACGTACAAACATTTTTATTATAGAATGTAAAAAAAAAGGAGAAGAACTGCGTTTACAGATAACATCGTCCATATAAAGATAAGGAGGTAAATGCTGACACCCAGTCCCAAAAAACACTAACAAGTGCAGTCCAGGCGCTGAGCTGCTAGAGATGCACCAGCTCGATAAACAGGAACCCAGTCAAAATAGGTAATCGTTCTGACTGTGTCCTTATCTACCTATTCTTTGGGGGTAAACAAGCCCTGAAATCTCTGTGTTCGATACAGTTCTTGGATCCTCATGGGGTATTATTTCGAGATATCCTTGAGTTTTCATGTTCTATTATTTAGAATTACTCTTATGTCTTCATGAGCTATTATTTGAAAGTATCCTTAGGCCCGCCTATGCAACTATTGGCGCTCCCATTGAGTCTTCATGGGTTATTATTTAGAGCTACTCTTCGCTCCTTATATGCTACTATTTAGATGTACCCTTAGATCCCATATGCTTTTATTTGTAGATACCTTCAGGTCGTCATATGCTACTAGTGGAAGTAAGGGCTTGCCAATCTCCCTAAAAAATATATATATCGTACCATTTTCCACTAGGATATCGTCAAATTCTAAACGACATCGTTTGAACAAACATGCATGAAACATTTACAGTAGGACAACGTGTTTTCGTAGAGGAGATCGCGGGCACATCGCTAGCGATATCATGTTAAATGGTGAGCGATGTTTCATAGGATGATAGCAATATCCCATATGGTAAATAAAGTGACATCCTATATGGAATAACGACGCCCCGTTGGATATCAGAGATTTCCATGATGCGCATCATTACGTCATTGGATACCCAGGTACTGTACCACGTCTAGCGATGTCCCATATGGTCGAAGGCAATATCCTATGAGAAGTAACGATCTTCTATGCCGTTTCGATATCCTATAAAAAAAGACAATGTTCTATTGCAGTTATGCGATACCATGTTAATAATTCAATATCATATATCAAGGAGTGATATCTCATGAAAAGTAGTACGATATCTATTTTTCAGGGACGTCATCAACTGCTGTTTAGATTATCTCAGCAAGATTTATATGGCAGACAACAATACAAAAAATGATGATTGAACAAGATCTTACTTTGATAGAAGGTCGTCTTTCATTAATGCAATCACAATCAGTATCTGATTTAGTGCATAAAATGATAAACGACATCGATACAATTTTTAATAAAATGAATGAAAATATGAAAATGTCTCCAACCACTTGAGTCATGTCAGATGAAATGAAGATAATGCAAGTCTCGAAGATAGATATTATTAATCAGGCTATCCTTACCAGAGACCGAAAACGAGTCGAGTACTCGGCAACTCGACTCGACTCGACTCGACATAAACCGAGTCGAGTCGAGTCTGAGTGTAAAGTTTGAGAAATATGTCGCGTCGAGTCGAGTTTGACTTGAAAAACTCGACTTTTTAAAAATTTCTTCATAATTCTACCATTTGTTTCTCAGTATTAGTCATCGTCATTGGTAGACAAACCGAGATGAGACACTGTCAATTCATTTCAATGAATAGGCTGAGCAAAGCATTAAAATGAATAGATAGCGATGAACTGGCAACGCTCGATAAAGTACACTAAATGACATACACTAGCTTTCATTGTATTCAATGCGTTATTGACTATTCAAAGATTAATTAGAATGCAATGATGTGATTAATCATCAGGCTATGTTAGTGATTAGTATACGATGTGCAACAGATTTGATAATGTATTGCATTCTTTCATTATTTATCGTAAAAAGATGATCATAGCAGAGTGGGTATTTAAGTGATCAAATATTTGATTATATTTAGAATATTGGAAATGATGAAATGTGTTATCCATGGAATAAGATTGTTTCAAACAGGCTTTGAACATTTATGGGCAGAGAAAATCGACCTTCAGTATTGCCGAAGTCGTGCAAGAAATGATTCAGAATGAATCCAAACAATAATTCCAAGCTGAAATCGAATAGGGAACTCGTAGAAGATTTTTTGTTTCTGACAGAGAATCGATAGAAAGTAAGCAGTGCATTAAATGAAGAGAGCGAAGGACTTTTTCTATGACTTCCAATCGTTGTTGAGCGACAAAAACTAGATTCTAATAGGAAGACACAGAAAAAATACCTGAGATTTCTGAGCCTCAAATACTACTGCCAAGAAATTGTCGCAATCTCCTGAAGTTTACCGCTTCCTTTCCTCAAGGTCTGAAGTAGGTGTTTCAACATTATGATACGGATGAAGTGTGTGTCTGAATTTCTTTTCATTCTTGATATTACGAATACACTTCTAAACATTCGATTTTCAATCGATACTCGGCAACTCGACTCGACCCGAGTCGAGTCGAGTCAGATCTTTTTAAATGTCCATCGAGTCGAGTCGGACTTTTTTTGACTCGTTTCGCTCTCTGATATAAACCACTTAGTATTTTAGAAGTGTCTTCCTTTTTTTTCTTACCAAAAGATGGAGCTTTAAATTCTCTACAAAATCATATACTTTTAAAATGATAACCTATTTTAAAAATATTTAAAAAAAAAATAAAAAGTAAAAACATGATATGCTCTACTTTCTAACTAGCTCGGCATAATGAATGACCGTACTTAATATTCCAGATTTTGATTACTTATTTGGATGTTTTTGAAAAACAAAACATATGAAGAGATACAGCGTAAAAAGCTGTACAATCTATATTATAATAGTCTATATTATAATAGACTAAATTTCAGTTCAGGAACTTCCATCTGATTGGTTACAGAACGCGAAAAAGAAATATATATATATATATAAATATGAAATGACCATCTGTATACATTCTTCTGCAATCTATATTATAAGAGTTATTCTATAATATATCTACCTATATTATAATAGACAAACTTTTCAGTTCGGAAAACTTTTATGATTCGTCACAGAACAAAAACAAAGTATACATGTATTATGTATATACGTCGTATATGTCTATACATTATGTATATATTTTGTATATGTCCATCTATTATGCATAGATAAATATATATATGTCGTATCGAAGTTATATCGGCCGACGAAGTTATAACTTCGACAGACAAAATTGACGAAGTTATAACGTCGTCATATAAATGTGACGAAGTTATAACTTCGATGGCAATGCTTGACGAAGTTACAACTTCGACAACAAATTTTGTCGAAGTTATCTGAAATCAACTAAATATCAAAAATTACCAAATAATCAATGATATTGATATCAGAATATAGATTTAGAGTAAATTCTTTGTTTTAAAAAAATATATATTGTTTTTTACGCTGAATTATGTATGAAATTTTTTTCAAAAAAATCAAAAATGACATTTTTATTTAAATAACTCTAGAGCGCTTTAGCCGACAGAAAGTTCTGTAGCTGATAAAGTGGATCTCAGAAAGTACTTCGTGCTGATTTATACACTACTTTACTCTCGCACTCATAAAGGGAATCATTCATATAAAAACAACTTGAACGCTAGTCAAACTCGGACATTTGCTAAGCAAAACCAAGGCTTTCCTGACTGTCCTATTTTATACTTATCATATTTCAACTTTAATTTGTGTATTAACATGGTATAAATGAAGTTTATTGAATTTACTCTACTACTGAAATTTATCTTTCATAATATGTATCTTATCTTGCTCAAGCTCGAAAACTACAGTTCGCAGCAGCTATTATGCGTGTAGGGATTTTGTATGAATCAGCATCAAGTATTTGCTAAAATTCACTTTAGCAGGTGCAGAACTTCCAGTCCGCTAAAATATTCTAGAGTTATATAAATAAGAATATATAATATTTGATTTTTCTTTAAAGAAATTTGTACATAATTCATCGTAAACAATGATATGTTTTCCTTTAGAACCGTCATGGTTAGAAGGTTAAATAAAATAATACAAATAAAAAAATGTATGTATCTTTATAAAATAAAGAATTTACTCTAAATCTATATTCTGATATCAATATCATTGATTATTTGGTAATTTTTGATATTTAGTTGATTTCAGATAACTTCGACACGACATATATATATATATATATGTCAGTCATCTATATTATATTTTATACTCACGAAATTTTTTCTTATGTGCATTAACCCTTTCAAAGGCACTGATGCAAATATATACCACTTTTTTGTTTTCGGTTACAGAATTATGATAAACTAAGATCAATGAGTCTGATAGAAAGAAGAATGATACTGTATACATGAAATAAATTCATAGTTATCCGAGATTAAGTAACACACTTTATCTGTTTCTTCAAGAGGGATTTTGAAGAATGTTATCATTAATTCTCATTTATAAAAGAACTTAGCCTGTCCAAAATTCGCTGATGAAGGGGTTAAATCGATTTTTCCTATGATATTAGAGTTCAACCAAGAGTGGATACGTGAGACTCACGAAGTACAAGGAAGTACAGTAGAGGTATATGGAAATACAGTGGAGGTATAAAGAGGTACAGTAGAGGTATACGGAAGTACAGTGGAGATACAAGAAAGCACAATAGAGATATAGGGAAGTACAGTGGAGGTACAACGAAGCACAGTAGATGTATAGGGAAGTGCAGCGGAGGTATAACGAAGTACAACGAGAACATAGGGAAGTACAGAAAAGTGTAGCAGAGATACAGAGAAATACAGTGAAAACATAAGAAAGTACAATCGACGCATAGGGGAGTACAGTAGGAGTATAGGAAAGTACAGTGAACGTATAGGGAAATACAGTTGAGGTGCAAAGAAGTACAGTGAGAATACAGGAAAGTACAGAGAAGGTATAGGAAAGTATAGTTAACGTATAGAGAAGTACAATGAATGTATGGAGAACTACAATGAGAACACAAGAGAGCACAGTGAAGGTACAGAGAGGTACGGCTGGAGCAAGCACTTCACGAGTCCCACTTTCCCCCTTAAGTCTAACCTTTCACAGGAGTCTCTAGTTTACATAAAATTGACTCTTTAGTAATTGCACTTTTTGTTGTCAAAATGGACATAACTTTGAGCAATCAGATTTTGACTACGTGGAAATAAAATTTTTTAAAGTATATGACGGATTTATTTATTTTTCATTTTATTTTCTTATGGTTGTTCTTGGCAAATTGTGGAGTATTTTATTTCTTTTTAATAAAGCATATAAGATGATAACAAGATAAAATTCAAAAAATCAAATTCATCGTATACTTAAAAAACTTTCATTTTTAGTTTCTCGAAAGGACAGGGGCGCATGAGGCCCTGATTTGGCCCATTGGACTTTTTCATATTATATCCAGCACAATCATATATACATAGAATGAAAGAGCTTCAGTTGGCGAGTATTTTTATACTAGATTTCAAATACATCTGAAATACAGTTGAGGATTTCTTCCTGCAGACTTCGAAAAGTCTTATTTATATATATATAAAGAAGAAAGTTTGTCTGTTCGCTTAAAGTTCAGTCTCGGTAAAAGTTAGCGTCACCAAATTTTCCACAATACTTCCCTAGGTCCAGAGGAAGGTTTTAGAATAGTTTTTCACTAAAAAATCTCACCTGAGCAGAGTGTCTGCTCGTCCTTTTGTTGCATTACTACAGTAAGTACCTTTTCTAAAGAGTCTGTGCGTGTGATTGTTTTCTCAGTAACTTGAGAACAAAAGTAGATAATAATCTGCATTTTTGCCATTGAACGTAAGATATTCAAGGATGCTCGAAAAAAGCAAATAGAATTTATAAGGTAAAGGGTGACCGTATAAGTGGAAATACCCATCGAATGTAGAAAGTAACGAGTGGAACGAAATTCCATTAGTCATATTTCATAATCTATATATTTATAAAGAAGAAGGTTGTCTCTATCTGTCAGTTTTTTTTACATTTGGACGCCGTACGAGTCAGCGTCGCCAAGCGTTTCACGAAATACATTGAGCCCAAACAAAGATTGAAAGATAGTCAGTGTAGTAACCAGGGGACGGACGGAATGAAATTTCATACAGGCTATGATATATTGCAATTTTCACCAATCTTTCAAAAACTTTAGAGTATTTGCTACTATTGAGAGATTATCTACTCCTTTAGTGTCACCTTTTTCCAGCGAGTTTTCGTATAGTATACCAGTTGACATGAGTAAAAAAGGCATTCACATTCACATACTATTTGCTGAATTGACCGATTTACGCATGAATGTAAGTGTGTGCACGGCGGGACATATAGTAATCATATATAAATAAGAAATCTCAAGCACGTCCTCTATATGCTCTCTGTCGTTTTCTGATATAATAAGTTTTAGATTTCCCGAGCAACGCCGGGTATTACCGCTAGTTTATTTATAATCTTAAAAGCGGCAATAAACAAAAAAACTCAAGTTCTCGAATAATAATTTCTTGATTTAAATAATAGTGTATGACTTTATATTGATATTCTACCATCTTCTTCTTTTAAGTAATTTTGGGTTTGTTCGCTAATTTGATTATAAGAAAGAATTAACATTTGTAATATCTATAACAAAATGACAAAACTAAGATTCTTGATTTCAAAAGAACAAGTTACCCTATTTTCTCGTAAAGCTTGTACCATTTGCCGAGCACCATTATCTTCGATTTGATTGTGAGACAGGTTTATTGTGACAAGTGCCTATATCAAATATTATAATAGTACTATCATACTTTCTTTTTTCTGTCAATTTTTTCGTTCCTCAAATTAATATAAGCCTACAGTAGAATATCAACTCTTAAAAATACTAATCCTAGAGGGCTTTTGAAAGATTCGAAATAGACTTTTTATATACAATAAAGCTTATACGCTCAAACATCAGTGGGAATAGTTTACTGTATTTTGTTGTAATATTTGAGAAATATTTTCTGCACCACTATCTTTAATTTTATTGGACGATAAATCAAGATGAGTGAGCGTCTAAATGACAATGGTAAATGTAAATATGAGAGTGGCAACTTGCTCGGATATTATACTTTGTTCTCTTGTAATATTTTAACCAAATACTGTGTTCCTTCATCTCCAATATGATTATTTTGAAGTTCTAATATAGTTAATGTCTACATAATTAATACAATTTGTACATGAGAAAATTAAATCAAGATATTTTACTTTATTAATAATTAAGATATCAGCAATATATTTTGCACCATTCTCTCCAATCAGGTTCGAGCAAAGATCTAATTTGATGAGTGTCTGTATAAATAATACACATGTACGAAACACAAATTTCGAGAAAAATTTACATGATCGTTTTCTAGCGATTCAGCAAGATATTGAACACCTGTATCTCCAATTTGATTATGTCCAAGAGTTAATGTGGTAACTATCTAGAAAATAGAAAATAATTTACGAAAAATATCATAATGTCTACAACATTATTAGTTCGTAGTGCTTCAGCCAAATAATACACTCCTTTATCATTAATTTTGCTGTTTTTAAAATTCAATGTAGTAAGTGTCTATTAACAAACATATCATATAGATATTAAATAAAAGACTGAAAGAAAGAAGCACTTTGTCATGTTGGAGTCGATGTATCATTTCTACAATTTTGCATAAACTGCCAGGATTCTCACTCAGCTCAAGTTTTTTAAAGATCTAGAAAAAAAAATGAAGATGATGAAAAGATATAAAGAAAATGGAAATACTCGATTATTTTGAATTAACTTAGCAAGATAATCTGCTCCATCATCGCCAATTTTATTGTTGCGAAGATTTAATTGAAGTAGTGTCTGAATGAATAGAAAACGAAAACATAACTGAATTCCTGTTATTCTATTCTTTACTGTATTTATTGATAAAGCTTCAGCAAGATGATGAACTCCATTATCACCAATCTTATTATATTGAAGATTCAATATTGTTAATGTCTCCATGATAATATGAGAATCGATAATAGAAATCTTGTATACATATATATCTTACCTTGTTTATTTTTAAGCTATTAGCAAGATGCGCTATTCCATTATCACTAATCTGATTATTTGCAAGATGTAGCGTAGTAATTGTCTGTTGAAAACACAATTGTATGAAATGTAAAGATAAAAAGTCAATGAATTACTGTATTAGTGCATAACATATTGGCTAATACTTGTATTCCTCCATTACCTATCTGTTTGTTTCGAAAATCTAATGTAGAGATCGTCTGTAAGAGAAATAATTTATCTTTATGTAGAGAATAAAATGAAGATTTATTCACTTTGTCTATTCTTAGTTTTAATACCGTAGTGATAATATAATGAAAGATTTTCCATTCATTCTTTAATGTTATTTTTAGTAACTTCTAAATAACATAACAAAGAATATCGACAAGAATGCATGTATTTGATTTGTTACTGTATTGTTTATAATTGCATCAGTGATACAAGCCATTGCATCATCACTAATGTCATTATTTTGAAGACTCAGTTCAATTAATATCTATAAGTACAAAACAAAATATCTTACAAAAACGAATAGTTGTGTTTTCTACATTGCTAGTTTTTAATGCTTCAGCAAAACATTGTGCTCCTTTATCATCAATTTTTCTATTATCAAGTTTCAATGAGGTGAGTGCCTAGGAATAAAAATATCATATAAGAAGTCAATCATAGGAATGAAAGAACTACTTTATCATGTTGAAGACGGCATGCCATTTCAACAAAGAAACATAAATCACCAGGATTTCCCTTTAGTTCAAGTTTGTTGAGGGTCTAGAAAAATCAAGGATGAAGAAAAGATCTAAAGAAAATCAACAGTAAGACAAACTGAATTATTTTGAATTAAATTAGCAAGATTTTCTGCTCCAACGTTCGTGATATGATTGCGTTGAAGATTCAGTTCTTGAAGAGTCTGTGTAGTGCATAAAATAAAATGTAAATAAACTGTCAGTGATGCATCTTTTACCGTATTCATTAATAACGCATTTGTGAGAAGTTTCACACCCTCATCTCCAATTTTATTGTAACTGAGATCCAGTGTAATGATGGTCTATTTAATATGAGTAACAAACAAAGGAGAGACACTTGATTAACTCACTGTATTTTCGTATAAAACACTAGCCAAATATTGTGCTTCTCTATCACCAATAGCAGTGTTTTGAAAATTTAGTTTTCGGAGTGTCTAGAATAATATACCTAAAATCGTGATGTAAAGAACAACGGATATGTGACTTTTTCATATGGTATACGATTTGCTATATCAATAAAGTTGCATAATTCACTCGAATTTTTACTGAGACAAAGTTTCATAAGTGTCTGAACAAAACCAAGTAAGTGTAAACAAGGCTTTCAGTAAGATCATAGCTCACCTTGTTGACTAGTAATGCATCACAAAGATGACGAGCACCATTGTCACGAATACTGTTGTTTCTAAGATTTAACGTAGTTAATGTCTGAAATTTAAGGACAATATAGATCTAAATATAATTGATATGCAATAAATTTTACTGTATTTGTCATCAATGCTTCAGCAAGATACTTTGCACCGTCATCACCAATCGAATTCCCTTGAAGATCTAACACTGTTATGGTCTTAATATGAAATATAGCATAATTCATGGATTCTCTCGAAGATGTACATTGAATAGAGAATAAAATTCTCTTTCAGGCCATTGTATTTGCGGGTCTGACTCGGACTATATTGCAGAAGAAATATCAACGGAATTAGAGAAATTTCGACTGTTTCAGGTTTCAACGAGTTTTTCTAATCTCATTAGTATTTCTTCTGAGATGTAGTTGGAGTCAGACCCCAAGATATAATGGCCTGATAGAGAATGTTTTCTCTATTCATCGTACATGTTTGAAACAATCCAATGATCAAGTACAAGTTTCTATTTTAAAAATACTGAATCTCAAAAAACTGCTGATGCAGGATCCTAATCTAAATCTCACGATATTGAATAATTTTTACCGTGTTCTTCATTAATAGCTCAGCAAAATACTTTGTTGCGCTATTACCAACATGATTGTTTTGAAGGCTCAATATGCTCAGTGTCTAAGATGATAAAAAATACATTTTTTTTAGATACTATACTAATATCAAAATAAGCGTACTGTGTTTTGTTGTAAGGCTTCAACAAGATTTTTAGCATCATCGTCTTCAATTTTGTTTTGCTCAAGATCAAGGTGGATGAGTGTCTGGAATAGACAAAAAGTATATTATGAGAAACACGAATACAAAACAAACTTTATTATAGACCAATGCCATAGCCAAATATTGTACTCCTTTATATGTAATACAGTTTGGATTGGCATTCGATTGTGCAGATGTCTACATGAGAAATACGAGTGTGATGTGCCTGACGAAAACAGAAGAAAATATGCGTTACCTGATTCCTGCAGTAAGGCATAGTTACCCAATCATAATCGTAGTATGCGGATTTTTTACGGAGTTGAAGGGTCAGCAGACTCTTTAAAAGCAAACAATCACGCAGTTTTTACGTAATTCTTTTATAATAAAACATTACTGCATTTTTGTTTAATGCATCGGCGAGAAATCGTATTCCATTATCACCGATTGGATTGTTTCGAAGATCCAAAGTCTTAAGTGTCTGTTTTGAAAAGAGAAGAATATTACGAAATAGGTGAAAGTAATTCATCTGACCGTATTATAGTGTAAGATTTTGGCCAATTTTTGCGCACCTTGATCTGTAATTTTATTGTTTCCAAGCACCAACGTCTCGAGTGTCTATTCAAAAAGAGAGGAAATATGAAATCTTGTTTGTCATAATCGACAATCTTCTTAAGATTTTTCTCTATAAAATAAAAGCTAGCTGGAAGAACTAATTTACAGGCGAGTTTCATCTATATAGCTCAAAGTTGTTTCAATAGCATTCTTTCCGAAATCTACAAAGTTATAAGCATTCACTATATATCACTAATCATTAAATAACTAAAAAGTGTTTTAGCAGAAAAATAGAAGATTTTCTTTCTGCAATACGTGGGTACATGTAGTATAGTTGTAATTTTCTAAAGTTCTAATTCGATAGCGTTGAAGCCCTCTGAGCAGTATAAATCAAGCAAAATAATAGTGCTTTAACTATAAGGAGGAATGAAACAAAATGTGAAAAATAGCAAACTTTATTGTCTTGAACTGCAGTGGCCAAATAGTTGATTCCAGTATCTCCAATTTTGTTATTTTCTAAATTTATTTCGTTATATGTCTATAAATAACGAAAATTTAACATGGAATTAGTGTGGTTTTATATATCTTACATTATTGTTTTGTAGGCCAAGGCATAGATACATGACGCCTTTGTCCGTAATGGATTTACCACTGAGATTTAATGTAGAATGTACCTGATTAAAGAGAAATAAGATGAAAAAAAGAACAATGGCAAAATAATCCATGTCTCAAATCTACTAACATATTTTTCATCCTTTACTAATTCCTGAGTTACATGATAAATGCCATCTATCGTTGATATTTCGCATCTACTTGAAATTGTAGGTCTATTACTATTAAATTCGATTGTGTAAAGTTCGATTGCTTTAGATTTAAAAACATAGGCACAAGTAATAAACCATTTCTTTTGATGCAACCAATATGGTGTTTGAAATGAAGTAATGAGAGTTTCAAGTGTAGTGATATCATCAGTTGTTGTATTAGTATAAGAAGCGAAAAGTTGAAATCTATCTAATAGAGATAATCTGCTCCAGATAAACTGTTCCCAATAATATCCATCAAACATAGAATCACATCTTGCTCTTTGAGATCCTATCTTGAGATGACGAAGCATTGGTGTATGTGAAAGTAATAGTTCGAGATGTTCCATAGACTCAATAGTTTTATCAATGACTAATGATGATAATGATGAAGAATGTTTTAAAGAAGTGGAAACAATCTGATCAGTATGACTGTAGCCTTTGTATTCACCTATGACAAATGTTTGTAAATTATGTAACTGATGAAGAATGATCGAATATTGTTCATATACGCAAACATCGATTGTCAAACGTTCCAGAGTACATCCATATGGCCATGATATATAATCCATTATATATACTGAATTATTTAAATACAACTTTCGAATAGATTTCTGAGAAATAACAGAAGAAATAAAAGTTGAAGTTGTTCTAGACGGTGTTTTGCATGAGTCAACCGAAAGGGATACCAGAAGATTATTGTGGAAATGTTGTAAAAACTTTTCTATTATTACATCACTGATTTGACGAATAGTTAATGATTGAAGTCGGGTAAAGTTGTGAAGACCGAAGGTTGATACAAATGGAGAAAATGTTTCCTTGTTGATTATTAAAAGCTGACTATTATCTTTAGCATTGTGACTCTCCAAAGTAAGTGAAATGATATTGTTCGGTGGCAACAGTCTAACGAGTATCTTAAAATCATATTTTGAGCTTGAGTTGAGTTTGAGATGAAATCGATCATAAGTACTCGCAACAGCATAAAATTGTCTACAAACTTGTCGAATTGACAAAATTGTTTTGTTATCACAAAAGTCGAAAATGTGATGAATCAATTCGACAGGGAGATTCAAAAGACTAGCATTTGACATGGATAGGTTTTGTTGAATGAGTGCCATACTGTTTGTACCTTTGACTTTGAACTGCTCTATTCAAATGAAAATCTATAATAAAAATTGCAATTGTAATTTGCTTTTATTTATGTATCAGTATTGATCTAAGTGCTAAGTGATGACTAATAATTATTCTTATAGATAATGTCTGATTTATAGTTTAATAAGAACTGACCGAGAACGTGCAAGAAGATTATCATGTGTGAAAGTGCTTTCTATCTCAAAATTGCAGGAATATTCCAATTCAAAGTTCTACTTTCAAGTATAGTTGATTTCACTCATCGACATTAGTAGTTGGTGATGATTCAATCGCTATCATAGCTCAACACTAGCTGGATGATTTCTAAGAACTTTCAATAATTAGAATTAGTTTTAAGGAATTTTCCTATCTAGTTTCTGCTATTGAAACTATTCGATTACTAACATCGATCAATACGTCAGTTTATACGTCTCGAAGCTTCTTTCATTACATGTCACGTACTTACCAAATAATAAAATTCCTCCACTACTTTAGAAACTTTTTTCAGTACCTTATTTCGTGCAATACAACCATAAGTTGTCGTCTATTTTATAATAAATTCTCACATAAATATTGCTTATCGTATTTTTTTAACTTTATGTTGGATAAAACCACTGCATAATAATGATTCAACATATTATTTTTAAAACTAAAACTATTACTCAATAGTGGGCAAGAAATAAAAATAACGAAGAAGTAGGAAAAAACATACATAAGGGTAAACAATGACAGCATACAGTCAAACAAAAATACATCAACGAGGCTTGAAGAAAAGGAAAAATATTCTATAAAAAAAACTTTGTGGCAATAAGTGACATCTATTAATACTGACAAACATCTCATAATAATATTAGAATCTTTCTATAAATTAAGTTTTCAATCAAAATTTCCCCATTCGGTGTCTTTTTCTGCCCTCAGACACAGACCAAAACTTTATTGAATGCTCCATCTAGTTACGATCAGTCATAATTATTAATGAAAAACAAAACTTCACTACATATTCCTAATCGACTCTCGCCCCAAAGAATCCCTGAAAAGTTCCGTAAAAGCTTCGAAATTTCTGATAAGTCCTTAGAGAGTCACCACACTAATCCCTGAGGAATCCCTAAACTAGAAAAACTTCCCAAGGACTCCCTGAGGATTTCCCATGAAATTACTAGACAGTCTCCAATTTTCAGAGAGTAGAGACCAGCGTTGCCAAATCCAAATTTTAGAAATCAGAGTTTTTTTGTTAAAAAATAGGAGTTGATCAGGAGCCTTTTCTTTCAAAATCAGGAGAAAAATTAGGAAACATTCTCTCGAAACTAGAAGAAAAATACGACAGTGTCACATATTTTATTTGTGAAAAAACAAAGTTTTTACTGTCAAATATTTATAATTTTAGTTTTTAATTAAACGAGCAACGAAAAGGTCTGTCTTAGTGAACGAAAGAAAGAAAAACAGAAAGACAGTTACACATAGTCCATTTTACTAGTCTTTTCAAAACTGTTTATTGATAAATATAAAAAAACAGAGAGAAATGGGTTTTAAGAAACCACCAAAGAATTGAAACAGAACAGAGTAAACCGTTTCCTACATCTTTTTTAACCCTTGTAGTACCGTCCTCTTTTAAGCATTATATTGAAACATACAGCTGTTTGCAAAAAAACTTGCACAAATTTTTTTTTGTTTGAAATAAAAAGTTTTTTTTTCAAGTCTTTTTTCAAACATTTGTATATGAGGTGAGAGAGAATTGAAAGCTCTATTACTGCATATACAAATGTTTGAAAAAAGACTTGGAAAAAAATATTTTTTATTTCAAAGAAAAAAAAAAATTGTGCAAGTTTTTTTGCAAACAGCTGTATGTTTTCATAAAATGATTATTTTTACTTTTGGATCAGTCTCCAGATGAAATATGCTGTTTTCATATTCTATCAGATAGAAAATGAAGATACGCTAGATATACTAACATTAACTGAAACAATTACTTAGTATATACAGTTAAATTTAAAAATAATAGTTTCCTTTCTTTTGATCTTACAAACTTTCAATATGATATCTTGACCTTATTACTCAAAAAATATAGAACAAGAAAGAAAGGCAACTTTTATTTTTCATCTACGATGATATAAATAATTCATCGCGATGATTGAATAGCTCGAATCATTCAAAAAATGTTTTTCAATGGATTGAAAATATATATCAACTTAGATTAGTGAATGAATCATTGGATTATATATTGAAAGTTTTACTTTTTCTCCTTTCTTGTTACATATTTGTTGCACACTGAAGACATGATTTTGTATCAAGAAGTTTTGATCATATGGAAAACAAACACTTTTCCTTTTAGATTCAACAACATATATCTATTCACAAGGAATACTAATTGCTTCTAAAGACTAGGAAACAGAAAAATATTTCTAGCGTACTTAAAAACTTTTCAAGGTGGGGTCAAAAATGACCCCGATCGGTACTACGAGGGTTAAACTCATTATTTATCAGCCTATATTAGCAATGGAACCAGATCGGTTGTAAAAAATATCAATCGGTCTGTAGAGATGGAAATTTTACGGGCTGAAATTTTTCAAAGGCTTTTTTTGTCGATCCTGTTTCTGTCCATAAAAAACTAAGATACCGCATAAATTTCTGATAGAGTTGGTAAAGAATGGGACAAAACACAAATTATTTAATTATTTATTGTGAGGCTCACTTTAAAAAGATGGCTTTTGCTGGATGTCTCATACATGCTCTCCGAAACAACACCTCCGCGCAAAAATCTGTCCCCTTTTCGTTTCTTTGCTATCATACTTTGCATAAAGTTTATTGCCGACTAGAGATATGACTTGAGAGTTTTATTTCAGTATGGTATACAGATCACAATACAATAAAATTCTCAAGTCACATCTCTACTCGGTAATAAATTGTATACAAATCATGATAGCACAGAAATAAAGAGGTAGGAAAGACTATTGTCCACTGGTGTATCTCATATTTGGGTTCATTTTTCTATAAAAATTGTTTTTTAAAAGAATTCGAGATTTTTTCACTAGTTTTTTGCCTGTTTCACCGGAATGTTTTCGATACAACATGTAATTTCAATCGATCACTCTACCGGCGAAACTGATTTACCATTTCGCAACCGACTCTCGGCACTGATCCATATCATGTCGTAAAAAATGAGTATTCCTAGAAACAAAAGCTGAAGACGATTAAAATACTCGAAAGAACTCGAAATATTTCGTTTTACGAAAAATATAGAAGTATAGTATAAATATACAGTACGAAATCAAGCTTTGTGAATCAGAACTTGTACTTTTTCAAAAATAAAATCCTATTATGCGACCAGACTTTCCCCCATTAGATCTGATCTTCTAGAATTTCAAAAAATTGAATGTGATGCTGGTTTCGCACCATCTGGCTTGCTACTACATATATCGAGCTATGACAATCCTCTTTTTTTCTCATTTTTTATGCATTGAACGGCATTTTAATTGAAGTAAACCTCTCCCCCTCCATATTAGAAGCTCATGGGAGCTTCTAATATGTCCTCCACCTGAAACTTCTGGAGGAAGGCTTCTATTAAGTCCCAAAACATTTTCATAAACTGTGACTGCAAAAACGATTTGAAAGATTTCTAGAGATTTTCAAGATTTTTATGAATTTTTCAGAAGATTTTTAGCGGTATTTTCAGGTTTGAGCATAGCCAGATTGGAATCATTGAAAATTTTACCTTAAAATCGAGAAATTTTAGCAGTTTTAGCACGAAAATTCTGGAAAAAATTTAAAAAACGAGAGTGTTTTTGGAAAATTCATAGGGCTTATAATACGTCAAACACATTGCTCATCTTAGGGAGGGCTTCTAATATGGCAAGAGCGTCTATTATGGGAAGGGGTTTAAGAAAGGAATTCAAAATCAAGAGAAATCAGGAGAAATGTCATCAGGAGAAAAGTTTACAAATCAGGAGTCTCCTAGTCAAATCAGAAGGTTTGGCAACCCTGACTACGCTATAAAAAAAAACGAGTAAAGCATAATAAATCGTGAATTTTTGTTTATTATCATGGCACAAATTCTACTTAGATTTATGATGATAATCAACCCTCCCATAAATCTTTTTTTTCATAGCTGTTATCAAAGATTTATTATAGGTCGCAAATATGTATTAATTCCAAAAGCGTTTTTGCTTTTCATCAGAATGGTACTGAATTTTTAAGGATTTCGGTAAATTTTCTTCTCAAAATTAAACGCAAATTAAATTCCTCCTTCTTAATTCATCTTTCAATATCTTTCGCAGCATTCAGTGTAATCTCAATGAAAATGTGCACACGCAATTAAGTCTAAATATTAGTATAGATGAGTATGCAAGAAGAGATAACACTTTCGTTCGGATTTTTACGACGTTTATTTGACTTAGAAAAAAACCTTTCGAAGAGTGTGAGTTTATTTAACTATAGATAAAAGATAACTACACTTGATTTTGTAAATGTTTCGTTTGTTAAAGACGACTTCATTCTGTTTTTTAGTTGTTGAAAGAAAAAATTTGCTTATTTTGAAAATAGGAAGGTGAATTGATTAAAGAATCGTTCAGCACATTGATGATTAACTTCACTATTCGTTTGTACATTACAATGGCAGATATTTCTCTGTTAACATTACCTCCGGAATTATTGTATCTTATTTTCAAACATCTTGATGCATGTTCCATTATATTTTCATTTCGTTTCGTATGTAAACGATTCTATGAAATAACTGATGGATATAATCAATATGAATTAGATCTCGATTCGTTGTCAAAGTTTCGTCTAAAAAGAATTATTTGTTTCATACGATCAGAAAACATCACTTCACTCGTCCTCAATCTGAGATCGGATGATTCAGATCGAATCAAATTATTTTTCTCTCTTATTGATATCAATGAATTAACTCGACTTCGATCGATTACATTAGGCCAAATGAAAAATTCCAAAGATTCCGAACTTTTAAATCAACTTCCTCTATCAAATTTGGTTTCACTTAGCATTCATTCAGGTGGAAAATCTGAAACCAATACATTAGATTTTATTTTGAAAGTTCTCACTCAATCAACTTTTAATCAATTACATTTAATCAAATCAGATTATACAATTACAAAAATAATCTAGCCAACTTCATCCATGATCAAACATCTGACAATCAAGTCATGTTCATTAACAGATTACAGTATCATTCTACAGCGACTATCTCACTTACAAACGTTTATAATAGCACAATTTATTATGGAGAAATCTCTGATATTGTCTTCTATTTGTGTATACTATCGACAATTAATATCATTGTCGATTGGCAATAGTTCTCTATCAATGATTGATTTTGAACAAGTTTTGTCTCTCACACCATCACTTATTATACTTAAATTAATATCGTATAGAACGAAATTGGACTCAATTTTGAATGGTTCTGATTGGGAATATTTAATTCAAAGTAAATTATCCAATTTGAAAATATTTCAATTTTTCGTTTCTTCCAATTTGGGAAAAGAAAACGATGCAAAAGATCTTGATATGATAATTGATCAATTTCAAACTCCATTTTGGTTATACAATAAAAAATGGATTGTTACATGTGATTATCTTTTAAAGTACAAAGAGATCAACTTCTATACAACACCAAGAAATATTACAGATTTTATACAACATTCATCATACAACATAACATCAACATTTTCTTTACTCACAATGCGCTTTTATTCAATATCAATGGATGTTAATTCTCATCCAAATTGCTCATTTGTTATATAACATCAATGATATTACTGAAACACAAGTATGTCATCAAAATCGACCTGTCGTAGAAAATTTAGATCTTTAGTTAATTAAATTCTAATATTCACAAACAAATATTCTTTTTCTTTTTAAATAGACATTGACAAAATTGAACTTAAAAGATCAAAATATGAAAATGTACCATATAAAATATTTGATGTATGCATTGGAAAATAACAAAGTAATTCTATAATATATTTATCATAAACAGAAAAAATATTTTATTTTGATTATTTAGTCAATCAAATATATTCATTTAGAAAACAATGTTATAGGTGATGAAGGTGTACAATTTATTGCTGAAATATTAAAAATTAATACAGTAAAACAAATATTTTCTCTTTTTAATTCTAATTAGGGGTGTCACTTTAACTTTACTTTAAAAGTTAAAGTTAAAATGAGTTGCTGATACACATTAAAGTCCCCAAGTCCTATATAATAGAGCTATTCCTAGGTCCTCATGCACTATATACAAGTAACGCTCGTCGCTATGACTCGCTAAACCCTCGATTGAAATCGACCTAATTAGGGGTGGTACTTTAAACTTTAATTAAAATGCGACTTTTACAGTCAGTAACGACTACCTTAGATCTTCAAGTTTTATAGCATCTAAATATTTATCGGAAATTACTATTCGCTGCGTCCGCTTTTCTATTAGCTGAAAAACTGCCCAATCAGACAGCAGCAAATTGTAACTCGCTTATTTTACGGATAACAGTGGAAGATTCTATAAGGACTTTTGTAGAGCATCTTTGATAACCTCAAATTGATCCGAACAACCCTATGTTCGGTCCTTCTTTTTATGGAGAAAAAACGTCTCGAAATCTGATTGGTCGCAAGTTCCACATTAAGAACACCCTTATAGTATAGCATTTGAGGGCCTATGGATACTCTCATTATATAGGACTTGGAGACAGCACCCGCGAAAGTAGGGGGTGTACACCTTCCCAAAAATTAAAGATTATTTATTATTAGGCATCAAAATGAATAATATTTTTTTGAATCTGCAAAATATCTCGCAGGAACATTTTCAAAAACATCTTTCAGAGATGTTCTGAGTGGAAATTGAAGTCACGCAATGATCTTTTTATAATAATAATCAGCAATTATCGTTGAGATATTGGTCGAAAACATGAAGTTCTACGGCAAGTTGAAGAAATCAGCTGTTTGTTTTACTTAAAATTCTGGCATAAACAATGATTTTTTTCTACAAAATTCTGAAATATTAGAAATTTTCGCTTCATGAAGAAGTAGTCGCATGGGCATACTCGCCTTGGAAATAACTCTGATCTTCTTGTTTTCATGGCATACTTTGCTGCTTCCTACCTTCTTAATATCCGTATTTGTGAGCAGTCGTTGGTAGAGTGACCGTCTTCGGCGGCAGAAGTATTGAGGAATTTTCTTACGTCAGATACTGGTCGTCTTATTGAGAATTTGCTAGATACAGTCGAGTTTTCTAGGAAAGTTGCAAGAAGTTTTCGCTCCGCGAAAAAATTATTGCATTTCAAATTGTACGATAACGATGAACACTAAGTCAGATGCGAAAAAATATTTTGCTATCTTCAACCAGACTACCTCAGGGGTCTTACACCCTTCTCCCCTGCCCCCCCCCTCCCCAAAGCTGAGACCCTGGCATGGGATCTGTCTCTCTCACGTTTTCCGGTATTCAAACGTGTTATAGTCTTAAACAAGAGTAGTATATAAACGCTGCTCATGTATATATAAATTTGTAGATACAGATATCTGATTTTTATCTAACTTTGAGAAATCTTTACTATTTCGAACACATAATTTATTGATTCGATATCTAAATTTAACACGACATTCATCATCAATTTCACTAATAACTAAGACGAGCATAATACAACTGAAATTAACCTCCATTTCAACTATGACTACTACTACAACGGCAAAAGATGCACCGGACACTCATCATCATAGAAGACGCATGATCGAAAGCTTTTTGGTCATCTGGCTGGACACCAGTATTGACGAATACAAAACAGATTATCAAAACAGATGGATGCAGCTGCAAAATGTTGTCAATGACGTCAATATTTTCAAAAGCTCCGACGAGTGCATTGACTTTCTAAGTGAAATTCATGACAAAAAAGCATTCATAATTATAACTGATACTATTGCGGAACAACTAGTACCCCTTATTCATACAATACCACAGTTAGATACGATTTACATCTATTGTGGCAATAGATGTGGTCATGCAGAGTGGACCAAGACCTGGGCCAAGTTGAAAGGAATGTACAATGATATCGAACCTATTTGTGAAGCCCTCCTGCTGGCCATAAAACAATGTAATCAAGATATCATATCCATGAGTTTTCTCATGACGAGTGAAGAAACATCAGAACAGAATTTAGACCAACTAGATTCCACATTTATGTATACACAAATCTTTAAGGAAATACTGTTGGAAATCGAGCATAACGAAAAATCAATCATGAACTTAGTGCTCGACTGTCGTGAACGATACGCAGGTAATCAGCGAGAACTGAATATTATTAATGAATTTGCACAAAAATATCAATCAAATCTATCGATTTGGTGGTATACACGAGAGTGTTTTATTTATCGAATGGTCAATCATGCCTTACGAATATTGGAAGCTGACATCATTGTTAATATGGGCTTTTTTATTTGTAATCTTCATCATCAAATCGAGCAATTACATCAGAAACAGGTCGGCAGTTATTGTAGAAAGCCATTTACTGTTTATCGTGGACAGGGTCTGTCAACAACAGATTTCAAAAAACTCTTGAAAACAAAAGGAGGACTTATGTCCTTCAATAATTTTTTGTCTACTAGTAAGAAAAGAGAAGTTTCGATGAAATTTGCTGACGATGCCTCGAAGAAAACGGACATGATCGGAATTGTCTTTGAAATGATGGTTGATCCATCTATTTCTTCAACGCCATTCGCTGCCATCGCCGAAGTTAGTTGTTTCAAGACGGAAGAAGAAATACTATTCTCTATGCACACTGTTTTCCGCATTTGTGAAATCATAACAATTGGCAACAATGATCGGCTGTATCAGGTGGAACTTAAACTAACTGTTGATGATGATCAACACCTTCGCATACTCACAGAACGTATGCGAAAGGAGATTGAAGGTTCCGGATGGGAGCGACTCGGTGGGTTGCTGATCAAAGTAGGTCAATTTGACAAGGCTGAAGAGCTTTATACAGCGTGTCTCGAACAGATATCTAAAGAGAATGAAAAGGTCTCCTTGTACAATAATCTTGGATATGTCAAACATCAACAGAATGATTATGAGAGAGCAATTCAATATTACGAAAAAGCATGCGAAATCCTTGAAAAATATCTTCCTGCAACTTATCCATCATTAGCTCAATGCTACAACAACATCGGAGGAGTGTATGATAGTATGGGAGAGTATTCCAAAGCACTTTCGTTTTACGAAAAAACACTTGAAATTCGGCAAAAAACGTTTCTTCCTAATAATCTCGTTTTTGCTCAATCCTATAATAACATTGGTTTGAGGTTTTACCACACAGGAGAATATTTGAAAGCACTTCCAGTTATGGAAAAAGCGCTTGAAATTCGGAAACAAAAACTTCCTTCTAATCATCCTGATCTGGCTCAATCCTACCACAATCTTGGTGCAGTTTATAACAAATTGGCAGAGTACTCGAAAGCAATTCCATTGTACGAAAAAGGCCTTGGAATCTGGGAAAAAACTCTTCCTCGCAATCATCCCGATTTAGCTATTTCCTACAGCAACGTTGGCTCAATGTATATTGAATTGGAAAAATATTCAGAAGCACTTGTCTTTTACAAGAAATCAATTGAAATTCGACAAAAAATTCTTCCTCTAGACCATGTTGACTTAGCTCGTCTGTATCACAATACTGGCCTCGCATATCATCAAATCAAAGAGCACTCGAGAGCACTTTCTTTTTATGAAAAAGCAACTGAAATCTGGAAAAAAACTCTGCCTCAAAATAATACCTCGTTGGTCCTTT
Source organism: Macrotrachela quadricornifera (assembly GCA_022393335.1). Lineage (NCBI taxonomy): Eukaryota > Metazoa > Rotifera > Eurotatoria > Philodinida > Philodinidae > Macrotrachela > Macrotrachela quadricornifera. The sequence goes on from JAJEKB010020218.1 coordinate 179,782, forward strand.
CCTACATCGGCATCGGTGATGTACACAACAACCTGAAAGAGTACTCAAAAGCGCTTGGGTTTTATGAAAAAGTGCTTGAAATTCAAGAAAAAACTCTTGCTCCAGACCATCACGATTTGGCTGTTTCATATAACAGAATTGGCACGATGTATAGCCAAATGCAAAAATACCCGAAAGCACTTTCTTTTCACGAAAAATCACTCGATATTCAACGTAAAACGCTTCCTTCCGATCATCCTGATTTAGGTCAATGCTATGCTAATATAGGTGTGGCATATTTTAATATGAAAAACTATCGGAAAGCACTTTCATTTTACGAAAAAGCGCTCGAAATTCGACAAAAAATTCTCTCACCTAATCATCCCGCGTTAATGAGTTCCTACTTCAACATTGCTGGGCTATATGCACTCATAGGACAGTACTCCAAAGCACTTACTTTATTTGAATGTCTTTTGGAAATTAAACAACGTTTTCTCCCTCCTCATCATCCCGATATTCAAGATTTGCGAACAACAATCAAAGATATAAGAAAAAAAATGTGAATTATATTTTTCTTAGAGTATAAAAAAGTGTTTGTTCATTTAATTCATTGGATGAGAATTTCGGCTGTTCAAAAGTACTCATAGAAATTTTCGGAACGGAGCATTTTGCGCCGATTTTTTATTATGATCTCTAGTAGCACATGTTCGTTACAATTTGTGGACATAAGAAAAAGAACAAGATGTTCGCATTAAAAGGTGTTTAGAAGACCGTAACATTGACAATCATTTTTTTGGAGATGCAGTTCGAAGATTTCACCGAAGTTTGGCATGAAAATTGTCGAGAAACGAGAGTATCGGTAGTGAGTACTATGTTAATAAATTCCTAAGAATGTGATGATGAGTCATTGAGCTACCAAGACTTGTTTTGTTCTCCGCTGCGAGAACTTATCATTTGACTTTGACTCTGTTGTGTTCTGTTGACTTGATCCAATTCAAAGAAGTCAAATCAAAAACCTACAATCGTATTTATAAACAAGTTATTTAGATAATAAAATCTTTTTGCACTAGATGACCGGAATGAATTAAGAGAGTTCATGAGGCACCGAGGAATCGAAGCACTCCATAAAAAATATATTTTTGATTTTTTATGTGCATTCAAAAGAGCATCACCTAAAACCACTAAATCCAAAATTTTAGCTCATTTGGATCCATTATAGTGAAGTTAGCCTATATCAATTTTTCCGGATTACATACCTATTATCAAAAAATAGCAAAAAATTGTTTCATAAATGTTTACTAGGATTATATTGCAACAACTTAGAGAATTTTTTCTTATCATGTACCAATAGATAGATGGTCAATAGCTGAAAAGAACGAGCTATTTGAGTTATTATATACTATATGTTTATTGGGGTTTTATGGTCCAATATGAATGAAATATGACAAAATTAATGATCAATGTTTAATTGTATATCTGCCACCGTATCTCGAAAACAAGCGGGACCAAGCTGAGTCTTTTGTATGTTACACAGCTTTTCATTCTCTAAAAAATATGGGAAAAAACGTTTACCTTCGAGTCGATATGGGGCTTATATTATCAGATTTTTTAACGACTCTATGATACGACTCATAGAATATCGGATCGTTTCATTCAGAAATTTTATTCTGAACTAGACATCATTATATATGAGTAAGAAGTGCGTATTCAGACTGACATTTTAATACTGAATATACAGGATTAAATACAGAACTAGTTAGTTCATATTGAATTATGAAATATCAGAACGAGATCCATAAGCAAATCATGAACCAAGACACATGGTCAAAATTTTATTTTTTGATTTAATATGGTCGTCTAAACTAGTGTTATGCAAAGTCTCTAAAACTCAACTCTTAGCGCCTGAAACTATTCTAGTCAAAAAAACTAATCAATACCAATTTTTGATAACTCTTGGATTACTATCAAATGAAATATATAAAATTTTTTTTTCAAAAATTTGAGTTCTATAGTTTTCGTAGAAAATAAAACTTTTTTTTTGTGAATACACCAAATGATATAGAATTAAAGACTAGATATAACATTTATCCAATCTCATTAGTCTAAATCATCTAAACATTTCTGTTTTGACAGCAGAAAAGACAAAATCTTTTTCAATGTATCAACTGTTGTACAATTGCATATTAGAGCATGGCAAGATGATTTCTATATACATTATGTAACTTTTTTCCTCTACAGAATGGTGACATATAAGTTCAAAACTATTTTCACCTTTGGTATCATAAATCATTACAGTAGCGATTTATCTAACAATATGCACATAAGACAATATTAAAAGAAATTTTTTTTTATCGAAATAATAACAATTTTCATCAATTATATATTGCATTAAGTGATGTCAGTGTCTTTATACGCAAGTAATGCTCGTCGCTGTGACTCGCTCAATCCTTGACTTAAGGATTAAAAGTATTTATATGCTAGTCCACTTTGTCGAGACATCTACTGATAATACCACACATTTGCATCTGTATCAGTTTTTGTACTTTTATCATTCTCACAATTAAGTATTTAAAAAAAACAATCAAACTTTTATCCTGAGAGAATCTATTTATCTGAGTTCACAACCAAAAACGTGCGCACCTCCGACTTGAATCTAATCGTTATGTGTACCTTAGGAGGGAAAATTAATTCACCACAGATTGATGCTCATCAAACTATTCACAAACCAGTAGCGTGGACGCAGATGATCGACTAGGTCTCTTCACTGCATCAAGTTTTTTACCATTTAGATACGTATTTCTCAGTCATAGAATCTAAGATGACGCAATTTATTCTTTAATATGTCCTGATATACTCCACTATAATATTCCCATCGATCTTCATAACGTTGCAACACAGGACGTATAACTGTACCTATGATATTGGACGTCAGCATCCCGTATTGCTTCCATAATATAAGACTTGGATACTTAACGATATCCCGACAATATCTAACGAGAGGAGCTATGGATAACCTCACCACATAGTACATCAAGACCAATCGACGCAATCAGTGTATAGCACTTGAGGACCGAAGGGTACCTTATGTAGACATGCATTAAGCTCGAGTTTCCAGGGTTTGGTCATTCTCGGTATCGGGAATCCCAAGTATAGTTAGTTACAAAAGAGTTTCAACCAATCAGATTTCGAAGCATTCTTTCTCCATGAAGATAAGAATGCATGATAGGATTGTTCACGCCAGTTTGAGATTACGAAAGATGCTCTACAAAAGTCTTCATAGGATCTCCCATGATTGTCCATGAAATAAGCGAGTTACAATCTCTTGCTATCTGATTGGCTGTTCCAAAACAATTTCAATGAATCAGATTTCGAAGAAATTTTTCTTCATGAAGATAAGGACGCACCATAATATTGCTCGGGCCAATTTGAGATTATCAAAGGTGTTCTACAAAAGTCATCATCGAATCTCCCATGATTATCAATTACATAAACGAATGGCGACTTGCTGTCAACTGATTGATTAGTTATTCGACTTATGGAGAGGCTAAAGTGTCATCCATAGTCACAATGGAATACTGGAGGACCTAAGATTACGTTCAGAGAATTTCTTTCTCCTGTTACAGAAAATAAACAGCATTTAGAGATAAACGTGGAAAGCGGATGGTCAATTTCGAGATCATGACCCTTAATAAAGTCAAGAAAATTGGTCATAGGAACGAGTTATTTATCAATGACGATTTTGTTTTAATATTTTTTTATGTTTATTTAAGAAATTAGAAAAATTATTTCTAAATAACAATGATATTGGAGAACAAGGAGCTAAACATCTTGCCAATGCTCTGAAAAATACGGAAGTAATCATATACTATTTATTTCAATCAAGCTCATTCTTTTAAAACTAGACATTAACCGAATTTGAACTTGAAAATAATCAAATTGGAGATGGAGGGGTAAAATATTTCCGTGAAGTATTACAAAATCATCCGGTAACTATCCATGACTCACGATTTTCTTATTTTCGTTTTTTTGACAGACTCTCACTTATCTCGGACTTAAAAACAATTGTATTGGAGATCAAGGAGCTCAATATTTGGCTGATATTATAAAAACTAATAGAGTAACTATGAATGGTTTATTTTTTTTCGTTTCTATATGATCTCTTACAGGTACTTATTAGATTAAATCTTCAGAAAAATTCAATCGGAGATCAAGGAGGACAATTCTTGATTAATGCACTCACAAATAATACCGTAAGATCTTCACTCATATTCTCGTTCGCACAATTATCACTTAATGATTTATTTAGAATCTCCAATTTCTTGACCTGAAAGATAGCAACAGTCCTAACTGTAGAGCTATTTCCACTATTGTTGATATTCGAACACGCCATGTAACTTACGAATACTGCATATCATCTTTGATTGTTCAAAATTTTTCTCTAGGAATTCTACCTTGGGCTTGATTTCTATGGAATCGAAGATAATATAATCGAGTACATAACATATACTTTATCAATATCTGAGGTAATGTTTAATTTATTCTTCCCTAATGTATGCTTTCATCTTGATTTTTTTTCAGAAGATTCAAAAGATTAGTCTTATTTCAAATAAGATAACCGATCGAGGTGCTCAACTTTTAGCTGCTTTAATAAAAAGATCGCCGGTAATTATCATGCTTATTTGATATATCTTCTTTTTACATTTGAATATGATATTAGACAATCGTATCTATCGATCTTCGATCAAATCTTATTGGAGAGGAAGGAGCTTTTCATCTTGCTGATGCATTAAAATATAATCAAGTCAAATTAAATGAATTGAATTGTTGACATATATGATTTAGAATTCCTTATAGACACTTCGGACACTCAAACTTCTTGGAAATGACATTGGATCAAAAGGTAGAAATTATTTGACGGATGCTCAACATGACAGAATGGTTAGTCATTGATCATTCGATTGATTTGATTGTTATACTTTAAGATATCTTTTAGATACCAATCAAATTAGATCTCAATGGTAAGAAGAATCATTTTATAAAGAGAAGATTTTTCATACGACGAGATATAGATACAGTTAAAGGAAGAAATATATGCTTAGTTTTCAGTATACAACGTTGTGCTAATATCCTAAATGATTTCATGTGTTCAACCGCGGCCAAACTGCGATAAAAAAACGCACTTGTAAGAGAAGAGACCCAGTCAATCTCAGCATTTTCTAAATAAATAAACAATTAAATATTTGTATTGATCATTTAGTACACTCTGACATCGACTTTTATTCTTTAGAAAAAAAAATGAAGTATTTTTCTCACTGTAAAAAGTTAAAATGAGCTAGAGTGACTGCGACACAGTTATCAAAAAAATGGTGACATGGGATCTATCAATCATATAAATAATAATGTAGAATTAATGTACTGTCTATAAAGGAATGTAAAACACAATGGAACTTGAGTGCATTAATGTGAATATTACGATTATCTACATATATTTTTTTTTTGAGATTTTTGCAAGAAATAGATCATTTGTTTGGCTGTTTATTTTGTTCTTTTCAGGTGCACTAGAACTATCATGTCCACAAAGACATCGTCTTCAACTATGTGATAAAAGCCATCGGCGAAGGAATTATAGTTATAAATATTCATCATATCGCTTTAGATGCAATATATGTTTTAAGGAATATTCAGGTTTATCATGGCATTGCTCTTTTGAACAAAAAGGTTTTGATATTTGCGAGCGATGCATGGATCAACAGGCTTAAACATCCTGATCATTCATTTATACGAAAGAGTCTTTAGCCTTACTGGTGCTTACAATGAACATTTATTTTTTGTCTGAGATATCTGTGAAAATTTCATCATATAATAAAATCATTAAAATATGCATTCATATTCATAGTTAACGATAAGTAATCGACTAAGAGAGTCATGAGAGATTAGTATTATCACCCATGGAATGACTGTGGACAAATCACTAATGACTATCATACTTATTACAGTCGACACAATATGCTTTAGATAATTTGATTATTATTATGACAATTGACCTGTGACCTTGATTTTATATAATAAAAATTGATTAGAAGAAAATCCAAATTTCAACGGACAGTCATAATTCATGAAGCTAATCATATTGATTGATAGACTCAAATCGATCCTCAGATCTAGTCTATATTGATCCAAATCTATCTATGGGTACAACCTTTAATAATCCTCAACGAATCCCGATAATCTCCGTATTAATATGTATATCAATAGTCTTCCATTAGTGGGGCCGAGAGAGAGAAGAACATATTGTTCCTTAGAGATAATCAACTTTGAGACCCCAGACAACTTAATGGCTCTCTTAAAATTGTTGCAAATAGAAGATAATGACACTATATAAACTCCATTGCCAAGAAGATGACGGAACAATCTATATACATATATATTGTTCGGTGTGTGTGTGTGTTTCTCTGTCCAAGTTGAGAGTCAAAGGTCAGATAAGGTTATCAGAGAAAGACCCTAAGAGTTATTATGTATGAATATGTCTATCTACTCTGAAGGGCTATTATATGGGGCCACCGATGGGTCCTTAACAGCTGTTATATGGAGATACCTATAGATTCTCAAGAGCTGTTGTGTAAAGATACTCAGAGACCATGAATTAGTGTTCCTCGTGATCGGCGTTTTTGTTCACGATCACGATCACGACGATGAAAAAATTTCCTAATCACGCACGATCACGATCACGACGAAAAAAAATTTTCTAATCACGCACGATCACGATCACGACGAAAAAAAAATTCCTAATCACGCACGATCACGATCACGGCTTTAATTTGTATAGAGGAACTTAAAATACTAAGTAGTCTTTTATTATCCCACAGTGCCATCTATACACTGTTATTGATAGGATTCTGTATTAACGAACTGAAGTCATCATGTTATTCTATTCCTTTTTTTTTAATTTCTATTCTTAATAACTGTTGAAAATCGAAAGTCTTAAAAAATATCCACGTTCGTAATGACTACAAATAGTAATAAATTAAATAAAAAAGATGTCGAACGACTTGTGTCACAAAATAGTACATCAGTATCGTATGAGAAACCAAATGAAAAGACAAAAACTAAAATCTCAAACCATTGGAACCATTTCAGCCAAATATATGTTTTTAATACTAAACAAGATTTCATTATTTGTGATCATTGTAAAACAATATTGGTCTACAAATCGGTAACTGGTTCTGGTTGTATGATTAGTCATGTACGTTCGTGTCAATCCAAACAAAAACAAACTACTTCATCAGATGAACAACAAACAATCTACAATTATTACAAAAAAGCTTCGAATGATAAAAAACAGATACCGAAACGTATTAAAAATGCAATTACAATGTCTTGTACAGAATTTGTTGTTCAGGATAGCCGAGCATTTCATTTAATTGAAGGACCTGGTTTTCTTCGTTTAGCTAAAGAATTATTCGTTAGTGGTCAACGTTTATCGTCATCAACAGGTATAGATATTGAAGATTTATTACCAGATTCTAATACTGTAAGCAACTTCTATTCTACATACTGATATATATATATTGAACTAATATCTATCGATATTAGGTTAGTCGAACTATTGATAGAATGTATGATTATTACAAGCAGCAACTGATACAATTCTTTAAATCAATGGATAGTTTTTGTGTGATCGTCGATTTTTGGTGTGAATCATTCACAGGTAGAACAGGTCTTTAATGCTACGAAAAAGTTTTCTTTTTTTTGCTTTTTATTAAAAAGGTTTATCTTATTGTGGAATTTCACTTAGTCATGTTGATCCAGAATTTCAACCATATATATTTTCATTAGGGTGTTTTCCATATGAAATGGAAAATAAACGTGCACCAACAATTCGTTCATTTGTTGATGAAACATTAAAAGGTTTTGATTTAACATTGGATCAACAAAAGTTCGTTGTCACTGATAATGAAGCTACAATGATATGTACCTTCAATGCAGATTGTAAACGTGTAGGATGTAGTGATCATTATATTAATAAACAACTTCAACACACATTCACGACAAAAACAATTGATGGACAATCTGTTGACTGTGATTTAGCTCAAGAACTATTTAATAATGTTAAAACTATTGTTTCGAATGTTCGTCGAGTACATAAACAGAAAAATCTATCTAAAAAATTGGTTTTATATTCAGATACACGTTTTAGTGGTGCATATTTAATGTTAAATGTATTTTCAAGTATTTTCGATGAAATAATTCAAATTATCGATTCTAAACTAGCAGCAACTTATTCTAATATAAATCAAGAACTTTTACTTGATATATGTCGTTTCTTAGAACCATTTGATACAGTTCTTCAATCATTAAGCGACGACAAACGACCAACACTTCATCGTGTATTACCATTCAAACAGTATTTGATTAATAAATGTAAAATTGATGATTGTGATGACGAATGTATTAAACAAGTGAAATCTTTCTTGGGTATGAGGTGTAAAAAAATAATTAATGTAAATCTTTTAGTATTTTATTATTTTTACTATAGGTAAACGTTTGGATGATAAATGGGAATTAACAGATGAACACCTAATTGCTGCTATACTTCATCCAAATAATAAACATTTACATAAATGTCCTCAATTCAAAGAACGTGCATTATTTTTATTAAAACAAGAAATGTATAAACATTTTGATCGTCTATTATCTACAAATTCACCATCAACTGTAGATTCACCAGTAGCACCATCAACAAGTTTATGTTCATCATCATCGTCATCTTCGACATCAATTACAAAATCTGCTCGTTTAAATGCACGAAATATTTTATTGATGGAATTATTTGACAAACCACCTTCACCACCAGAAAAGAATAATGTTGAAAAAGAATTAGAAAATTATTTAGCATCCACGTTGGTGATTGAAGGTAATGAAAATGATGATATACTTTCATTCTGGAAATATCATAAAGAAGCATTTCCATTAATTGCTTCAGTTGCTCGTAATATATTAGCTATTCCTGCTTCAAATACATCGGTAGAGAGACAGTTTTCTTCGTGTAAAAATACTTTTACAGATAAAAGAACTAGACTGGGTTCAGAAAAATTGAACAAATTAATGTTTTTGAAGAAGAATATGAATATTCTGAAAGAAAAATTTTCTGCTGATTTTCCTGAAGCAAGTGATAACTTAAATACTAAACGAAAATGTGACACAATTGTCTTAAATGATGAACCAATTCAAAAAAAGAACAAAGAAAGTGATTTGTTCGACAATCCAAGTGATCATGAACATTTTATTGATATTGAAAGTGAAGAAAATGAAGAGATTTTTTGATTATTGTTTTCATGCTTTTTCTCAGCTTTATTTTAATGCTACTTGTTATTATATTATGTGTTTTCTTTTTGTTTTTTTTATAAGCAAACGATGAACTAATAGATATTGTTTAATTTAATTGTGAACATGATATTCTAAATAAAGATTTAAAGTTTGGCACATATATGCTAAAATTATGTTTACAAAATTTTAGTTTCAATCACGATCACGATCACGATGAGAAAAAAATTTGCTAATCACGCACGATCACGATCACGATGAGAAAAAAATTTGCTAACCACGCACGATCACGATCACGATGATAGAAAAACCTCCAAATCACGCACGATCACGCGTGATCGTGATCGTGATCGTGAAATCGACGATCACGAGGAACACTACCATGAATGCCTATTATATAGAGCTACTCATAAATTATCAAGGGCTATAATAAAGAAGAATCCATAGGTCCATAAGAGCCATAAGGAAGTAAGAGATAATGGAATAAGGATATGAGGATAAAGGAGATAAAAGGCTAAGGTTACAAGAGCATAGGGGATACAACTAAAAAAGTATAAAGAGGTAAGAGTATAGTGTATAAGTATATGTCGCTGCATGGGATATAAACGATAAGGAAATAGCGGAATAAGCAAGGGGGAAACATGTGAATACTCATACATGTAAAAGCCGAAAAGACGCTTCAACTATTCAACTTTCCCATTCAACTGTTCAACTATTCGAATATCCCAATAGTTGAATCGTCGAGTATTCAACTATTCAACTATTCGGTTATTCGGCTATTCATCTATTTGAGTATTCAACTATTCGAGTATTCAACTATTCGGATATTCGACTATTCTTGAGGGTGAGGGCGAGAGTGGGTGAGGTTGAGGGTGTGGGTGGGTGAGGTTGGGTGAGGGTGTGGGTGAAGGGGAAAGCGAAAGACAGTTGTGGTTGGTCCCCGAAGTGAGGGTGGGGTGTGGGAGAGGGTGAAACCATTAAGTCGTCGGAAGGCAGACTAAAATGCGAAGGTAAGGGTGAGTGCGGAATTGATGACGTATAAATCATCGGAGTATTCGAATACTTGAACAGGTGAATAGCCGAATAGCCGAATAGTCGAATAACCGAATAGTTGAATAGTTGAATAGTCGAATAGTCGAAAAACCGAATAGTTGAATAGGCGCATAGTCGAATAGTCGAATAGTTGAATATTCGACTATTCAACTATTCGGATATTCGAATAGTTGAATAGCCAAATTGGCTTAACGATTATTACACTACTGTGAATACTTGAATACCCTGAATACTAGTGAATAGATATTCACTAGCATTCACAGATATTTAAAGGTATTCACTGGCATTCAAATATTCAGTTGTTTCCCCCTTGGGAATAAGACTATAAAAGGTAATACCACCATAGTATAAGGCTATAAGAGTACCACGGTATAAGACTATAAATTTTCTGAAGACTAAAGGACAGATATGAAACTTTACAGGTAAAAAGCATACGCGCAATATGTACGGGCTCTCGCTAGTAATATTATGATCTTTAGATAACGATTCAATGGAACTCTATCATGAGCAAATTACTTGCCTCCCTTAATAGCCTTCTCAAGGACTATTATCATCTATATATTATCATCCACACACATATCTTCCACTCAACAGCAATATAAAGATTACAAAATTATGAATTTATTCAAAGATATAATTGCTAAACGACTTAAATGACAAGAAGTGAATAAACCAACTTCTGATTTTGCTTTGAATTGTCAATTAACTGATAAAAACGGTTAAACCTTATCCAATTTACAACTTCAAATTATTTACAAATACAACCGGTCTTGGATATTTTATACAGTGACTTAGAGAATCTTGTACAAGGTCAATATAAAGAAACAAAACGATTGATTAATATTCTGAAAAGTGAAATTGGAATATGTTTGTAATCAACTTCTTCGATATTGTCATTATGTAATCCATCGAGAAGATATTGTTTTATTTCTTGATCCGAATAATGAACAATTCTCATATAAATTTCTATCTTGTTTTAATTCTTATTTGTTTACTATATTTTCCTTTTTCCGTGTGCTTAACAATTTTCTATGCAGAGCTCTGAAGAGTGTTTCTATTTTCAAATAAATAATACGAAACGCGTTGGCGAATTAACTCTGGATTTTATTTTATTTACAAAGCATAACAATTCTTCTTGATTACCTATTATTCTTAAGAGAAAGTTGAGTGCTGAGAATAGCAGATTGATTTGTTTGTATTGATATAAGTTTCTGTTGTAAACGAGCAATCATTGAATGATTCAATGGTGAAGATTCAGAAGCAATTGTCAACGCTTTCTGCCATGCTTCTCGAGACTCTTTTGGATTGTTACAACAACTATAAACATTACCGATATTCCAATACGTTTTCACTATATCTGAATTATTTTCAGACACCCGAGGTAATTGAATGTCGAGAGCGTTTCCATAACAATGTATAGCTTTAACATAGTTGCCTTGACGTTTGTAAATGAATCCCATCTTATTATATGTCTTGGCAATGTCTGGATCATTTAATGGTAGGAATTTTGATTGAATCTCAAGTATTTTGTAACAATAACTCAAGGCTTCAGCATAGATATCTGAACTTCGATGAACTTCTTCAGTGCTACTATCTGTTGTTCTAATGTCCGGAATTTTATCAAGTAAGCAGTTCAATTCAATGTTAAGTTCTTTCTCATGATACTTCAAAGCTTCATCAAGATTGCCTTTCTTTTCATGAGCTGATCGAATGAGGTAGAATGTTGATGCAAAAGAATGATGATTTTCAGGTAGAGATTCTAATTTAATATTGAGTACTTCGGCATAACACTTTAACGCTTCATCATAATTCTCCTGCATACAATGAAATATTCCGATGTTCTCATATGCCACGGCATTCATTCGATGATTTTTTGATAACGAATTTAATTGAATTTTCAAAGCTTTTTGCTGATATTCTAAGGCTTTAGGATAGTCGCCTAGGTTGAAATAGTTACATCCAATATGGTTGTATGTTACCGCAATATCTGGATGTTTATCAGAAAAACAGTTTAGTTGAATATCCAAAGCTTTTTCAAAGTAATTCATGGCTTTAGTATAATCGCGTAGTTTTGCATGACAATAGCCAATACAATTGTAGGTCACTGCATTGTCTGGATGATTTTTATGTAACGTGGCTGACTCAATTTGAAGAGCTTTGTCAAAATACTCTATAGCTTTGGCATAGTTGTCTTGTGTCCCATAAATTAATCCGATGTTGCTGTATGTCCCTGCAATATCTGGATGGTTTTTAGGCAAACATTTCGATTGGATCTTCAGCGCTTCTTCCCAATATTCTAAGGCACTAACATAGTTCTCCTGTATATAGTGAACTAACGCAATATTGTTGTATGTCCGTGCAATATCTGGATGGTTTTTAGGCAAACATTGCGATTGGATCTCCAACGCTTTTTCCAAATATTTCGACGCTTCAATAAAGATGCCTTGCTCAATATAAACTGCTGCGATGTGCTTGTAGGTATTTGCACGTTCTAGATGATTTTCAGGCAAAGTTTCTGATTCAATACTAAGTGCCCGCATAAAATACTTCAAAGCATCAGGATAGTTGCCTTGCCTAGCAAGAATTGCTCCCTTGTTTCTGTAAAAAGTGGAAATGTTTGGATGATTTGGTGGTATATTTCTCTCCAATAATTCATGAAAGTATTTCGCATTGTGAAAATGACCTGTTATAAACATTATATACGCTAATGCTGATAACTGATTAACATTGTTGCTGATTTCCTTTCTGATGTAATCTGTTAAGTGTTTAAGTATATCTTCTTCATATTGGTTAATTAAAGTTAATTTAACTAGACATATTCCAGAATTTTCGTCATCTTTCTTTTTGATCGAATTAATTTGAAATACACAATCTATTGAAAATAATATTTCTTGTTCATCTCCACTTGAAGAATATATTTGTACATCAGCATACGGAGTTGATACACAATTGGTATTATTAATATTTATTTCAAATAGAACAGGTACTATTTCATCTTTTTCATTTGCACCAACAATAAAAACTGATGCTGTTTCCTTATTTCTTGTTGTTGATAAAAATGAATTCATTGATAATAATCCACCTTGATTTTGTTCTAAATTTTTTAATTCATTTTTATGTATTAATTGACCACGATAAACAGTTTTTGTCTCCTTTAAGTCTAATACTTGTTCAACATATAAATGTTTTAATTGGTCATATAAACGTTTAATGATATATCGAAATTTATATATTGTAACAAAATCTTGACATCTTAGTGCTTCATTTAATAAACGATATAAAAAGGAATCACTGGTATACCATCGAATAGCTTCATTTGCACCACAATCGTTTTCAAATTCATCAATTCGTTCTAATTGAGATTTGTTATAATAATAGGATTGCCGACACTCATTTAAGAAATCATCTTTAGCTTTATCTGTTTCTGAATAACGTAATAATATATCACTAAATAAATGCATATACATAAAGTATTTACTTTCTTTCGATAAATCTTTCGTCGATTTTTGTTTTATATTATCATCAATATCATTAAAAAATAACACAGGTGCTGATTGTTGATTTAAAAATCGTCTAATATCATCACGTATTTTATCCATAAGTAATTTTGCGTAGTTGAAAATATTCTCTGGTCTTACATATACCGTATAAGTTATTTTATTATTATTAGTTTGATCTGTGTTATATATATAAATAAGTGTAATTTGTGGTATAAGATATATCAATGGACTAGTAAATTGATGAGAAGATAAAATAAGAAATACATTTATATTTGAATCTATTGCTGTTATATAATCAATACATTGATCAACATCATTAAATAATTCTAGATTTTTAGTAATGCTAATTAAATCATTATATGTTTCTGTAAAATCATTTATTTTATTTCTATCAGAACCAATAAGCCATACAATAAGAAGATTTTCATCACTGTATTTTTGTTCATGTTCTTCGTTTGTTGTTAATAGTAAACCATCTTGTGAAGATGTTGATTGATCTTTCGAATCGTTTTCCATCATTATTCCGTGATATAAAAACTACTAATCAGATTTTAAAATTAAATAACAGTAGTCTATTAGAATGGAAAAATGTCGAAAAGTTCGAAGACAATAGGAATAAGATGTTATTAATGTTACTGTTGTCAAAAATATACATGTCAAACTTGAAGGTTGCATTCAATTATCAAATATTTGAAAGTGGAAAAATTGAATTTCAACTATTTAAGTGAGACTGTACGAGAGGATCGAGCATTCTATTAGATACCTATTTTATGATCGAAGCTGACCTATGATTTATTTTTCATAAATCGATTCTGCATGTGTAGTTAGAGTTATGGTTAAATTTTTAGACCTCTACAAATTATTATGGCAAAGTTATAGAACTTTTTTGCTTGATCGAAAGATTCCCCCTACTCCCTCTTCAAGGATGGTTCAAAAAATAAAATTCTTTCAAAAGGACTTTTTGTCACTGATTATAATTTCATATCAAGTTCTATTACAATCATACTGTCTTAGAACTGGTTTTCTTTAATTAGCATGACGTTAGGAAAAATTTTATTTTTTGAGCCATTTTTGAGGATGGAGTAGGAGGATTTTTTCGGTCAAGCAAAAAAGTTCTCCGACACATTTGAAACATATATCATGAGACTCAGTTTTTTATGCTGATTCAGAATATCGTATTAATTTCGTTCTAATCATAGGTTTTCTAAGAGAAATTCGCTAAATATTAGCCAGGAAAAGCCAAAGATTGTGCCTTCGAAGGGTATTCTTTTGAATTTCTCACCCCTTTGGAAAACTTTTTCATCAAAATTTTTATATAAGTTTTGTAGAGCATCAGATTCTTTCTACAAGGTGGTCAACATTAAACTCTCCCCTGGCCTAACTTTTATATCAAGAAACGACTTACAATCAAAAAAGTCGAATAAAAAAATGTAACGTTTTTTCGAACAATAAATTTTTTAACACGAAGACGTAACTTTATAGAAAATTTCTATAAAAATTCTGCTGCAGTGAAATTTACTCTTTCGAATGAGACGTTCCCGAAAAATAACGGACGAAAACTGACGAAGTTGTACGCAACATTCGAAAAAGATGGTTGTTCAAAAGTACCTTGCAGCTCCCTTTCCTTATGGCACTTATAATATCCCGTAATAAGTTAAACAGGTCTAAAAACTTAATTATAACCCTAACTGTACAAACAGTGAGGAGAAGAATTGGGAACTCGAATACTTAAGTTCAGTTTTCAAGTTTGACACTATTGATTTTCTTTCAAACATTCTGACAATATCAAGTCTATTAAGATTTTGCCTTACACTATTTTGGAACTTTTCGAAATTTTTAGTCTTCGACATTTTTCCTTTCGTCAATAGTCAATACATACAGAGAGACATTAATAGAAGTTAAAACTACATTGTCGAAAACGCGGCACCCGAGGACAATAGAGAGAGTATTCTTTTTATGAAAAAGAAGTTGTTTAAACCTAATCATGTTCCGACCGAACTATTACTCGCATCGTTAAACTAACACATATAAAATATTACGGATTGTTAGCGAGCCTAAACGGACATATTGGATTTTTCAGTGAACTTTATCTATAAAATCTCACTTCCGTAGTAAAATCATATTCTGAAATTTCGATCTGAAACTAGGGATGCACCAGTGACAGTTAATAACTGGCAACTGGGTCTCAGTGTCACTGGGTACCCAGTTAACTGGGGGGCCAAGTTAACTGGGTCCCAGTGACACTGGATACCCAGTTAACTGGGACCCATTATCAGTTATTAACTGTCACTGGTGCATCCCTCCATTTAGCATGAATAAATTCCATTTTTGACACACTTTAATTTAGTATTAAGATCCTTATGTATGCTATTTAAAATCGTACTGTTATCCGTCTGGAAAAATATTTTTACACATCCTATATACACCCAGTTAACTGGGTACCCAGTGACACTGGGACCCAGTTAACTGGACTCATGGATACCTAGCACAAAGGAAACTACTGATGATTTTATAAATAATAAACCAGTTGAATATGTATCCAGTTAAAATAAATACCCAGTGACACTGGGTACCCAGTTAACTGGACTGGTGCATCCCTATCTGAAACTTTGTACAAATAAGCTCTTAATGAGGCTAGGTCAGAAAAACTTCATCGAAAAATTCAATATCTCTGTTCAGGCTCGCTAACAACCCGTAATAATATATATGTGTTAGTTTAACGATGAGAGTGATAGTTTGCCTGGGATATGATTAGAGTAGCTGTTCGAAAATATAAACACATCCATTGTGAGATCCGTATTTCAAATAACAGCGAACTTACCTTCTTAACTGAGAAAGAGTTTAAATAGACTCTTGTATGCAGTTATCGAATTAAAAATTATCTAAAATATTCTACTAGATAATCTATTATTAAAATGTCTTACAATCATTCAGAAATTAATAATGTCATAGATAGTATAGAACTAAATGGAGATTTAATCATCGCCGTAATCGTTCTCATAATCCTTGACAAGACAATACTCTTCATTTAATCTATATACATACATAAAGAAGTAAGTTTGTTTGTTCGTTTGATCTTTACGCATTTAATCCTTGTAAGAGCTAGCACTACAAACTTTTCATTGCATACCTTTAGCTTTGGTGGAAAGCCGAGACGGAGTCGACATGTCTGAGGGAACTGGAAGAGTTCTCGCTATTGTTTTTAAAAAGTTACAAACAATTTTCTACTTTTTCAAAACTTTTGGAGAGTATAATTCGACTATTATAGGATGCTTTTCTAAATTTTAAATCTGCCCTCTGTTTCTGCATCAACACGCACCTGTCGACCCAAAGTATTTAGTAACTCAATGTTTGAAGCGGCACAATAAATGAGTCATCCAAAAGGATCGAACGTATTACTATGTCCTCAATATGCACAGAAGAAAAAAGAATAAGGACTTGAGCTTTCTGGTGCTGGACACATTCTGAAAAAAAGGGAATTTAATCGAACCTAAAAAACGGTTCGGTATATGAGAAAAACCTTGCAAATATATTGAAAGTTCCAAAGAGGGAATAAAAAATTCCACTTAAACTTTAAAAGATCTTCCTTGGCCACATGAGAAGATCCTTTATTCTTCGATACCTTATTAAGTTCCGTAGAGCAAAAAGTAGATTTTGTAGGAAAAGATGAAACCTTTAGAGTTTCGTATTAAACCTCAAGTTTTCACACTAGGTTTTCTATAATATCATTATATTTAATGCAAAACTCTAAAAGTTCCGTCTTTTCCTACAAAACCTAGTTTTTGCTCTATGGAACTTAAAAAGGTTTCGAAGAAAAAAGAATCTTCCTATGTGTTCAAGGAAAGACCTTTTAAAGGTTTCGTGGACTTCTTCATTCTTTTTTTTAAAACTTTCAACACATTTGCAGCTTTTTATCATCTACCGAACCACTTTTGAGAGTGCACAAGAGATTCTATACTATAAAAGTATCTTTCAATTTGGTTGTCCTATATATTCATCCATCGGATTTCCGCACATTTTAATGATTACTCATATTCATTTGATCAATTTTCCGATGAAATATTTCAAAACGGTGACAAAGTTTTACAAAGAAACTTTTTTTTTTGAAATTTCAGACTAATTTTGAAGTGATTCAGAGCATTCATCAAAAACCTTATCACAATGATTCTAAAAGCGATTCTTTAAAGAGATTCAGAAAGTGTTAGCCGATACCGACACAATGATCGCTTTATTTGAAATATGATGACGGTATCTGCAAGATGTGTAAAACAGTTATTTCAGGTAGGTAACACTATCATTTCGAATAGTATATGTGATAAATTTGGCGCACGGACAATTCGTCGCACACATAATTAATTTGATATAGATGAACTTATGTATTTTTTCTTGATTGACTTAAGAAATTTGTTTTTCAATTAACGAATAAACATTGATTTTTGGATAATTATGTTAGCCTTCGAAAACTAAATCCAATCTTCTAATAGGATTTTGAGAAGATTGAGAAAAATCAATTAATCTAAAGACTTAATATAAAAGTTTCCAAAAACAGAACAATGTCACTTAACTTATATTATTCGTACAATTTTCTACTGAAAAAGCAATGAGTGAAATAAAAAGTCTTTTAAGCGAAAAAAATAAACCAGTGCTTGGCTACAAAGGTTACATTTATACTGTCGAACGACAAAATGAAGAAAAAATTGTTTTTCGATGTAAAAATCGGCAATGTAAAGGTAAATGAAGACAGAGTAAAATTTTCATTAACTTTTATCATTGATTAGGTCGTTGTCACACCGATCCAAATATGAATATTATTCTTTCTGAACCAACTCAACATTGTCATGGACCAATTATTGATCAACTTCCAGATACCGAATTAAAAAACAAAATTAAATCTCGAGCTCTTACTAGCGAAGAGCCCACAAGTAATATTATATATTCTGAACTAAAACCTTTTTCTTTAGATGCGGCTGGTCAGTTACCACGAACTGACACACTCCAAAGAACAATTCGTCGACAACGTCAAACACCAAAAACAAATCCAAATAATCGACTACCAGACGATTTAAAACAAACTGACCGTGGCGACAATTTTATTCTTCATGAAGACGATAATTTAATTATTTTTAGTACTACTTCGAATTTATCAGTATTGAAAACATGTAAACATTGATTCGCGGACGGAACATTTAAAGTAAAAAAAAGAAATTTTTTTGTTATTACTAAATCATATTTATTCTAGATCTGTCCGGATGATTTCTATCAAATGTTTACACTACATGGATTATTTAAATCACAAGTTATTCCATTGGTTTATGGACTGCTTATAGGAAAGAGTGTATCTGACTATAATCAGTTTTTTGAACGTATTATGGAAGAAGATGATTTTAATCCAGATTCAATATTGACTGACTTCGAATCCGGTACGATAAAATCAATTAATTCGTTATTTCCAGATGTTGTTCACAAAGGTAATAATAATATATCATTTATAAAACAATGAATAACTTTTATATTTATTCTTATTTTAGGCTGTTTGTTTCACTTTGGTCAGTGTATTTGGCGGAATATTCAAAGTCATGGATTACAAAATAAATATCAGGCGGATAAGTCGTTCCATTTAAATATTAAAAAACTTATTGCTTTAGCTGTTGTTCCTATTTTAGATGTTATCAAAGCTTTTGAACTCGTGGCTTACGACTTTACCGACGATGATACTGATGAATTTATGGATTATTTCGAAAAAACATGGATTGGAGAACGAAAAAAGAGAGGTGAGTTGATTAATAAACAGTTAAAAAAATATAATGAATATTTATAGGTACTGGTCGTAAGAAACCACAATTTCCAATTGAATTTTGGAATGTTCATGATCGAGTAAGTCAAAAACTTCCACGTTCTAATAATTCTATTGAAGATTGGCACAATGCATTTGCACAACGTGTTTCAATTACTCATCCAACGATTAACAAGTTAACCGCAAAGATCCGAACTGAACAATCAAAATTCGAAATCGATATTGCTCAAATTCGTCTAGGTCAGGAACCGAAACCGAAGAAAGCAACTTATCAAAAACTCGATGAAAGAATTACACGTTTAGTCGGTGATTACGGCACTGTTGATCTCGGTGAATATTTGAAAAACTTGGCTGCAAATGCGTCAATATAGATAGAATTATTTTTTTTTGTATTTTTTTTTCTCTGTTAATTTTTGTTTTTCTTAAATAAAATTATGTGTCATACATAATTAAATTAACCTTCTTTCAATAAAAATTTCTCTCACATACATTAATATTTGTATAATTAATTGCGTATGCGGCGAATTGCCCGTGCGACGTATTGTCTGACGACGAATTGTCCAGTCACCATAAATTTTGTCTCAAGTGAAAGCTTGCGAAAAATAGGGTTTCTTGATATCATTTAGTAAACATTGAAATCTTTTATTATTGAAATTAAGAAAATTTTAGAAATTTTACACTTGTTTCGGTAGGAAACTAAAGTGTCCCTAAGTCAAATATGGAGTAAATATTTTTTAGTGTTTAAAACCGTAAAAACAATGACAAAAGCTAATTAGATCGAAAATTCGAATACTTTTCTTCCACATAAAAAATGTTTTTTTAAAACATTTTCTAAATAGTTTTTCGGAATTTTCCATCTCAGAAAAATAGCTTACAATTTTTCCAACATACACAGTCTTGTAGACCTTGATGAATTTTATCAATGCGTGTAAAAATGTTCAGGAAAAAGTATTTAGTTGGTGTTTGAATTAGTGGACACTTTTATTTTCTTCCCAGAAAAGTGTAAAATCTCTAAAGTTTTCTTAAGTTCGAAAATAAAAAATTTCGATAACACTTACTATTTAGCATAAATAAATCCCGTTTTTCGCACGCTTTCATTTAGGATTAAATTTATTAGATACTCTATTTAAAATTACAACGTTGCCTGTCTAGAATAACATTTTTACACACCCTGTAAATTTGTCTTTTTCCTACTTTTTCCTTTTTGTTTCAGGTATTTTTATATTACTCATTCTTTAGTTTGTTGCATTATCAGTAACTCAAGGCTATTCATAGGAAGTTTCCACTTACGAATATTCGATATAAACCGAACATACCAGAGCATTTTGCTACAACTAAGGTTCGTAACTTATAGGAAACAAGAAGACTACTGTTTTTCAATAGGCAAACTATGAAATATGAAATTTTGGAGAAATGTCACGTACTCCAAGTAGTTAATTAGAAAATTAAAAAAAGAACTCAGCAATACTCCTTCAAACGAATTTAAAAGTTCAGAAAAATTAGAAAAACTTAAGCTCTATAATATTAAGCTGTGAATTTCATAAATATTAGCTGTTTTTCCTAGATAATGAAGAAAACCTTACTTTTTAGTTTTTGTTTTGATACGTCTGAATGGAATTGTTTGGAATATATATGGAATAAAAATGTTGATGTGTAGCGGTAATTTTTTTATCTAAAACAGAATCAGAATATTTCTATAAACGTACGTATATATTAAACTTCATCCAAATATCAATATGACTATCATAGATCGTGTTAAGCTAATATCTCTCGAAAATACTGATCAAATGTAATAAAACAGGAAAATATGGCGCTTTTCCACTGTCTTAACTGAAAAAAGACATCAAATTAGAATAATAGACAATTTATCAAATTATTTTTTGTAGGTAGAAGTCGTTTATTGAACGGATACTGATCTGATATTGTTATAATCACCTCAAGCAAAAAAAGTTTACTTATAAAACTTTGTTATAAAAGGTTTTTTGTATATAATAAATCGGAGATTGTCATGAGGAATGTATCGTATCAAAAGAAAAGGAATGATCATAAAACAAAGGATTTATTTCGATAAAATAACCATATTCTACTTACAACAATATATATTAAGCTTTTTCTTACACAAGAACTACAGCTACATTCCCTCAACTGTAGGGAGGGTCATATGAAAAAAAATAGTTTGTCTGTCTGTCTGTCTGTTTGTGTCAGGGTCAAAGGTAAAAGGTCAAAAAAAAACATCTCCTTAGAAAGCCTGAAACCCATACTATAGATGTACCCCAGGCTCGTCAACTGCTATACTATATGGTTACTCTTGAGTCCTCAACTTCTGTACTATAGAGTTACTCTTGAATAGTGAGGTTGTATTAATAATATTAGAAGCTTTTATTAAAAAATTTGTGTCATTCGGAACAATTTTTAGAAAAAAGTGGGAGTATTTTGTTTCGAGAGTTACTATTTAAGTTAAAAGATTCGAATTGTTGCTTATTCGTATAAAGTTTCTGGATAAATTTTTGCCGCATTGGGACACGTGAAAAAACGTTTCTGGCTTCCACAGTCGAGGGTTAAGTGAGCCGCAACGGCAAGCGTTACTTGTTAATAACACGCGAATTTCTCGTAATATATACAGTCCATCATCCCGCAATTGAATAAAAGAAAAAAGAACGCATTGAGATACTACTTAAGTAAACAAAAATAAAATGTGACAGCTTTTTCAATATATACAAACACTGTATGCTACGGTTATTTCTACAAGTTATATAAACGTCATACTGATTTATTCATTCTATGATGTCATGCATGACACATAGTTATTTTCCTTTTCTGTTCTGTACGTATGTATGTATGTATGTATTGAGTGAGTTATAATGATTGCGATATGAATATTTTACAAATATCTTAGTAAAGATAAGTCGTAAATCTAAAACTTTTTTAAAAGATGTGATGTGGAACGGTCTACAACAATCATAATGACAAACTCCTAATGACTTATTCAGATGGCATTTTCTATACTCCAAATAAACAGGTTATATGACAATACTATATGTCCAATTGTATTTATAATCGAAAAAATAGCTGTAAGACATTTTGTATTTTACAAATATTTCATCTTGGGAAAAACGCAACACCTTATTTTTTTCAAGAGATCAACCCTTTGGGGACGATTGACCTCTTAAAGGACCATGGTGGCTCTCTGGTATTTGGAAATGCAAAGATTCCTATATGATATTAGTTTTTGTTAATTCATTTATTAGAGACTTTTTTCGTATGGTTCGGATTATAATTCAATTTTTTTTCCAATAATCAATAATGAATAATAAATATAACACAGTTGATTTTCAGCGAAAATTTTTGCTAGTCTTGAATGCTATAAGAAACGTTCCTGTTTCTAAACGAATATGGTAAGTTTGTTTTACGCATGTTGAACTGTATCACACTTTGAAAAATTTCTAACGACACATTTTCATAAAAACTTTTTTTGTAGAATAGAAATTTAGATTGATTTATGATAAAATACACAGAAAAAAAGAATACTTTTGTTCGAAAAAAATCCCATCTCCAAAGGGTTAAAATTATGGTGAGAGATCTGAATGGGAGCGGTGTGAACAGAGGGATGGCGATCGTGGCCAGTTGGATAGTGAAGGATATGGTAGTAGGGTGAGAAGTTGAGGTTCACACAGTGCAGAAGAGGAGAGCGAGGAAGTATAAGCTATGGCAAGAAGCAGAATCTGGAGCGGTGTAAGTAAGAAGGAGGATGATAATAAATAAGTTCATTGTGGGAGAGGAAGGTAGTGGAAAGACCGAAGATCAGATCGACAAGGTATGGTTGAGGCGAATATGTAGACGAAGGTTGTGAAATGATTGAGTTTAAACGGTACCAGTGAGGAGAATGATGCAAGTAGAAGAAATTGGGGTAAAAGGGTGATGCTAGTGCGATAACAGCGAGGCGGAAGGAGAAAAAGAGACTGTGGATGATGAAGATGGGTGAGAGTGAGAGCTGCATGGATGAAAGGTAATATGGTGGTGAAGAGTTTAGATGGGAACCGTACGAGTAAGAGGGGTGAGGATATTGGGTGACTTTTGGGTAAAGGAGCAACGCAGATGAATAAATGATGTTGAAGCAGTAGACTGAGATGAGATGGAAGAGGAGGAATGAGCTATGAGAGTAACAGGTGCGAGTTGAAATCGTACGGATGAAGTAGAAGATGAACGTGAGTAGATAGAGAATGGTAGAGTGAGGCTGCGGAAAAAGTAAAGCGAGAGTGATACACGTAGGATAAGATGGATAGAAAGGAAAGGTCGTGAGAAAGGTTTAAATACGAGGGGTACGGGTCAGTGGAAAAGTGGTAATGAGTGAATTGTAGATAAAAGTGTTACCATGAAACGGTGACAAATATACATAAGTGACTTGTGAGGAGAATTCGTGGAATTTGTGAGAAGCTACAGCGGATGGATAGGTAGGTTAAGAGTGAAGGAATAATGTAGAGGGGAGAGGAAAAATGAAGGTGAGGTAGTTGAAGATAGGAGTATCAGGTTACTGTTATCTTACCAAATAACTTGTAACTCGAATCCATTACCAGCTGCCTGATAATGGTAACTGAAAACAGTTACTTGTGCACGATAAAGTAGCTGTTTGAAAATCGTAACTGCCATCCCCTAGTTGAAGACGAGGGCGAAGCAACTAACGTAATTGTAAGAGAGAGATGCTATATATATGAAAGAACCGAAAAGCGGTATCACAAGCTATTAAATTGTTAAATGGAAAGATTGAAATGGCAAGTAGTCGTAAGGTCCAAAATACGAATGAAAAGTTGAAATATGTATGAAAGATCGAACCGACTTTTTGACTTTTACCTCTCTCGTCAAAGTAGGGCAAACTTTATGGTTGGGAAGGTTTTTCTTTGAGTAGCAGTAATTTATTGTTGTTCTATGTTTCGTCGCCTTTCAGGATTGAGATAAGCGAGATCCAATGGGCCGACGCATTACTTGTATGTATCGGTATCAACGATGATACAACGTTGATTTGATTTATAATGTAGTTGTGAATGTTAACAAAATCGAAATGAACTACACTTCTGACATCATTGTCTATTGTAAATAAATATCAGAGCACCTCGATTAGTAAATTATTATTCACTCGATATTAGATTTCATGTTGTGAATCATATAAAATATGTTAGTTAAATTTCAGACGAAAACACAATGAAAAATGCTAATGATGAATGCTTTCTCTCTCTGTAATTTAGTGAAGTGTACAAATTACAATAAATTTATGGTAAAAGATTGAATAGATCTATATAGACCGAACACTATTTTAAACTCATTGAGATGTTTAATATTAACTTAAGTTTAAATAAATTTTATATTTTAAGTTGTGATTGACCTATTATACCTCGTTGGTGTTCGTTGGATTCATTATCGGTTGAGCTATTTCATATTTAATTCATTTAATTTTTGGTACATGAAGCTATTTTTATCTTTTCCGACGTTACTGATTACATCGAATCCGTCTATTCTACGTGGCATCGAAATTTAGAATCAATTCTAAAGTATGTTATCGTATTGAAGCAAAAAACATTATTTCTGTTACGCCGTCCGATGATACGGATACTTTGAATCAATCAAAATTCTTCTTTTCTCACTTTCAAATTGAACAATACATTCGACTACAGTCATTTATTCCTAATATGATTCAACCGCTTTAACTTCTTCAATTGATATGTAATAGATTGCTAAGATGTTTGCATTGTTTCTGTTATTTTCGTTCTTCAATTGATGGCTATTTTCTTGACTTTCAAATTGTTATTAAATACAGTGATGATATCAATTGTTTTTGAAAAGGTGACACTTTTTTCTTCTTTTTTTTTCTCAGTGATAGTTCATATTTTCTAAATGATTTTTAAAACCTAAAGAAAATATCTAAATAGATCTAAAAGTTTTGTAATTAAATTAATCTAAATGAACATTCAAAATCTGCAACAAAACTTGATTAAACAAAAAAGAATATTTATTTTGTTGTGATCATAATGACAAACTGAAGGAGTAACATTTCCGCCATCTTCGGTACATATCATCAGTCCAGTTATGTGCGTCACACATCGGACACAAACTTATCTATGAGAGAAGTGAATGAAGAGAAAAGGATGAATACAGTACAAGTAGAGCGAATAACTGTTGTCGGTCATGCGGTCACGCGGTCACATCAACGAGTCACATAGTGACCGAATGTTCTGACGTCAATAATCCAATAGAAACTGCACATAGCTCGTCAAGTTATTATAGGCACACAGAATAAATCAATATTTATTTGAGATTGAACGAACTTCGTTAAATATTAAGGTTGAAATTGCAACTTGAACATGACATATTTATCTATATGTAATGGATATTCGCTTCGATCAAATTGTATAGATGATATAATGATATAAGATTCAATAGGAGAAAGAACATCGGTCACGATTTGATGACATAACCTGAAATAGAACGATGGAGAAATTACACAATAACTTATATAACAGACAATTGTTTCAGATCGATGTTTCATAACAGATAGTTTTTATTAATCAGAAAATGAGTTATGATGAATCTTCTATCGCTACCAAATGAGCTATTTCCATTAATCTTTCAATATATTCCAGTATTAGATCTTCTTCGTACGTTTGGTTCATTCAATAATTGTCGATTGACTGCACTAGTCAAATCATTCATTTCATCATTGTCTGCATTGGATTTAATCCATGAACAATTCGATATTGAATGGTTTAAAAGTTTGTTACCATCATTCAGTTCGTCATTCGTAGCCTTACGAATCACTTATGCTCAACTTTTCGAATTGACTTTGTATTTACCTTATTTGCGTTCGCTGGATATATGTCAAATATTTTCTGATATAAATCTTTGCCATTTACCGACAAGCACGTTGTTTGAATCGCTCTCACTTCATTTTGATCCAAGTAATCATGAACGAGAGGCAATATCACATTGTGTACCACTTCTAAGATCACTTGCTAACATTGACAATCAGATACATTCGCTGTCAATCAGAGGTTGTGCACTAAGAGCATCAACTATACTCATTTTAGGTAATGCCTGTAATCTGCAACGTCTAAATTTATCAGTTGACTGTCAAATTTCTTTCGAAATTTTGCTTGCAGTGTTACCACTCACCGTTAAAATTTTAACTGTAGAAATTGGTAATAATTCAAACATTCCACAGTCACTCTTGTCTTCTTGGTCACCACAAACTACTCGATGTCGATTACAAGAATTAATATTGACAGCCCACGCAATAAATTATCATCATTTGGAGCATATTCTCAATCAACAAAGTCATTTGCATGTTCTTTCACTTACTATTTCAATTCGGAAAATGGAATTTATCGATGGGAAACAATTCTCTCAAGGTCTTTTATGTCATTTACCAGAATTGACACATTTGGATTTTGCTTTATCGATAAGAAATGTTCCAGAAAATACCGTCGATCTTGAAACATTTATACACACATTTGAAGATCAATCAATTTTCGCATATTATAATTCATCGTCCTCTACTCTAACCGTTTGTTCACGGTCGTGTGTATCACTTGACAATATTTCAATAGATTTTTTCAATTATCAAAGTAATATATCAGAACCAGTTGTTCTTCCGCGTGTTCGTTTTTTACGTTTTGTCACTATTGAACCATTGCCACTTGTTCTACTTCATTTTGTACGACAGATAGCGCCTCGCACTCATCATTTAGTATTCAATGGACATTATTTAGGTAAGGAGGAGCAAATATCTTCATTGAAAGAAATTCCATTTGATGATGTACGCATTGTGAAATTTAACTGGCTTGATAATCGATCGATTGGTCGCGTTTTGCTTCGACTTACACCGAATGTCAAGGAATTGATTTTTGCTGGTTATCAACTCGATTATTCGATCTTAATCGAGAGTGACAAACGCCTCGATTGTATTCGTCAACAGATACATACTGTCACTCTAGAAGACTATCAGATTTCGGACCGTCAAGTAATGGAAAATAATCTTAAACAACTTTTTCCTCAAGCACGCCAAATATTTATTTAATACATTGTACTGAAGATCGATTAGTCCTACAGGATGATCCATAAGTCTTCGTACCTCTCAGAAAAATTGTTCGCTCTCTCTTATAGTAAATTGTAAAATGTCCAAACTTTGATATATTATTCCTTGTAATGTGGCGAATAACATCCTAAATTTTTACCTCTCTATCCTGATAAATAAGGAAGATGTGAAATTCTACCAATGTTATTTTCTGTAAGACGCAAAAAACATATAAATGAGCCACTTTTACATTTCATTTTCTACCATTTGATGCATCCTATTTATAAAAGAGAAGACAATCTACACAGTGTTGATAATTTAATTTACATAATTTTTGCTTCCGAAAGAGGCAAAACTCTATGCAATCAATTTTCAGTGTCGTACGTTTTGTTCCGTGAGAAGAAAAAATTCATCTTTTAACCATATTTGTGACCTAATATATTTGATTAAAATAAAGCACAGTATATCAGAAGATGCAACATGAAAAGCTGTAAAATCTACACAGTACATCATACTTTAATTTATGTAATTTTTGTTTCCAGAAAAAGCAAAACTCTGTGTGATTAACTTAAAAACTGATGACACAAAGCTTTGCCTTCCTTTTTAAAGCAAATATTACATAGCATAAAGCATGCCGCACTGTATAGATTGAAGAGCTTCTGACGCTGCATCTTCTGGTATATTTTCTTTCCTTGATGACATGCATCAAATGGTAGAAAAATGAAATGCAAAATTGGCTCAGTTGTATGTATTTTACGGCCTACAGAAAATAACATTGGTAGAATGTTAGCCTTCACATCTTCCTTATTTATCCGGATAAAGAGATGAAAATTTAGGATGTTGTTCGCCACATTGCAAAGGATAATATATCAAAGTTTGAACATTTTACAATTTACTATAAGAGAGAACGAGCAATTTTTCTGAGAGGTATCAAGACATTTGCATCATCTTGTAAGATTGAAATTTTTTAAAACATAGGACATTCGAAATTTTAGACGTATTAGAAAGGTCATGGAAAACTGAATGATGTATCGAAATCGGAGATGTCCATCGCGGCGTGGTACTCAGTCCAGCATAAGTCTTCAAAACGCATGTAAATGCAGTATTATCGTTAAGTGTACACGTATGCACCATTATGATATAGCACGCGTGTAGACGCGTCACAGAGTTGACTATATTCGCGAGTGCATGCATGGAAATATGTGCATCTTGCACGCTTTGTATTTTTCCTTGCGAGGTCATACATGACAATATTCTAATGGCCAAAAATGAAGTACATTTTGTGAACATGCATGAACACACATAAATTTTTTTTCCATAGATAAGATTCGAATATACCTACTTTATTTTATAGGACGAGTTGTTACACTATTCGACCATTTACTTACATTAGAAAATATAATCAAAATTGAGTTTATAATGATCATCCTCTAACTACTATATATACATGTGCATAAAATCTAACTAACGGGAGAAAATATATTTTTTATGATTAGAATCAATCTGAAATAAAAAAAAGTCAGTTTAACCATTATAATTAATCAATCAAAAAAGTCTGATTTTATTTCTTTCACACTTGAGTCCAACAGTAATAAAGAATTTTAAAAAGTGAACGAACGTTTTTTAAGTAAATATAATATAGCTATAAGAAAATTGTGTCAACTTTTATAGAAAATAGATACATACGCTTCGATAAAAAAAAATCAAATTCTTGCAAGAAGGGACATATAAAGTATAAAGTATTCAAACGTTCGCATGTCAACGCAGAATCGATTCAGTATTATTTTTCATACATACACTTCTTTTGCGTTTACATACAAGATTTAGAGAATATCTCAGTATTTTGCAAGTACACGCAAATAATGTTTTAGCATTTTCATGCAAGACATATGTTTTGTATTTACATGCAAAAATTGAAAATATATCATATAACTTGAATGATAATACATGTCTTATGGTGATTTAAAAAATATTTTGCATGTCAATGCAGGTTTTAAGAATTTTTTTTGCAAATACACGTATTTATCTGATTCTCACGTTTGACTGGTTAACAAAGTATAGAATTGTGTCTAACTAAGATAAACGTTTTGTTCTTATATTTAATGATAGGAATTTAATTGAATGACAATTTAGGAAAAGATTTAAAATGAAGACCAACGAATTGGTTCACCATGTAAATTGATAGTATGCATATGTTGTTTTCCAATCATAATTTGATGTGAACCTGGTTCTAACCATTTTGATCCATCCAATGCAATTGTGAGTACGAATTGAATATCTAATGGAAAATAAACTTCAGTTGTTTGACCAATTTCTAAATAAACACGTTGAAAAGCAAATAATTTTTTAAGTGGTGGTGATGGATCATATAATGATTGTTGTGGTGGTGTAGAAAATGCTAAAACAACATCACTACCTCCCATATCACCTGTATTTGTTATATTAACACGATATAAATGAATA
The DNA here is from genome assembly GCA_022393335.1 of Macrotrachela quadricornifera. Taxonomy (NCBI): domain Eukaryota; kingdom Metazoa; phylum Rotifera; class Eurotatoria; order Philodinida; family Philodinidae; genus Macrotrachela; species Macrotrachela quadricornifera. The sequence goes on from JAJEKB010020218.1 coordinate 209,957, forward strand.
ACTAATTTATTTTCATTCGAACTCTTTTTCATTAATGATTTAATTGAAATAAATGAATTTGTTGTTTGATTATTCCATGAATAATTAAATGTTGTATATGAAAGACCATAACCAAATTCAAAAACTGGTTTTCCTCTATAGAATTTATAAGTTCGACCAGGATTTATTAATGATGGTCTCATTCGCATATCAGATTCTGGAACTTGATTAACATAAGATGCAGGATAATAAGTAATTGGTAGTCGTCCACCTGGATTATATTGACCAAACATAACATTTGTCAAAGCAGTACCTGCTGTTTGTCCACCATAACCCATCCAAAGAAGACTTGCATATTGATTCGAATCACGAATATATGATAAATCCACACCACCACCAGACATAATAACAACATGAATGGGTGATTGCACGATTTTTTCAAGTTGTTGAAGTAAACTGAGTTGAATAGCTGGAAGTTCAATTGATATTCGATCATGAGCTTCACGTTCAATCGATTGATTAATACCACCAATGAATATTACAATATCAGATAATCGAGCTAATTCAATCGCTGCTGTGAAACCACTTTCATCAGTATCATTTATTGTACAGCCTAATGTGTATGTTACATTAATTGAAGTATCTGAAATGAAACTTAAATGAATGTTTATTTATTTATTAATCTGAATTACTTTGTGTTTTTTGTAAAAATGCGGTGAATGGATCAATTTCATATGGTGATTTTCCATTATAATTTCCTGCTAACATTCCACTTTTATTTGCTGCTGGTCCAATCAATGCAATTCTTTTATTTTCTAGTTGATTTATATTCAATGGTAATGCTTTATTTTGATTTTTTAATAAAACAATTCCTTGTTCTGCAGCTTCTAATGCTAATTGTTTTGCTTCGGGTGTATTAACCGCATCTTTCGTTATTTGTCGATATGGTTGTTGTTCAGGTGGATCAAAATAACCGAGACGAATAAGAACATTGAATGCTCGAATCAATGCTTGATCAATATCACTTTCAACAATTGTTTTATTGCCCAATGCTTGTTGAGCATACTTTGAATAAAAATCTCCACAATTGATATCTGTTCCAGCGTGTAATGCAACAGCTACTGTATCTTCTACTGTTGTTGTATAATGATGTCCTGTCATTATGGTTTGAACGGCACTGCAGTCACTAACAACAAATCCATCAAGATGATACGATTCACTAGAATAAAATATAATAATTATTTGAAAAAAAAATTGATATTTTACCGTGCAATTGTTTGAAGTAGAAATTTATGTGCACATGATGGTATTCCATTAACAGCATTATAACTACACATAATACTAGCTACTTTTGCATCACGAATACAAGTTTCAAAAGGTGCTAAATATGTTTCAATTAGATCTTGATCACTTACAATCGCATTGAATTGAGTACGACCTGTACCATTCCATCCTTCTAAATCATAAGCAGCAAAATGTTTACAATCTGCAGCTATTTTTAAATATCGTTCATCATCTCCATTTTGTAAACCATGAATCAATGCATAAACATATTGCGATGTCAAGAATGTATCTTCACCAGGTGTTTCTTGACCACGACCCCATCGTGGATCACGAAATATATTTATATTTGGTGTGAAAAAAACTAAACCAGCACGACCTTCATTACTGAATGCTCGTGCTTCGGTTGAGATTATTTCAGCTATACGATGAACAAGAGTCATATTAAATGATGCACCAAGATTAATTGGCATTGGAAACATAGTAGCATTTGGTAAATCACCACCAAATGAAACACCAGGTGAATATGCAATTCCATGTAAAGCTTCTGACCACCAGATTATTTCGGGTAAACCTAAACGTGATATTGGAGGTACTTTGTGAACTAATTGAGTGATTTTTTCAGCTGTTGTCATTCGACTAATTAGATCAGCAGCACGCATACGAGATGGAAGAGTTTGATCACATATTGGAAATGTTGCAAGTGGACCAGATTTACAATCAGGAAAGGTTAGATTTTGTGCATTGATAATAATCTCAAAAGTGAAGAATAATATCAAACGACTATACATACCGCTTGCTGTCTTTTTTTTTATTCTATCAATGGTTTTACGAAATGAGATGTCTATTTAGAGAATTCTGGCAAACAGAAATAGATAAAAGTGCACGAGTAAATAGTCTTCCATGGCGATAAAAGAGAATATAAGCGAATTGAGGTATTCATTACTTTTCTTCTGCTCTGTCAACATTCATGATACGACGATAGGGCATAGAGAAGAGCTAGAAGAATATCTACGGAAGTATTGTTTTGAACATGTGACAATCGCCATGGTGTCATTCGATTCTGCATTTACTTATTTATTCTCGGATCATTGTTTATTTAGAATAAATGCTATGCTATGATATTCTCACCGAAACCGGATTGTCGTACAACTCTACGTGACACGGTTTCATTGATAAAACAGCATCGTGACGCAGCACTTTCTCGTTCGCTCTAATCTAGCGCCATTTTTTGATACGAAAAGACTCCAATTTTGAACAGTATAATACAAATAACTCGGCTCTAAATTAAAATATCGAAAAACTTCAACGTCAATCTGTTCAATTCTTCAGCAGCTATCAAGAGAAAAAAGGTTCTTTGATTTTCGTCAAGTTTGAAGGAAGAAAAATCTTCCCCAAGGTATTTTTTTGATTGACGTTATTTGTTTGATCTGTACTTTTGCGTGTAGATGTTTATTTTTTTATCTGTATTTCTTTATGTGATTTATATGTATATATATATATATATATATATAATTTTTATTTTGATGCGTCATTGTTTTACTGTACTTATCATATATATAAGATATTAGTCGTTAGATACAATATAGTTCCTGTTACATTATTTGTATATTGTGATTTTTCTTTCACTATTATAACTCATATAGATCTGAATAAAATACATTTAGAATAAAGAGAAATCAACTCTTTAAAAAAGCTGATAGAGCGTGCAGATGGTACAAGAAAAGCAGCATATAATGCATTTGATCATTCTAATAAATCTTATATGAATAGTACAAGAGCTTATAAGATTATGCAATAAGTTCTTTTATCTGGGTAACTATCTATTTTATTTAAAGAGTTAGCGGAATTAGAAAAAAAAGAGCATAATAAAGCTTTCTTTAAATAGCAAATTTTCATTAAAAAGTATTCGGTTTGAAAAGCTATAAATAAGAAATAAGACAAGCAGTACAAATCATTAAAAATATACAAATAATAAACTGTTGAAAGTTGTATCTTTGTTTGATAGTCGAATAAATGATCTGAAAAAGAAAAGATATATATGATTTATCTTTATGAAACTAGATTTTAACGTCGTCGTATCTTAGTTTGATATTGAAGAACAGATTTATAAAATTGTTTCTTATAAAATTTTGATGGTAATATATATATAATAAAAGTAATCATAGATGGAATAAATGAAATAAAATATCCAATAAGAAATAACCATGAATCATTAATTGATTTCATACATTTTGATATAAATGTTATAATTAAACGTGGTAATGCAAGAATAACTAAAACAATTGGTGCAATAAATAAATGTTTATGTTCACGAAATTGTTCTCGTAAAAGTTCTTTATATGTTCGATGAATCTGAACATTTGATTTTTGATGAGATTTTTTTGTTATAAGAATAATAAATGAAATTAAATTGATTATAAATGGAGCAAAAAAATGAAATGTATGTATAATAGAGTTAAAGATTTTCAAACTAGATGAATAAGTAACAATACACCATATTCGTTTTTGATTATCATCATTATTTTCTTCATCAATTAAATGTCGATAAATAGGATCACAAATAAATGTACAAATAATAATAATTAAAACAATAATAATAACTAATTTAGCTGATTTTTTACTTTTTCTTTTGTTAAATTTAACACCTTTGATTGCCGTTATTGCTCTTTCAATAGCTACACATGTATTTAACCATTGATTCATATTAAGACAAACTTGTAAAATCAAATCAAGTAAAATACATTGAATTTGTAAAAATAATCGTTTTTTAATAATTGTCATTTGTGTTAGAATAGGTATTGAAAATTTCAATCCAAATAAAATCATTAAAACTAAAGTAGTTAATGATGAACCTAATAAATATAATCCACAACCAACTTCACATACAATTTTATTTTTAAATGTAATTAAAGAAAGAATACTATTTATTAATCCTGCTAATATAAATATAATTATTAATATTAAACTAAATATAATAATAGATGATTGATGTTTTATAGTTCTATGTGGTATTATATGATAACCTAATATAGCATCAAGTGATAAACCAAAACCACTTGTACTAAATTGACATTTTCTTCCATAATAACATGAAGGACATATACACATTGATCTTTGAGGACAATTTGGTTGATCTTGAAAACATTGTCCATCGTTTTGACATTCACTTTGTCCTAAACAATCAAATGTCATATTATGATCAAAATCTAAACAATTTGATAAACGTTTTTGACCATAATTATAACATAAACAAAGATGAATATCATCATGAAAACATGAAAGATTTAATGAAATATTTTGACATGGTAAATGATAATATTTTATACGATAAATAAGATGGAATTTAATAAATGTTTCATCAAATAATTCTCTTATATGTGGACAACGATCTGATAAATTTATTATTTTCTCAGTTGTTATTGATTTGTTAGAAATATTATGAATAGCACCTAAATAATAAGTCTTATTGAGAAATTCAATAAAAATAATATGAAATGGTCGTGACCAATCAATAACAACGGAATTTTGTGCAGGAGGAATTGTTTTAAAAGTAGTCGATCTTGTTGGTTTATTGTTTTTAATGATTTCTATAAAATGAATAAATATTGATTGAGATGAAATAAGAGTTTTTTCAAATGATAAAATTATTTTGTTATCAATTATCTCACATCGATCTCCACTAAACCCTATTGGACATACACAGAAAAATTTTTTATTTGTTATTATATGTTCATCAATAGGAATACATTGTCCATTATTTTCACATGTTGAATTTCGACAGATTGTATTAATAATAAAACATCTCGAACTATATTTATTAATTGGACAAATACATATTGATTGATTATTTGAATTAATCCCAATACATAATGAATCAAATGAACATTTACATCCATATGATATATTACAATATTTTCCATTCCATCCTTTTTCACATTGACAAAACTTTATATCTTTATTATTTGAATATATAATACATTTTCCATGATAACATTGATTATTTGAACAACTTTGAAGATTATTATCACTTTCTGGAATATCAATTACATATGATAAACGATGAACAGGTAAAAATGAATAATTTATTGGAAATAATAAACTTCCTCGATATATTAAAGATATTTTTTCATATATATCAATATGTATAAAATAATTTTTTGTTAAAGTTTTTGGTCGAGTTGAATAAATTAAATAAATTGAATATTTTGTATTACAATCTCTTATTGATAAATAAGTAAATTGTTCATATGAATGAATAATTTGTTTATCATTATCATCAATAAGTAAAATAACTATTTCAAATAATGTTTGCCAAGAATAAGATAATGATCGAAATTTAATTGGAAGACTAATACGTTCATTTTGATATTGACATCGATTACCATAATAACTAGGTGGACAAAGACATGTTTCAATTGTTTTATTATTTAACCAAACACGTAAATCAAGATCACGATGACAACGAGGTTCATATTGATCAGATATTTTAATTCTAGATGGATTTATCCGTAATGTATTTACAATAGGATTTGTTTTATCTTCAATTGATGCAATTATTCCATCGAAAGTAAAATATTTTCTTACTTCTTTTTTGTACCTTTTTGTTGAGTAACAAAAAAACTTCATGACATCCGAAAAAGATGATGAGTCATCGAACCGATTAATACAATCATAAAAGAAAGAAACTGTTAGATTTTTTTCACAAAATTGTTCATCATCTCCATTATCACAAACTTCAATCTTATCACATAAGTGTGAAGTTGTAATACATACTGGAAATCCATTTCTTATACAATGAAATTCTTTAGAAATAATTGTTCCATACGTAGATTTACACAAATTTTGTTCATCAGTTCCTCCAAGACAATCAACAATTCCATCATTAACTTGTTCATTAGGTAAACACATAAATTTATTTGTATGAGGTGAAACACATATTAATTCAATTGATGTACAATTTAATATTGTAAATAAATTACAATCGAGTTCATCTTGACCATTTAAACAATTCGAAATTCCATCACAATGAGTATAAATATTCTTACATTCCGATTGTTCACATTCTGTTTCATCTGTTTCATTTTGTCCGAAAATATTTATTGGTTTTAATTCATTAAATCCATCACAAAGTCTTTGAAATGATATATTTCTTCGACTGTATATATAATTTAAATCTTCATCTTCACATAAACCACTAAGAAAATATCCACATTCACATTGACCATTTTGAATCAAAATTTTATGAATATATTTCTTAGATGCTTCACATTCGTAATAATCTTGTCTTTTGTCTTTCATTATATTATTTAAATCATCAATTTGAAACATAATTTCATCATCTTCATGAGGACAATCATATATCATATTTATGAGACGAAAATTTGGAATACATTTCGATGAATTAATGCATTGATACATGTTCGATTTCTTCCATATTGAAGAAATATAATTACCAATTATAGTAAACTTCTTAAGCACTCTATATAAGACGTTCATGGGGTCCTCATATTTCTGACTCCAAGAAAATGGAATTGTCAATGCAGATATATCCAATTCAGGGCGAAAACATATTGAACTATTAAATAATATTTTGAATGTCTTATTAAAAAGATGATCGTAACGAGAATTCTTATAACATATATAAGGAGGATTTAACTCCCAGACACCGCTAGATTGTGAATGATTTCTTGTATAAGCTGTATAAATATGACCAAATAAAACTGGAATATTTGGAACATATAACATATCTGGACAAGATTTTTCAATTATATTTGTACATGATTTATCAGAAAATGAATATTTTGAACCTGTAACACTAAGAATACATTTAAATGCTGACCAACATTCATCAGTTACAGAATCATCTTTGATTGAATACAATGCATTCATTAGAAGAGTTCTACGTTTTATAACACAAGAGCTTGTTAAAAATGTTTCTTGACATATTCTATCTTCACATTTAAATGATGGTTCATGTCTACGACAATTACCAATAATCATTACAGTACTTATGCGTTCATCAGATCTATCAATACAATCTGGATTATTTGAATCATCTTGAAAAAATTCTTTTGGTATACATTGTCCATTTGAACATTGATATTCATTATTTTGACAAATATTTATTTCAAGTTGCCAACAATGTTCTTCATCAAAATCTCCATCAATACAATCAACTTTTCCATCACATATTTCACTCCAATCTAAACATGATGGAAAATAACCACGATTACATTTCAAATGATTATAACAAGTTAATTCAGTTGGGTCATATTCATAATTACGATAAAAATTGTGAATAATATCATATAAAGATGAATAATTTGAGTGATAATAATACAATTCATATTGACATATATGACCAAATCTTGGTAATGTACAATTATAAAAAAATTCTTTTTCAAAAGTTAGATTATTTGATATTGATGATTGATTCAAATAATCTTGATAACGTTCAATAATATCTATAGATGCTGATCAATGATATAATTGTTCACTAGTTATGTTTTGTTTTGCAAGTTCAGCAAAACTAAATCTTGGAAAATTCTTATCATTTTCAACATTAAATTTCGAGAATAATTCACTCATACAATAAGGTATTAAGGGACGAATAATATTCGTCTCTTTAGTAGAAATAATAATACGTAAACAATTATGTTGTAGGGTAATATCATTATTTTCATATTCACTTACTTCATCAGTATAATAAAGATTTATTTGAGGTGTACCAGTAATTAAATGTTGAATGAGAATGACATAGAATAAATACGTCATATGAAACATTTTTTGCTTATGATATAATGAATACGATACTGACTACTTATATAGTTCTTATTTATCATATACTTTTTTTCTATAAAAATATCTGGAGGCGTTTTTTTTTTCTGTTGAAACTTCTGATAAAATATGAACAAACGAGTTTGTTCTTTTTGGATCGATATAATTTCTAACTGCTGACGCAAATTTGAATAAGAAGAAAAAAAATAACATACTACATTATAGTGTTAATTAGAATGCATATCTTTGACGCAAATCCGGAAAAATGTCTAACTTTTAACATATTTTTTTTTCTATATGATAAGTCTGTCACAGAATTTCACTAAGTTTGATAGAAAAGAAAAAACGCAAAAGATTAATTGTAATTTAATACTAGATACTCTATAATAAATGTCGGAGTTTTTGCTTAAGATTTTTAGTTGTCTGATATTCAAACCCGCAATCTCAGAAATCTCTAGTGGTCGGGATTTCCACAAGAAAAAAACTAATTATTCGAAAGCCTGATATCGCAAACTTCTAATTGGTTGCATTTTTAGCTCGGAAAAATCGGATTAGTTCACAGCATGATGTGGAAAACTTGTCATTGGCAAGATTTTCTGCATGAAAGAGTTTGATTGGTCGATAGGCGAATATGAAAAACCCATTATTGGCTAGATTGCTAGTTTCGAAAAGCTCATTGGTATGTTGCCTGATATCAAAAACTTTTTAAATGAACGTTTTTTTCACCTTGATGTTTTTTTAACCCTAACACACACGCACACTACCACATACGAGCGTATTTATTTCATAGGACCCTTCCGACAGTCGAAGAAATAATACAAATGTTAATGTTTCTTAAATTATCAGCAAAAGCATCAAATGATTATTTTGAAACTTAAAAATTATTTCAAGGACTTTATAGTTAAAACTAAAATAATTAATTTAAATATTAATTCCTAAATGGAATCTATAATCAACTTTTTTTATCGAATCAACTCCAGAAAACTCAGTATTTAATTATTTTTCGCTCAGTAAATAATTTGTTTTTATTCACTATTATCTTAATTTATTTCAGTAAAATAGTACATTGATAAGTAACACATTATAATTGAATCAATAATGCTTTCTCGGCTTTTGCTGGCCTATTACGACGTGGTTTTCATTTATTCTATTACCTTTCGCAGCAGATGGTGGATTACAGTAGTTTAACCTGATTACAACACCCACAACATGTTTACACATAGACTACTTAAAAAAAATGGGTTATTACAAAAACCTTCTGATCATATAAATTTATCGAATGGTAATGTAACACACCATGTATTGAACATCTTTTTTTTCTAGTAATTAAAAGAGTACCATTTCAATTTCTTCATTACATCAATATCACGGCTTGTTCGATTTGATCCATTTATATGCATTTGTCCATAAATTCAAAGTTATTGTTTATTTGTCATTGTAATACTTTAAATCTTGATAATGGTAATCTTTCAATTTCATCAATCAATTCTTCTCGTTCCGACTTGTCTATCAGTGACTCAATCTTCTTCACCATGTTGCGACCAGTATTATCTGGTTCTAAAGTCAACTTGCTTGATTCAATGTACCATTGTTCAATTTCACCCAGATTTATAGCAGTTGGATCAAACTTCTCCTTTTTTAAATGTCTGAAACAATTGTTTAATTGACTAATAGTCGGTAATGATTTTCTACGTTCATGTAGTAATGCTTCGATGATGGCTTTTGATTTTAATTTCAATCCAAATAATCCCATTATTGTTTGTTTCATTTTATATGAGATTCTCGAACTTTTTTCTTGTAGGATATCGTGAGTATGATCATATTCATCATGAAATAGTACAACTTGATCACTGGTAGACTGAAACAACAGGTAAATGGAAGCATTGCATTGTTTCCCTCGATATATTTTATCTTATGTACAATATTGTCAAAAAGTGATTGATCTATCAGATTAGTACTAACGCACGTTTTGTATCTCCCAAAGTGCAGCTATATATACGCAAAGGAACTCGAAAAAAACCTGAAGAGAGAGAACATACTTGTATTATATGATATAGAGAGCGTTTGGAAAAAAAGCCTTCGAGCAAAGGTAAGAAGAGAAATATATTTAACTGATGATGTCATTATAAGTTGATGTGAAGAACCATTCTTCTATTCATATAAACAGATTTTCATCGACAAATAAATACTGAGAAAACTATATTCTTTTAATGAGCAGAGATAATTAATTACTGATACTTGAGTTTCAATATTGAACAATTTATTAATTTACTAAATAAACAGTCATGTTACTGAACATTTAATCTCTTTACTGAGCATTTCTAATAAAATACTGTGTATTTAATTTTTACCCGAATTAGAATAGTTTATGTATCTAAAAATTATTTAAAGATGTTAAAAACAAACAAATACACAGAAAAGTTATTTTGTCAGTTTTTGGTTGAAGATTGTTTGAATCCATCGATTGATATTATCAAGCGTATTTCGTGCCTCGGGATAATAATGAAAAAATGCAGGATAAACATGCATTAAATGTAAACCTTCTTCAAATGTTACATCGACACCTGCTTCACGTGCTTTATTTAATACTCGTCTTGAGTCATCTTCTAAGATTTCCGCTGTTCCCACATTGATATACATTGGAGGAAATCCTTTAAATGAACCAAAAAGTGGACTAATTATAAAACTATCAAAAGATAATTGTGAATTATTAGGATCTAATAGTAGTTCAATCATCTGTTTATAATTGTTACTATGAAGCATTACATCAACATGACGATTCCGCGTATGACTTTCACCAGATGATGAAAGATCAGTCCATGGTGATAGAACAATAACACCACGAGGAACGGATAATTGACGAGCAATTAAAGCTTGAATTGTCAATAGAGACAGTCCACCTCCAGCTGAATCACCCATAATCAACAATTGAGATGGTGCAATATTATCGCGCAGAAGAGCTTGATAGACTGCAATTGTATCATCTACAGCAGCAGGTAATGGATGTTCTGGACTCAAACGATATTCCACGTGAAGAATAGTGACATTGAAAAGCTGAGATAGATGACATTCAATTCCACTATAACCTGTTCAAATATAAAATGAAAAGTATACAGTTTTTGTTTGTCTCATGATAATATATCACTTACTGTGAATATCACCCAACATATATCCTCCACCATGAAAATAGAGAATCATATGATCGGCATGTCGTTGAAAGTTTCTTCCAGAATTTTCAACCCAATAAGTATCCACTGTATGATCATCATGTAAAAATATTTCTTTCTTGATTTGACATTGAGGTGGTTTTGGAATGATTGTATTTATTGAAGAGCCCGAACGTATTTTCTTAACCAGAATCAGTGGATCTTCTGTTGGATCACCTGCAATTAATGGTTTCATACGTAATATACTTTCAAATGCTCGATAGTCTGCACTGAGAGTTGGTCGAGCTTCATCTCGTATCAAAGAATGTTTAAGTGATAACATAGAGTGTAACAAACGAAAACCGACATATTTATAATTTGTTGATCCATAATAAAGAGGAATAGTGATGGCCACTATTAAAATGATTATGACTGACTTTTTTAGAACTCCCCATAAATTATTTATGAACGACATTATTCGGATTCTCTAAAAATAAAAACGTTTATTTTTACGTTTGATGTCATGAAAAAACAAAATGCTTCGTCATTTATACCACCATCCACTTACCGGTAAAATAAAAGCACGTGTTCTGTTTCTTTTACTACGTTTATGAATACCTTATATAATGTAAATTCTGGACGAATGATAGAGATTGCAATCTCATACTTCAACGGCATAAAAGTACGCTAAAGTGCAAAATGTTCTAGAACTGAAACAAAAAAATTTCATGATGATTTGATTCAAATCGTCAAGAATTTTTTTGCAGGTAGCGATGGTGAGAATACAGATATTTGTAATTGATTATTGTTTAGATCAGTGCGAATAATTTTAGCAAGGTATAAGAGATGGAACGTTCGGACAAAATGAAAAGAATACTTTTGGTCGAGAGTTCATTCCATCGTGTTTTCAATTATTTTTGAAATATTTCTTCAACTCCTTCATTATCAAGCCACCGCACTTCAATGGAATTTGCAGAATATGTTGCTATAGTATCGATTTCTTCGTCAGTTAAATCATCAGTGTTAATATTGGCAGTACAGTCTAATGATTTATATCGATATGCAGATTTTGTTTGAGATAATGCTCGTCTTTTCTTCTGATATATAAATCTGTAGAAATCTTTCGCGGAAGAAAAGGCTCTCTCAGGACCACCCTTTAATAAATAATTCCGGGCAGATGATTTAACAACGGCACCTAGAGCATCGCATGAACTTTTTTCATGACGACTGAGGCTCAATATATTGTAGTTCTTTTTGTCTTCTGATGGAGCACCATCATTATACAAAATATTAAAGTATGATAAAAATCATTGTTCAGACAAAGTGATTTTATACCTAACATAGTTTATTTTGTTAACTGTCGGAAATTGTTCTCGAATAAACGCAACTATTAGCTTTTGTGTGCAATATACAAAGGTAGTATCGTGAACCATCCGATTAGAAATAATTACCATGTTTCGATGATCAGCACCAATATTAATGGCAGTTGTATAGATAGTGACCTGCTTCTGTTTCCAATAAGCCGATTGAATTTCTTTCTGCACGATAAATGAAAAATTCTCGACAAAATCTACTTGTACTACAACAAATGTAGTTAAATCTGAAGTTAGTTTGGTCTTTTTTATATAGTCACGTTGTTGTCTGGTAATAAAGATGTGAGCCACGAAACATGATTAACGATTATTTAATTCATCAAGTAGAGAACGGTAAGAACCACTAAAATGTTGTAATTCAACATGATTGTTTCTGATGACCCATAAAGACCAAGAAGTGTCGAATTTCTCGTCAAAGTCATCGTTGTTCATAAATAGATCAGATGCATTGACGTTGCAACATTTATCACATCGACCATAAAGATAATTTTCAGTGAGAACAGGACACACCATGTTGTCGATCAATTCCTTCCCAGTTAATCGTGTGTCTAGAGTACTATTCACCGCGTAGAATAAAAAGAAGAAATCTCTGATGATTTTCATTTACGTATGTACTCACTGTCAGTAGAAGTTCAATATTCTGGTGTTGTATACGCATACAAACCTGATGTGGACGATCTTCTCGAACCCAACTGGGTCTCAACATGTAGAACTTTGAGCGACTAACTTTAATAGTTATATGGATATCTACTTTTAAATAATTCAAATTTTTCGTCTATCGACATTGTCATATATCTAATAACAACTGCTCCAATGCCTTTTGGTGTTCGAGTATCTTTTGTGTTGGATGATTGGTGACTGATTTCATCGTCGAGATAAAAATCTTGGATAAACTGTGCAGTATTACTATCAACCGGTTTATCCCCACGATTATCAACAAGTTTTGAGAAATTACCACGTGGTGATCTTTATAAAATAGCAGCACGAGCTCGATGAGAAGTTCCATGAAAAAATCGTTCAATTTTTTCTCTTCCCCATTCCATTGGAACTGTCTGCATTAGCAATATTCGTTCGTGTTAATGTTTTTCATCATATAGCCAACGTATACGATAAAGAAATTCATTAACTTCTAAAAAGGAGAGATTTATTGATGAGGACTTTTTATTGCTATATGTTGTTTTGATGTAACCATTTCTTCTTTGGTTGTTGTAGTTAAACAATTAAGCCATTCTTGAAGTTTTCGATAAACTTGCTCAACTTTTTCTCTGTTTTGGATGGTATTGCGCTTGTAATAAAAATAAAGTCCAAGGTTAAACATTTAGGAAACTTCATTAAACTTTTTAGTAGCATAATCTCTTTCAGCCTTTACCAGATCACACAAAACTTCTGTTTCTTCTTCGGCATCATCCCGATTCCATATTCATCGATATTCATCTTCTGAACATTGATATTTAGTTCTTCGTTCTTAGCGTCTTCAAATCGATTGGTTTCATTTTCGAGACATTTTCAATACAACAAATCATTTTCATTCACCTTTGATGATGGATTATTTAGTATAGATGAACATGTTTCATTAATGTAATTTGTAAGAGTTATGCTAATGCGTCGGATTCTAATGGGATGAGTAGGCTTTGGTCCAAATTTTGTATACTTTTCCATTCCATCAGCTAATGTTTCTAGATGAGATGGATGTACGCGCCAATTTTTTTTTGTTGTTGGCATATTGAAATGGTAATTGATAGTATAACTGTAAAAGATATTTCCACAAAGTGCCTAGGGATTAGTTGAAATGAATTAGCCAATAAATATTATTTAAACGAGACATCTGAAAATTTTCTGATGTTACCACAAGCCGAGTGGGAAATTAGTCGTCATGACACCCATTTTTTGTACTTGTTCAATTGATTTATTATTTCCATCCATCCAAAGTATAAACGAAAAAGCTTCTATTTCTTCGAATAAAAATATGTATTGTTTTGGAAGAAATATCCTATCAATACTAGCAGCAACCCTAATAATGGACAAACTTTTGAAAGCTTTATAAATGCTTAAAATATTATTCCAATTGCCAGTAATCATCGGTGAAAATATTGTAGATTAATATCTCTGTATTATCGAGAAACGTGGATACAATGGCAGTAGTTAACAAAAATGACATCATATTTTACCCAAATCGAAAGGGTAGGAGATTTTGAACTAGCAGGATTGTAGAGCAAGTGAAGCTCAATCGAACACAATGTGATATTATATCGAGCAATTTGGCTTTTCAGAAAAATTTAAGATCCAGTATGGAGGTGGTCTACACAGGAAATTCGGACAAAATAACTGAAATTTTCTTTTAAACTAAAATAAGGTTTTGCATGATAAAATGCGCCTTTTCAAGAGCAATCAGAATATGATATTGGATATTACTTTATATGTTGATTTCGTAAAGGAAAATGCAAAAAACTGTAGGTCAAAATGGTCCAAAACCGAGTTTTTGACATTTTGGAGCAATTAGTATTTTGAGTCTAGTTTTATAAAAAAGAGGCCTATTTAAAAATTTTTTTATCAAAATGCTTGTAATTGAACGCTCTATCAACACTGAAAATTTCATTCATATCTGAGAAAAGTTTTGTACGATATGGTCGAGATCAGTTGGAAATACCCATATGTGAAAGGATCACTTTTGCGTTTCATTTTCCATCACTTGATATTTTCTATTAACAAAACAAAATATACCACAAGATGCAGCGTCATAAGTTCTACAATTTACAAAGAAACGCTTGTTTTTATTGTGTAGGTTTTATTGTCAGAAAAAGCAAAATTTTTCACGATTAGGTTTTCCAATAGCAAAAATTAATCTTGCTTTTTCTGAAATAAGATTTAGTGTGATTATCATTCAAAACGATTTTCGTTTAGATTATCTTATATCTCAATCTCCTTGATTGCATGAAACCTACGAAATAAACATTTACTCTAGCGATGATTGTTTCATATGTAAATGACAACCAGACCTCAAGTTTGAGTTCTTTGTCTTTGATTGAGTTTGATCAAGTAGAATACAGATATCTGACCATATTCAGTGGTTTGGAACATTATATTTTCCAACCTTGAACTCTGACTTGTTTGAACAAAACGGAGAGACAAACATTCATGTCTTTTTAAGCGTAATATTTATCGCTATACAACTTTTTCTCTAAGAAAACGGTATTAGATACGGTTCAGATGCTTCAATTGGTTCATCAAATTCAGTAGTACAATCAGGTGGCAATCACTCCAAACCACAATTCCATGAAAAAAATATCTTTTTTCATACCGGAGAATTCCGGACAGCTTCTTAAAGTTTTAGGACGACATGACTACATATCTATTACTGCTTATGCTACAATAAGCAAATAATACTTTGTTAGTATTCACAACTCCTTTAGTGGATATGATCTGTTACATAAAATGTCTAATAAAGAATTATTTTTCCTCAAGAATCAAGTTATTGGAGAATCTATTCAGGTATCTCAAATCTCACTTATATCACTTATGATAAAGCTCTTAAATCAACGACTAGTTGTTCGAATTCCTTTCAAAAAGTTACGAGACATTTTTTAGTACACTCACGAAGGAACTAAAAAAAGGAAAACTATTCGAAAACTGCTACCAATAGAGTACATTACATTGTGATCCAGGAAAAATCTTCCTCTACTTTGAACGTTATTCTAAGGTTGAGGTCTATGAAAACTTAGCAACAGAACATCAAGCAGTCACTTCTGCATGTTTACGTACTTCTGTATAACTCTTACTCAAAACTCTGACGTTTAGTAATGTACAAAGAAAAATGTTTTTATTAGAGTCAATGTCGAACATGGATTCATGACCATCGATTGTTCTTAGTTCAACCTTAAAATAACAACGAGTTCACTAAAAAAAGCTAAGAAATGGATTAATAAAGCTTTTATTCACTGCGAATTCGGATTTTCTGCACTTGACATCGATCAGTCAAATTTTTATCAAAAACTATGATTTATTCATTTACCATTAATTAATAACTAACAATAGTGAAAAACTAGCCTCAGATCTGGGTTCCCCATAGCAAATTATCTTTGGTGAATTTTCACTGTAGACAGTTCATATTATTTGTTATTACTTATTTAGTAAAATCCATTCAGCCTTGATTTATCAATCTTAGGTTATCTTGAATCAAACTTTTTAAGAAAAATAGCAAAAACAAACTATAGATTGCTTATTTACTTATTATTAACCTCAAAGTTGACTCGAAATTCTAATTTCATACCTTCGACAACCCTTCGTTGAGTTTTATTACAAAACATCGCAATTTGTAAATATTAATCTAGGCGACACCATTTTCCGATTGAGGTGAAGACACAAACATATCAACAAACTTTAGAAACAATCGTATCTGTAAAAGTACAAACTTATTTTATAGTATATGATCCCTACTTTAATTCGGGAAATAAATCGTTATTTTCTTAGGAAAAACCTTCTGCAGTCAAAAATTCCTATCAAAATTTTTTAGAAAAGCTAATGCTATCAATCGATTTCTTAATCTAGACAATCTTTGATCAAATTTTATAAAAAAAAATCATTATTTAAAAAAAAATGATATTTTCTGATTGGCTTGGTCAAACAAACAAACTTCAACGTTTTTTAACGAGCCTATCACCCTTTCTTTCAGAAAATGAAATGATATGAAGTGATGGAACAATGAAGCGCAGAAGTGATCCATTTACATGTATTATCTACGGATTATATTATTTTTGGAAAATGAGGAAAAAAAGATTTCTGAAATGTTATCCTATGTATCTTTCTTTATAATAAGAGATAGAAACATTAAACTTTGGGATAAGATACTAAAGATTGAGAAATTTTGAGTATACTAGAAGCGAAGACGAACATTTTTTCTGAGAGGGCGCAAGACTCTTGGATTTTCCTTTATCTTTCCGTTTTCTAATAACAAGATAGAATGATATAACACCTATATGTAAATATTAAATCTATTTGTTTTTATCTTCTATTGTAGAATTAGTAACGCATAAAGTTAATCTTAATATGAAAGTAAGCAAACTGAAAAGAGAGAGATAAATTCTTTACAAAGTTTGCAAAAAGCGTTAAATCACCTACATATCTTTACCAGTTCGTTAAAAAATTTCAAGGTTACATTTTTTTATTAAAAATAACTTTTATCATTAAAATCATGAAAAAATTATTAATGAAAATGACTTTGAAAAGATATATTTGCAAGTACATTGACTTCAAAGAAAATCTTTTGGTCGATAAAAAAATATATTTATTTTAAATGAACGAATCTCGACAAATTACGTAGGATATATTTATATCTTTTATCTCATTATCTATCTTTTAGAGAAATTTCACATGTCGGTACTATTCAAATTTAATGATCTAAGTCATCATTAACAGAATATATCTGAACATGAGTTCTTCAATAATTTATTTCTATTTTCTTTGAAGAATATTTAATTAATTTATAAATAAAATAGTAGAAAAATGTAAATAGATTCATTTTTTTCAGAATATTTCAACTCATCAGTATTCAAACCAAACGATAATGTCTTCATTAAGCATCTCTTTAATTTTCGCTCAACGAATGGTGGTTCAATATTGTCATTCGACAATGTTTATAGTTGGCATAATTAGTTCTACATTAAATACTTTACTTTTTTCAAGACGTCAATTACGAACAAATTCATGTTGCATTTGTGAGAAATTTTTAAAAAAACGTTTATAAATTCTTATATTTTTTTTCTATTTTTTAATAATAGATTTTTTAGGATCATCAGTAAATGCATTGATCTTACTTTCAATTGGAATTATCCCACAATTATATAATCTTTATAATTCTCCAAATCCATTTACTACAATTCAAAGTTTTTGTAAAACTCGACTTTATTTTAATCAAACAAGCGCTATGTCATGTCGATGGCTTTTAGTTATGGCTTGTGTAGATCGTTGTTTATCATGTTCAAAAAATGCGAATATTCGTCGATTTTCTTCTGTTATTATGGCTCGAAAAATCGTTCTTATTATTATTGGTATTTGGTTGATTTTACCAATTCATGCACTTATTTTCAGTAATATTCAACCTCCAGGAAATATAGCATGTTCAATGACAAATGATATTGTTGCTATTTATCATTCATTTTATACAATTATTATGGGTGGTGCATTACCAACAATTATTTCATTTATATCTAGTTTATTTATATGGAAAAATATTCAGAAAAAAAGACAATGTCGAATAGTAATTATTAATAATGGTAGAAATAAACGAAACAATATACGGCGTCAACAAATATCATTTATGTTATTAATACAAGTTGCAATTTTTATATTATCTACAATTCCATTTATGTCATTCTTAATTTATGAAGCACTAACACGATCCATTACAAATAAACCAGCAGATCGTAAAGCTATTGAAGCATTATGTAAAACATTAACAGAATTACTTGTTTATTTAATAACAATTTCATTTTATACAAATACATTAGTATCACGTACATTTAGAAAAGAATTAATTGCATTATTCATATTAATTATTAGTTATGGGCATCGAAAATATCGTCCGAGAGTTAGTCCGTTGAATATTACTGTTAGTAATATTAATACAATGCAAATGATGCCAATAATGACACGAAGAAAAACATCAATGCCTAAAATTAGCTAAATGAAGGTCAAGATATAAACAGTTATTCTATAGTTTTAGCAATATTCTAATGAATTTAATATAAAATCAAGCCAAAGAGTAAACACTAATATTTGAAATACCAATATTAAAATTTATTGACTTTTTCTTTTTTATTATAATCATTATAATTGTCTTTGTATTTGATTAAGACTATCAATAATAGTTAACGTATTTCGTAATTGAAATTATTATAAACTGTCTAGATGTAAATAGAAATAAAATAAATAAATGTTGAGTAGTAAATAAAGAGAGATTACTGTTATTAGGTCATTACTACATTCTATTAGAAACATCGGTGCACAGTATTTTTTAACAAAACGTTCTGTAAAGTCGACTTCGCTTTGTTTTATTATAATATCGGAGTGTAAAGAATATATTGAAATAATTCAGTAAACAGAGATTGTGGTTAGAATTGCTGAGGAATATCTATAATGTGAACAATATAACATTACAAGCAATTATGAATTGCAATTTTCATTGATAAATGAGAGACTTCAGATAATATCAGGCAATAGAAAAATCATGGATTGAAGAGTGTTGGAGAATTTTATGTGACTTGATATTATTTTGAAGAATAAATTTGTTACCATATGAATGTCAATAACTGAGTTGTAGCTGTCAAGAGATATTATTCTAGTATATTATTTGATTGTCAAAATAGGTAACGAATTTATTCTTCAGAAGATCGTCAAATAACATAATTATCTCATCATTGCTTGGAAGCATTTGTCAAAAATTTTGACTAGAATATGATTGGTATATAAAATACGCCATAATATTTCTTACTGTGTAGAACAAGTTACAAAGGAGGAAAATACATTTCGGATAAGATTTGCATGTGGATGTAGTAATCGAAGCCGAACCAAGAAGTCAACTATTTACTGCATGATGAATGGAACCTAACAGCTCTTGGATGTTTTCATTTGATTTCTGGTATGTTTCTATGAAAAGAAAATTTCATGTGCTTTGATGATAACCATTTTGTGAAGTAATCATATGCACTTCTTATTTCCGTATACACTTGCATTCACAGACTCTTGAATTCTTACACTGCTCAAAAGTTTAAAAAATAAATATTAACCCTTTCATGGCGATGTGAACCACTGGTGCATCACGGTATATTTTAAGAAGAAACTGTATAAAAAAGCATTTTTGTGTTCTTTTTTCTTGCGCAGAAAGTTAACCATGATATGTCATTTGCTCCAGAGCTGTGAAAATTGTGCGCGGATCCTTTCATTTCTTCAAGCTTCTGATCAGAGAATTTGGGCGTTGTCTGGCTTGTTGACTATTGTCTCACACCAGATTTTAGATTTTCCAATGGCCCACCAAGCTGTAGCATGATAATACATCTTGTCTTAGAATTTTCCTTTTAAATGCATTAGGGATTTACTTTTTCCATCCCAAACATAAATTCAAATACCACTTTTTCACATCATTTTATAGTTCGTCTGAGGCATCTATAGTGTGTTGACAACGGATCAGATAAACCTGTATCTTGTTTTCCTTCATTGTAATTGAGGGCAGCTGTATTTTCATGGCTTTTTATTTACTCTTCCTTAGAGCTTGCAGATTCAAATTACACTTTAGCAAAATCGTTATCCAAATTAATCATATCACTTCGCAAGTAACTATCGTCTTCCGTGTCAGTTACTCCAAACAGCATTAAAGTCATCGCAAAGTTTTGGTCTTTTCAAGAGGAAAAAATAATGCTGTGCAAAAAAAAACAGAAACTAGATTGAAACTTTGCTGCTTTATCTCATTCTCACTGCGTCAAGCATAGGGATGCAACGGTGGCGGTGATTCACCGGCTCACCGTCCTACGGTGCACCGTTAACCGGTCAAACCGGCCCACCGTTACACCGTCCATCGGTATCACCGGTATTACGGTGCACCGTAGGGTACGGTGCACCGGTAGGCCGGTGATGCCGGTGGGTGATTAAAAACCTACGGTGATGACCGGTTCATTCACACAGCTGGATTCGTCTAACAGAGATGTATCTTAATCATGAAAAAAACCGGTGATCACCGTAGGTTTTAACGAATCCACCGGTGTCACCGGTGCTACGGTGCACCGTAGGTACGGTGAAACCGGTGGACGGTGCACTGGTGACAGCGGTGACATCGGTGACGGTTCACCGTAGGAGCGGTGCACCGTACCTACGGTGAACCGTCACCGGTGCATCCCTAGTCAAGCATATAGGGAAAAGGGAGAAACAAACTTCAGTAACTATTAAAATCGACGTAAAAATAGAATCGTCTATGTTATGATGCAAAAGCCCCTCCGAATGTTACAAGAAAGATGGGCATAAATCAAAAGCAAAAAGAATAAGGAGTGATTGCACATAATGAAAAGAGCAAAAAATGCATTTGCCAAGAGTTAATAAACGTAAAAAATAAAGATTTTACAGGTATTTTTATGAAAATCGAATCACCGTGAAAGGGTTAAATTGTCTTTATTATACCTATCATGGCATTGAGCTATACATATTGACAAGGAAATATTGTGCTTGATTAAGAAGTCACTTATTTCTTTTGCTAGAGTAGTAGCATCAAATCGGCAAAGACGAACAAAGCACATGAAGTATTCTTTGATCTGATTTTGATCATCGACTCCACGAATGCAAATAGATAATTGCTTATTGTGACTGACATCTGTAGCTTCATTAGCTAGTAACACGTATATATTTCCATTTAACTAAAGAACATAACATATGTTACAGAGATGAAATGAAAGCAATATAAATACCAGAACTAGCTTATAATATTTTATAGAATATAAATTAACTTCATATAATTCCTAAAAAATTGATAGTAGCGTCGAACTTGAAAGTTGATTTCAAGTATTTAAGTATTTCAAATATTCCTCTTTCCAAGCGTTTTACCCTCACCCTCAGCTAGCTCTGTGAGGTTCTGCAAATCCACTCCTGTTCTCCCCCCTTCGAGTACTTGAATAGTTGAATACTTGAATTCAAGTTTCAAGTATTACATATATGATTGTCAATTGGATGGCCATTCATCCGTCCGTCCTTTGTAGCATGAAACAATAGAACAAACAGAAGAAATAAATCAAAGTTTTCATTGCGTATAAGTAACCAATCGTCATGAACACATTGTTTGTAATTATTAATAAGAAAGAACAAAATAATTTATGGAAATTAATTGACTATGTAGAATGATCAGTCAAAGATTGCTCAATCATTGTTAACATATTTTTCAAGAGATAAGTGATAGCGCAATCAGTAATAGTTTGGTTCGTTTTCGGACTCTAGAGCATGGTGATATATTCACTGTAATATTTCATATACTTCTACATGTAAAGAGTATGATTACAGTGGAATAGAGGACCTTAGTAATAATCTCATTTTAATCAGTGAAATAAATAAATTACGTTGTAAAATCACAATATTTTATTAAAATTTGGATTATTAAAAGGAAGAAAAAGAAGATCATTTCTGTAATGTATTTGTAATAAAATCAAACACTTGATTAGGACTACTAGTTACATGAATTCTAGACTCTGATATATTTGAGGCCCATTGTTGATGATAACTTGTATTTTGACAATAGACAATGATCGGAAGAGGAGATCGTATTCTTAGACATTGTCGTACAAAATTTTCGCCATCATCTGCTCCATTCGTTACTACAACACAATTCATATATTCATTTACCAGTTTCACTTGTAAAATATTGAGAGCTTCATCACTAGTTTGACTAGCATAAATGTTAAACGCATACTGTTGTTTCATTTCTTCAAATAGGTTAGAGTTGGCTTCATTCGTTATTTTCGCATCACGCCATATAACAAAACAGGATACTTTTATTAATCCAACAATATATAATGGCATAATTTGATCACTTTTTTTAATAACAAATTCTTCATAGGCTGGATTTTCATTTTCACAAACAGGCTCACCATCGAGTGTTATAGGTATGTGATGGCTATCGTAATCTGGATGCATAGGTTTACCTTTATATCGCATATCTCTAACAGTTAACGTTTTACCAAGTCGAACAACACAACATATTAGATAAGAAATTTTTGATTTTGATTTCGCATAATTTAAAGCTTTTTTTGGTGAACTACTAAAATAAATCCCTTGTCCATACCAACCACTATCTGTTCGTTTTGCATCAGAATAATATTGAAAATTTTTTTCAAATATCCCATCAAAATTCATTGTATTTGTACCATGAAATAATACTCTTTCCTCTCCTTGAATAGTTGCTAGATTGTGATATTTATCATAGATATGTTCATTGTAAACAATAGATGCATGATCAATAACATATTCATCACTACATGATTGAAACGATTGTATAATGCATGTGCTAATTTGACGACTTTTGTTTATCATAAATTTCCAACCGTCTTTGTTAATAATTGCAGGTCGTTCACAAAAGCGAAGAGCAAGATCGAGTTCCTCCGGAGAAAATGAACTTTTATCCTTTACACTCTTTTCTTTAGCAAACTCCTCCAACTCGACTTCTATTTTGCTTTCTTTTGATATTATATGTTTAGTAAGAAATTCTGTACATTTGGGCAGTACCATAAAGAGTAGTTTGTTTTTAATTTTTTTGACCGTATCTTTAAATAGTGCTAATTTTGATCTTAGTTTGATTGTCCACAAAGTACTACCTTTTCGTGCATTAACAATAATTAAATCAGTTCGATCAATTTCAAGATCATCTGCTAGACATTTTAGAAGTACATTCCAATCAAATTGATCTGGTGATAATGGTATTTTTACATTAATGGTTGGAAATGAATCAATTAATTGTTTTGAAAAAATTGGTAATGGAATTAAGATTGTGCCATATTCATGTGTCAATGGAGAAGCCGATGACGAATGTTGATCAATCTGTTCAGCAATATCTTTCAATATGTCTGGCATAATATGCTTTTTCTTTGGTGGCAGAGGAATATGAAGAATTTCATTATAGGAAATTTCTTCTGATGATGTAAGGAAAACATGTTTGCCAATATGAGATGATGTTCGAAGCAACTGAGCGTATTTCAAGCGGACTTCTGGCAAACTTTTTTTGATCTTTGATGCTTGGTAAAGACCTTCTTCAAAGACTGTATTATTGATAGGTAATTCCCGTAAATCAAACCATAAGTAATAATCATCTTCAATGCACATATCCGCTTGTCGACAAACATCGATGATAACATCTCTAACAGTCATATTTTGGCTTACACGTACTTCGTAATTAATATTCGTTGGACGAAAATGAACTGTGATTGTGTCAAAGTTATCGGATGGCATCATCACGTTCTTATTGTTGTCTGCAAAAAAGTGTAAGTTACTTTTGAATCGGTAGAATTAGGAAAAAAAAACGTTTGTTATATCCGATTTAGATAAAAACTGGATAAAAAAGATCGATTGATACTTACTATTAGCAGCAGTTTGATTCAAGTGTAAAGCATCAGCGCCAATTGCTGTCGTCTTCAATTTCCTTGTTAGAATGTTATCATCAGTATCATTACTAAAATTGAAGAGCAATACAAATCTTGTTAAACAAAGCATTGAGACAAAAATGATGCATATTAGAATGTCTATTTTTCCATTCGTTTTTTTTTTAACTTGAATGTTTACAAGAAAATTATTCGAGATGTCAAAAAGCTTTCTGATACAACCTAAGTTAGTTCAAGCGCAAGTTGAGGTCTAACTGAAATATCAAATTTTTACTAGAATTTGCCGATGGAATCTCATCTTATCCATGAAATCAGAGTTTTGAATCTTGAGGTTAGACTTTGTCCACATCAAGACCTCAGTCAGCGTAGTTCATCCACCAAATTTCAGAATTTTTGGACTGAAAATTCCTGAAATATTGTATTTTCAAAATATTCATGCATACAACAATATATATAAAAAACTGTGCTTATGCTAACAAACTCATACCTCAGGGATGCTTAGTCTAAAAATTCTGAAATTTGGTGGATGAACTACTCTGGCATAGGCATTGATATGGACGAAGTCTAACCTCAAAATTCAAAACGATAATTTTATCGGTAAGATGGACTCCCATAGGCAAATTCCAATAAAAAGTTGATATTTCAGTCAGATCTCAACTTGCGCCTGAACCAATTTAGGGTGTATCACTTCTAGCTATGTCCTATCTAATCATCATGTCCCCGACTGAAAAGCTTTTTAGCACCTCGGATGGTTTCTTCGTTAGTTTAAAATGAATATAACTTACTCGCTATCATCAAGTTCGTCTTTATTGTTATTTGTTTGGTGAACCATGGACTTTTTGTTACCTGATGATCCACGATTGTTGATTACTAAAAACAAAAAAGGTTTAATACGAAACCTCTTCAAGCTTCAACCATAACAAAGGATACTGCGGGAAAACCTTTTCGATTTTAAAACTCAGACTAAGTTTGTTACTAAATCATTTCTTGCTTGAACTTTCTGTAAGTATCTTTTCCCGAAATCCTTCTTAACCTGCAGTGCGCTCATGAAAAGTGCTAAACGTTTTTGATCTCCCAAACTTAAAAATGGTTTTATACAAAATCTCGCATATTAGTAAATCTTTTACAGACTTCGTAAAATTGTAACAATAACATTTAGAGTATGTTAAACTTTCACGAAATCTTAAAGGATTCGCCTGATACCTTCTTTTTTTCCAGTGGTGTAAGATATTGACGATAATGATGATCTGGCATTTGAAATTCTCACTGGAATCCTTGATTTTGATTGAGCAGATCGTGGCAATGGAACTATTGATTGTTGTTCTTGAGAAATTAACATTGTTTTAGAAGATCGTTCAGTGTTTGATAGTCGTTTTGCATCATTGATAGTGCGTTGTTTGCTTCTTGGTAATCTTGAACTAGGTGGATCTTTTTTATTAGAACAAGATGGATCATGACAGTCATTATTGTTTCGATCACGAGTTGGTAGAGCTCGAAGATCAGTTAACGATTTTCTCACATGCGCTAAACATCGATCACACACATACTTAGATTCTGGTTCTTCAATCGGTTGGATAAAAGCACCTCTATTTTTAACTATATCAGCAAAAATTGCATGTTGACTAGATTGTTTCGAACAAAATAAGTCAGTACGAATTTTAGCATTTGCTAGCTCAGTTGTAATTCCAGCTGGTTTATTCTCTTCAGAAGTTGCCATAAAATCTAAAAAAAGAAGAAATATCCTTAATATTAAACTAAGCTTTGATTCAGGATGTTGCCACTCTTAAAATGATCGATCAACAGTGGACAATTGTACCCAATCGTTGGGGAAATTGTTTCAGTTTATGGAGAAATGCTTTACCTCACAAAAAATCATACATATTAAAGAGAAATGGAAAGAAATATATATACGTATACACATATGGGGTTGTTCAATCTGTACAGATATCCCATTAAATTTATTTGTATTGTCAGGATAAAAAATACTATTGTTCGAGTCATATGAGAGAGAGTATCATAGATAATCCTTGATTGGACTGAACAATACCGTGTTTTATCCTTATAATAGTAGA
Source organism: Macrotrachela quadricornifera (assembly GCA_022393335.1). Taxonomy (NCBI): domain Eukaryota; kingdom Metazoa; phylum Rotifera; class Eurotatoria; order Philodinida; family Philodinidae; genus Macrotrachela; species Macrotrachela quadricornifera. The sequence continues at coordinate 236,707 of JAJEKB010020218.1, forward strand.
GAATAGTTATGAGCTCACAGATCAGCTGATAACATTTCTCTACTATTATAAGGATAAAACATGGTATTGTTCAGTCCAATCAAGGATTATTTATGATACTCTCTCTCCTATGACTCGAACAATAGTATTTTTTTTATCCTGATAATACAAATAAATTTAATGGGATATCCAATCTCATATAATCTATTGTACAATATTTCTCATATACTTAAATTTCAAGTGAAATGGTTTTTTTTTTGTAATGGAAAATAATTCTTTTTTCCAAAGTGAAACTTTTTTATCATGTACCTTTGTCGACAAAGTAACTTATGTAATATAATAAATATGATGTTATTATTGTTAGGATATTATTTATTGTATTTACATTCGAATGATAACATATGATTTATTCTGCTCATTTCATTATTGTACTTACACATATATAATAGAAAAGAGAATTTTCAATTACTTTTTCAATATCTTCCATATCAGTTAATTCACGATCAATTGTATAAAAATTTGTCACTTGATATTTAATATATTTCTCTAAAGAGAAAAGTCGATTTATGCTGAATACTATCATAAATAAAAACATTCTCAATCTATTTTATTTTAATTTATCCGTATAAATGGAGATCTGGCTAAAAAAATATTTGCCTAAAATATTATCGTTTTTATTAGAAAAATCAATTTCTACCTAATAACTCCATCAACATGAGGAAAAAAATTCTCCATTTTCCTGTATTTTATTTCTATTTCACTTTATAAACAGAAATATGAATGACATATTTCTACTTTAAAAAAACTGCCTTAAGCTTCATTTCAAAAACGAGATTCTCCCTCACTTTTTCAAGTTAAATAATTTCTTTTAGAAGTGAAACAATTTCTTTTTGTGTTAAAGAAATGTTCCAATTCTCTGATTGATAGCTTACTGTTGTTTTCAAATGTATACAATTATTAAATCATGTCATTTAGAATTGTGTCGAATTCCATTTATGAGTTAAATGATTGAAGATTGAATGAATGCAAATATCTTTAATGAATCTTTATTTCTTATTTTTCCCCACAAATATAGACGACTGAGAATACAATTTCCAACATGATGACGTATGATTTTGCTTAAAAACATAATAGTCATTGTTTACACAAGTGGAGCGTAAAAAAAAGGTTGCTTTTCAATCGTTTAACGAGGAAAAAAACCAAAGAATGAAAGAGAAAAAAAAAAATCGGCAATCAATGAAATAATGCATGAGCAAATTTTTGTTTCACAATGTCAACATCGACGTTATATTCAACTATATAAATAAATTTTCTTCACTCTGTAAAATGAGTAGAAATTCTGTATCTCCATGTTGTTGGAATATTACAATCGACAACTAACAAGTTATTTTTTAAATAGATCAATCAATCTACAATAGTATTTAAACATAACGTTAAACTGTAATATAGAGGATCATGGATAGAAAAATCAATTGTTCATATATGATACAATATACCATTATTTGGAGTATGAAAGTTTGCCATTTTCCTTTCGATATTACTATCTCAATGAAAAGAAATAAATATGCTATCATTATAGCTGAGAATACTCTTGATTGTTGTTTTCTACTTTTCTCGTAACAATCAACATAGCGTCTTCAAACATCGCGGTCGGATCCTTTCTTTTCTTCGAACTTGTGATCAACTAATTTGCGCTTCGAATGATGAGTTGATTGTTGTCTCGAATCAAGTTTCAACTTCTTGAAGATCGTGCAAGACTTTCATGAAACTTTAGAATGGTTACTTTACTTTCCGTGCAGTTTGCTTGTTATTATTAACATCATCGTCAGAACTATCAGATTCAAGATACGTTCTATCAAAATCCTCATCTAGAGAACTGACTTCACTAAATGAACTAGCGCTATCTTCTGTATCAGTTCCTTCAAATGACACGTGAAGTGTTCCAAAATTTTGTTCGTATTTCTATACAAGATGACAGAGAGAAAAGAACAAGGGAGAAAAACGCTGGAAACTTCCTTAATTTTTTTTGCACCTACTTCCTATTATATGAAAAAGAACGAAAAAGTAACGTTGATCGATTATTCAGTTGGTCAGAAAAGAAATGTTGGATAAAGCACAGCAGGATACATATTACTATGAAATTTACCATTCCCCGAGTGCATAATCGATTTTAATTTCAAAACATGGAAACGAATCGCCCGGGTCGAAATCTATAATTCTAGACCAATCTCAGATCTGTATCTTTTATGGTTCCGACGTTTTATGTATTCTTCGTAAAAGCATCGACTTCTAGTCGGACATTAAACATTTTGCCCAAACTCGAACTAAATACCGGCAGATATCTCAACCTACCTAAAAGCTTACATATTAAATGTTTTATAAATTTTTGTTTATATTCAAGCATGAGTAAATATCTTTACAAAAGACACTTATAACTCTCGAATTATAAACGATTAAGACTTAGAAGTAGTGAAAAATTGTAGATTTCGATTCAAACTATTGATTCTTCAGAATTTTAGCCTTCTAGAGTTTGCATTCAAATATTTATTATGGAATACATTATTTAAAGGCTCGCTTATGTCATAGTAATACGTGACTTGCCATGCTCTATTCAACAACAAAAATCGTAGGTTTCTATCATTTTACCGTGTGTATAAATTATGCTCATCTTCCTTGCTATAAATAGGCACATCGCCTTTGAAGTATCCTAGTATTGTTGACTTGTTTCTCGCACATGATAATCTAGATTAAGGGCTATCTGATTGCACGATAAACGCCGACAAAAATTGACCTTGAAAGAGTTAATCTGTTTCGTGTTAAGATGAGTAGAAACAAGAAGTTCTGATTGCATTTTTTAGAGTGATTGGTTCGAGTTTATGTTATTCGTGCGAAATGAATAAATATAATTGCCGGAAAATGTGCTATGCCATTAATTGTGTTTGTAGGAAGATTACATCGTCTTAAATTTCTGTTTGGATCAATTTTACTCATGTTTTATTTATTAAAATCTGACGACAGTCGTAGTATTTTAGTTGATTTTGAATTTGAAAAAGGTGAATTAAAGTCAGAGTTTTTTTCTTTTTTATTTATCTCTTCTGCCCAGTCAGATGTGAAAGTCAGAGAAACGCGTGTACTTGCAAAAAATTTCTTAAAACACGCATCGACATGCAAAATATTTTTTAAATCATTATAGGCCATGCATTATCACGCAAGTTATATGAAATATTTTCACTTTTTGCGTGTAAATACAAAACATGAATACACGCGTGGAGTTGCATTTTGTAAGTACATGGATGGATATGCAAATTTTGAAATTTTTTAGTAAAACATGTAGGATTGTGCATGAAATCTACTTATGCAGATACTCACATGCGATTCTCTCGCATGTTCATACAAAACATATGTCTTGCATGAAAACGCTAAAACATTATCTGCGTATACTTGCATAATAGCGAGATGTTCTCGAAATTTTGTGTGTCAACGCAAAAGAAGTGTATTTATGAAAGCTAATACTGAATCGATTCTGCGTTGACATGCGAAATTTTACTACCTTATATTCTATATGCTGCTTCTTGCAAGAATTTAACTTTTCTATCAAAGCGTATTTATTTATTTTCCATAAAACTTGTCACAATTTTCTTATAACTATATTATATTTACTTGAAAAACTCCACTTTTTATAATTCTTTATCATTGTTAGACTCAAGTGTGAAAGAAATAAAATCAGACTTTTTTGATTAATTAATTACAATCGTTAAACTTATTTTTTTAAATTTAAAATCAATTGATTTCAAATTTAAAAATTACAAAAAAAATAAAAACATCTGATTTCAGATGTTTCATCCTTGAATTGATATTTTGAACAGCAGAGATTAAAAATTTGATGATATATTTTTTTCTTCTGATATTCTTAGTTAAATTAATTTTATTTTGATTAAACTGATTTTTTTTATTTAATTTTGATTCTAATCGTAAAAAATCTATTTTTTCCCCTTAGTTAGATTTTATGCACATGTATAAATAGCACTTATCGGATGATCATTATAAACTCATTTTTGATTGTATTTTCTAATGTAAGTAAATGGTTGAATGGTGCAACAGCTCGTCTTATAAAATAAAGTAAGGATGTTCGAATCTTATCTCTGGAAAAAATACTTCTGCGTGTTCATGCATGTTCGCAATATGTATTTCATCTTTGGATCATTACAGTATTGTCATGCACGTCCTCGCAAGGAAAGATACAGAGCGTGTAGATGCACAAACTTTCATGCATGCAACCGCGAATATAGTAAACTGTGTGACGCGTCTACACGCATGATATATCATAATGATGCATGCGTGTACATATAACGATAATACTGCATTTACATGCGTTTTTCAGACTTCTACGTTTGACTGGGTGATGAAGCAGTAGCTTTTAATAGAAATGAATGAAAGAGAATAGACGAGGAAAAAACATGAAGTAAAACGAGGTCGAGCGCGTGAAATACGAGATGACAAATATCAAACAAGGCGTGCAGTAATATGTAAGATGATATTAGTCACGATCAAGTGTGATGTAAATTGATTCGCTTGTTTGCTAAGAATCTCATTTATTCACACAGGTAACAGAAAAGTGACATCGAGTCAGTTGAATGGAATCTGTACGGAGAAAACGTCGAATTTACGAGCATTTTGTCGGTGTTTATCTTGATGCTGATATTCAGTTTATTGATGAAAAAGAACTCATTGGTGATACTACTTTTGGTTATGAAGCGACGAAGTTTTTCTACAACGCTGATCAATGCATTGATTACATCACTAATCTACAAAATCGCAGAGTTCATTTGATTCTCTCCGCTTCAATGGGAGAATATCTTCTTCCATTGATCTATCTTTTACCACAGATTCTATGTATCTATATCCATGTCAAGAAAGTTGAAGATCTTCAACAATATGAAAAAGTTTTCGAACCTTATCGAATGATTGTTCAAACGATCTCCCATCAGATGAATGCCATTTGTGAACAAATGGGAAAAGATATTGAAGATTCAACGAGTTATTCAGGAATGAAACTATTAAATCAGGCAAAAGGCTCATCCATTACAACTAATGATGATGCAACAGATATTCATTACGAACAAGAACCAGAATTTCTCTATGGACAATTGTTGAAAGAATCTCTTCTTCAACTTCCTTCTTCTGCCGATAGTCGAAGAGAATTGATTGAATTCTGTCGATCAAAGTATTCGAATAATCAAACTCAACTTGATTTGATCAAGCAATTTGAAGAAAACTATTCAAAAGCAAAAGCTTTTTGGTGGTATTCGAAAGATTCGTTTCTTTATCGTTTAATCAATCAAGCACTACGAGAACAAGATATTACTGCATTGTACAATCTCCGATTCTTTCTGAGAGATTTGCATGAATGTATATCAGGATACCATTCTCGATTTCTACAAACATCACTAAACATTCGTTCGTTGAAAGTTTATCGTGGTCTGGCAATGCCTACTGAACATTTTTCCACATTAAAAGAGAAAATCGGTGGATTATTGTCGTTCAACAGTTTCCTTTCGACTAGTCAAAATATGACAATTGGAATTTCATTCGCTGTTCCTTACGTTGGTTTACCCGACAAAGTTCCTGTTCTATTTCAAATCGATGTAGATTCTTTCCATTGTCGAACCTCATTTGCCGATATTCGACGTGAAAGTGAAATCAAAGGTGAAGAAGAAGTTTTATTCACCATGGGAACAGTTTTTCGATTGATATCAATGGAATTGATGGAAGAATGGAATATTTGGAAATTGAATCTTCAACTAACAGATGATGAAGATGAAAAACTCGGCTATTTATTGCTATATCGAAGGAAGGAGCTCTTCAGAGAATCTTCAAATCCAGAAAAGAATTTCGTTAATCTGGTGATGCATTTACAACAATGGACATTTGCAGAAAAGATATGTCTTCAAATACTCGATCAACCTTCTACAAATATTGATATCAATCATACACTCGGAAGAATTTCTGCTCAACGAGGAGAATATGACAAAGCAATTGAATATTATCAAAAAGCTCTTCAAGCATCATCAGAGACAGACGCTTCACCGATCTATAGTAGTCTTGCACAAATTTATCTAGATGAGGAAGATTATTCGAAAGCTTTATCGTATCAAAATTTGGCATTAGAACTCTATTTACGTCGTCCTATACAGTGTGATTACGACCTTGTCAGGTATTACAATGATATCGCTGGGATACATAATCGTGCTCAAAATCACCATCTTGCCTTGGAATTCTTTGAAAAATCTCTTCAATTGTTGAAGATTGATGATCCATTTCGAGGAAATATTTACAATAATATGGCTGTACTTTATCATTCACTTGAGAATTATGAAAAGGCAATCGAATATTGTCACAAGACACTTGCTATTCTAACTCGTTCACTACCTGCCTATCATGTGAATTTCGCTTCTGCCTATTCAAATCTTGCCATGTCATTGTATCAGCAACATGATCTTGAACAGGCAGCTGAATATATGGAAAAGGCCTACAAAATTCGAGAGAAGGATCCATCAGCTGATCAATGTCTCACACTTGAATATCTTCAATGGACAATGCGTATCAACGAAAAGTTATGTGAATAAGAAGAGAAAGAACTTAATCAACTGATCGAAGCCAAACTTTCGGGAATTAAAAAAGACTGATTTAGATCAACAGCAAAGACTTCATTCATACAAAATTTTTCCATCAATTATTTTGTTCAAAAATTCTTTTCAAAGAGTCGACCAGGAGATGTACAGATTGTTTCATTTCAAGAACGAACGCCATCCATACCCGTTTATATTCCAGATCGATCATTACCGACAAGACAATGAAAACACGAAGGTGTAATTAGTTGAAACGAATCACCATAGATATTTTTGATTGAGTAAGAAAAAATGATGACAAGTGTACATTTCAATATCGATTGAGTATGAACGAAGATAAAGAGTAAGGCAATGGTGAATGATAATGATTCGAAAGTACAGTTTGTTTTCACCTATCTTTCTCGATACAAGAAATTACATTCATCAGTTGAGTCATTAGACCGAATCGAAAAGAGAAAAGAAATTGATCAAAAATGAATAATACCTGAATGAGTAGAATGATTCGACAGATACGAAGCAAGAAGAAAAAACTGATGATTTGTATTGTATGATAGAAAATGAATGATGAAGAATCAGATCTTCTTCAATACTCATCCGATATGAAGGGCATTGCTTTCAGAAATAAAGACTCACTCAAACTCCTATCTTTCATAAAAATCTTCACATCCTCACTCTCACTCATCCAAAATTCGCTAGTGAAAGAGTTAATATACATGCACACTCACCTTTAACTTCATCCTTAGAAAAACTAAATTTAAGTGATTAATAAAAAAATATAAAATCTAAAAAAAGTCATTATTGTCAATGAAACTAATACAAATTAGAAGAATTACTCTTCTTTTTGTTTATTACCATTTGTTTCTTTTCGTTGTTTTAACCATTCTTGAACTAATTCCTTATAATCACAAGGCATATACGATTCAAATATTTCTTTCAACCAATTAGATTTTCGATGAGTTTTTAATCGTAAATCGTTTAATAATAAATCCACATATTGAATAAAATCACTCGTATAATTTAAATGACGTTCTACTAATGGATAACGTCTTCTAAGCCATATATTTGTTAATGCAATATCCCATTCAATTTGTTTTTGTTCTTTATCAACAGGTAAATCATTGCTTTCTTCCATAAGATAAACAGCAGACCATAAGGCTTGCACTTCAGCAATCATAGTTGTTCCAAATGCTAGGAAATTTCCCATACAAACAATAGAATGATCATTAATATAATCAACAGGTACTAAACGTCGGTAAAGATAGAGAATGTTGGCATTCATTGATGGTAATGGTAAGAGAGGAACGGGTGATTCTTTTAAAGAAGGACATTGTTCGAACAAATATTGTTCGGCATCGATTTCCATTTGAAGCCATTCTTCTTTTGTACGACTTGAATTATGTGGAGAAATCAAATTCTGAAATAATGAACTCTGATGCCATCCAGTTGCCCAAATGATCAAATCAACATACAATTTTGAACCATCTGTAAAGCAAACTGTATTCGTTTCACTTAACCCATTAATATTTCCTCGTTTCAAACAAATTCTTTGATCTTTAATCATGTCAAGAAAATCATTATGAGTTGTTATTGTAACATTCGTACTTGACCAAAATAAACTATACTTTGGATAAAATTCTTTTAGATATTTATTTGATTCGTAACCCATCGCCCATCGGACATATCGTTCGAATAATTTCCACCAACCTTTTACAAACCATCGACCAAATATTGTTTTATGTAAGAAAAAATGGGACCATGTATGAAGTGACCATACATTTGGACTGAATAATGACGATAAACGCGAATAGAAAGTTTTATCTACATCACTTGAATTGAAGAAAATTCGAGGTGGTAAAAGCCATGGTGGACCAGGAGAACCGGGTGTATTTTCTTCTTTAATCACCAATGTAACACGTGCACCTAGTTTGAATTAAAATAACAGAAAGAAAGTTTAAGAATGAGGGTGATTATTAATCAACTTCTCATTCTATAACACATTTTCGATCTTACCTAGTTTAACCATCGAATATGCAGCATCGAGTGCTGATTTGCTTGCACCAACAACTAGAACATGTTGTCCTGCTTCTTGAATATTGATTTTAGCAAGATCTTGATTATGATATTGTGGAACAGTAAAGGTTGGAACTATTGCTATATTATTTGGTAACGACGGTGTTACCAACATTCCAGTAGCAAGAACTAATTTCTCAACTGATACCCATTTATGTTGTTCTTCTAATTTTTGTACTTTTAATTGCCATAATTTATCTTGTTTTTCAATACTTATTACATTAGCATTAAACTGTATATGTTTATGGATATGATGTTTTTGTGCATATGTTTCTAGATAATGATTGAGTTCTGTACCATTCATAAGATTACCGTCCCGTTTTATCCCTGTATCTTTGTCAATAGTTTCCTTTACAGTAAGATCACTATACTCGTATGTATCAAAAGAACTGTTTGACAAAAGTTCAGGATATAAACGTTGCTTGCTCCATGTTCCACCCAATGAACTGTTACCGTCAAATATCACTAAGTTTACATCGGGATACAATTCTAATAATGTTTTTGCCATAACTAATCCGTAGATACCTAAGATTAAAAAATTAATTCTAGTTAGATTTAGTCTTTCATACATAATTCTCATTATTTACCAGCTCCAATGATGCATACGGTGTAATGTTCAGACATTTTGAAATATTAAATAGTTTTAAAAATTAATAGAATGTTGATTTCTTAAAGAAAAAGTTGAAACAATGAGGATAGACAAAAAATAATAGCGAATACACTTATTGACGTTATAATAGAAGTAGAGGATACGTGTACACTGAATTAAATGATAGCAGATGAAAAGCATACAGAATGATATTAACTGTGACTGGTCATGTGAATCGATATAAGAAATGATGAAAAAAAAACATCTGATATATTTCACACATAAGAATTCAAACGCTTTTCTCGAAAATCCTAAAATGATATTGAATCAAAACATTGTTTGAGTTCAATCATAAAGGAGTTTTTCGTTAAAAGAATTTGCTTAATTTACGTGAGAAAAAAAAACATGTTACATTGAAAATGCAATCGGCGCACTTCATTTTTACCTACACAGGGCGTTTTTCTTTCATGATACACCTTCATTCGTTTGGTTAATGTAAAAGAGCTGACTATTTTTTTTCTTTTCTCTTCATTCATTAATTGAAGATAACGTTCGGTAGGTGTGCGATAACAAAATATTCTTTTTATAGACTCTTCTATCTGGTTGCGTAGTTTTTTTCGTTAACGTCAAATAAAAGGGATCTGTATATCAGTAATCATTAAGAAAAAGCTGCGCTCATATTTGTTTACATTTTCTACTAGTATATTATCCATGTTTTCAATTTTGATTATGTCTGAATATTATTGAAGGTGAGTACGCACGTAATATTTGTATTTCGTTTACAATATTTAACAATGAACTAGAATAATTGAAACCATTTGAATTTATAATGTGTCTTCTTTTTACTTTACTCGATCGAAAAATATTATTTTATGAGAGGGTAGTACTTGAGAATTTCTATAAATCATATCTGAAAAAATGAATCATTGCGTTTTGCATCTCATGTTTTCCATTACTTCGCTTTATTGAAAAAAAATGTTGATATTTTGTTCATATGTATGAGTTCTTGACTTCTTACAGAATAATTATGACTGTTTTACTGAATTTTTGATCCATCTGAACATATATATGAAAAAAACGAACTATGGAATTTTGGTGCTGAAATTTGGCCCATAAATAGATCTCATTACCATAATATAGTTCTAATAATTTTAGTCCAAAATAATCTTCTCTTCTTGAAATATCAAACATTGGAAGTACACATTTTTTTACTCTTTCCTGGATAGCATGAATTTCGCTGTACTGACTTTCATAGTAAACTTTCAGTAATTGCCAAAGGTTTTGTAATATAATGTTGACATTATCTTTTTATTAAATAAATTATTACTATAAGTTCGACGTTGAAGTTTTATTAACTCCATCAAGACTTAAGAGCACTCTCAGTATCTGATGAATTAGTCACCAATGATAGGTCGTATGCTTTAGAAAAAAATAGTGCTGTAATAGATCGCACCGAAATGTCAGGGTATGATGACTATTTTGTTTCAAGAACATTTGTCTAACCAAAATACAAAAATATTCTTTGCTTATAATATGATCTCTCGCTATCGAATGTACTTAATTTCTTTCGTATTACAGAATAAGCAAAACAATCTGTCAAATGTGGACGTACAGAGAGAATATAAATAGGCGGAAACATATCATAAGGTGAATAATGTCTTTTTTATATATTATTTTTATTTTAGTCAGTAAAAATGATTGGATACAGCATGATTTTTCTACTTATTATCCCACTTTTTGTATTCATTGTGTTCTTGATTTATTATCTCTTTTAACTTCAACAACGTCATCAATACTTTAGTCGGCGTGGTGTTCCCACACCACCCTTCCGATTTTTCTTTGGTCACCTCAAGACATTGTGGAATACTACATCCTACCATCGGCAGCTCGAAAATTGGACGAAACAGTATGGCAAGATTTATGGAATCTACGAAGGAACTAATCCCATGTTTGTAGTCAGTGATCCCGATTTTATACAAGAAGTCTTTGTTAGACAATTTTCAGTGTTCCATGCTCGAAAAGTTACTATATTAGATGACATATTTCATCATCTTGGTTTCAATTCTGGTGCAACATGGCATCGTCAACGTCATGTGATGAATCCATCGTTTACTGTAGCAAAATTGAAATCAATGAGTCCTCTTATTAATGAAAGTATTTCTGAACTGATGAGAAAGTTATCGGATCATGCAGAAAACGATGATGAATTCAACATCTATCTCTATTATAAACGATTGTCGATGGATGTTATTTGTAAGCACATGTGATTGCATCTATTTTTTCCTCGAATATTGAATGAAAAACGCAGAACAAAATATCTTCTAAACTTTGTCTTTGACCTTTTAGGTCGATGTGCATTTGGAATTGATACTGATGTGCAAAACAATCCGAATAATATCTATTTCAAAAAAGTGGAAGAAATCTTTGAAAGCATGACTTTCAGAGATCTTTTCTTATTCAAAGTTACTCAAGTTGTGCCTGCATTTGGCACTGTTCTTGCTTGGATCTTTGCTATCAATAATAATGCGAGAACATTTATCAATACAAGAATTCTGCCTCTAATATCGTCAACTATACAATTGGAAGAATTGCCATTCATGTGGCTTCTCAGTCGAGTGCATGCAATTATCGAACATCGTCAAAAGACGCCCCTGCCACGAGTCGATCTACTGCAGCTGATGCTACAAGTGACTACCAAAGAAACAATTATTGTAAGTAAAATCTTTCAAATTTTCTTGAATTGTCAATATCTGGTCAGACTTGTCAGACCAATAGAAGAGTAAAAATGATCGACAATATTCAAGGTGATCTTACTACCTATACATGTAAAAGATTCATACTTTCGATGTTTGTGAGGGCAGAGGGAGTGGACATTATCATCAGCCAGTGATAGATATGCATCCTTTTCGTAGGATACAACAGATGATAGTAAAGTGAACTATTGGCTAACAATGAATGAAGTTGAAAGCAATGTCTTGAACTTCATGTTAGCCGGATCTGAAACAACATCGACTGCTTTGGCATTTGCTACGTATGAATTAGCTAGACACCCAGACGCCCTCAAGAAACTCCACGCTGAAATTGATCGACTTTCATTGTCAATTGGTGACAGCAACGACGATGAAATGAAGAAATATCCTGATTTCGATACCGTCGCACAATTGTCCTATATGGATCTGTTCGTTTCCGAAGTGTTGAGGATGTACTCCATTGCAAATATGTTCTTTCAAAGACGAGCCACCGAAAACACGGTTGTACAAGGAATCAACATTGATAAAGGTAATTGTTGTATATTTTAATATTCGAAAAATGAGCTTTTCTTTTTTTAAATCATAAATAAACTCATTGTACTATTCAGTTTATTGGTAAATTTCATGCGATTACACTAGAGTTCTGTGCATGAAATGCATATTTTCATGAAAATTTACGATTTGATTCTATGCTGTTTTATCAGTTTTCATATGAATATTCAATGGATCATGTAAAAAGCATCATTTCAGAGCTCTAGTTGAATCTAAATATTATGTGGTTAATAGTGCTACATATATAAATATATAGACTTCGGTTGAATATCTAGAGTTTCGATTAATTCATCAGTAAATATAGTGGATTGAATTCCTCATTACATGAAGGTTCTAAGTGTCATATGAAAATGACACACAATACTGATGAAAACTTATCTAGAAAAATTTTCCCTCTTTTCAAATGCAGTGAAAGAGTTCTTTAATATATTCATCGTTAAAATATAACATCGAATAGTAATAGACAAGTAGCAATATTTCTGTATCAACCAATGCAGAAATTTATTCAGCAAATTAAATGGTTTTCATCTTTATAAAGGCTCTGTAGTATATCCTGATGTTTATTCGGTCCATTTCGATCGTGAATTGTGGGGTCCGGATGATCCATACCTCTTTGTACCAGAACGCCACCAGACAAAACGTCATCCAATGGCTTACTTACCATTCGGAGCAGGTCCACGACATTGTATTGGTATGCGTTTTGCATTAATGGAAATAAAGATTTTCTTGGCAAGACTGCTTCGCGACTATACAATTCTACCCGGTGAACATCTCGAAAGTAAATTCAACATTGTTGATCAAACAACCATTGCACCGGAAGAAATTTGGGTCAAATTAGTGAAAAGAAGTGACTAACTGATTGTGTTGTTATTCTACTAGTCTATTTAAAATAAAAAAAAACCTTTTTTTCACATTTGATAAATTACGGGGGACAGTTTGTCCACAAAATGGTTCTAATTGATAATCAGTCCCGACACTATTCGTATAATAGGTTATATGTTTTTTTCTGCAACACTACACTCAAATACACTGTTTTCGATGACATTTCAGTGTATATTCAACGGATGTCTCTCTCAAAATTTATTAATAGCAGATTTGTATTAAAAGTGATATACTGACATCCTTGTATTCCTGACTCAACTCGTATGTGAAAGCGTCATTTTTTAGCATGGATAGAGCTCATTGAGATCTACAAAATGATGCTGAAATCTAGACCAGAATATAACCTTGCTGAACTAATTGAATGATGTAAGTAGAAATAGTTAAAATATTTAAGAAGATGACTTGATTGATTGATTGTATTGGAAGGAGTATTATATCGGTGGTGGATATATTTGACTATAGTCAAGCATGGAAGATAACTAATTAAATTCGATGTTTCGCTATTATGTTTTTTCTATAAAGGAATTATAAGAGGTGAATGTGCTGAAAGCAATGTATAGCCCATTTTTTCAGTGAAGTACTGGAAAAGAGAAGAGGCTTTAGAGAATAGAAGGCACGGAAAATATACAGTGAGCCTCAATTGATTTTTCTCTCTTTGTATTTTTCATTTTTTTTCAATCATAATTTGGTCTTTTCTTTCAAAGTGATCTACTAAAACAAAGAGCAGAATTTGCTGCATCTTTTGGTGTATTAAATTCATGGATGCAATAGAAATAGGGCGAAGAAAATGCATCGAAAGTAAAAAGTTGATTTTTTTTCCCCTACAATATATATTGGATGGCGTGGAGTGAATGAACCTCTCGCTATTTTTGGAATATTTCCATCAAATGTCGATATATTACTATCAAGATTTTTTTTCGAAAGATTCGTCTTTCGACGCTCTACAAGATAGCATCCGGTTCTAAAAGAAAAGCATTGATCATTTTCTCTAAAATACATTGCAATAAATAAGTACAAATTCAGCAACTTTCAAAGATAAAAATAGAGTCATCCTTCACCTTTGACTGACTTTTTTCATGCCATTTATGGTATAACACGGCCTCAGCAGAATTTCTCAGTTGCTGAAATATGTTTTCGGGAAAATGATAAAAGCTTTTCTTTTAGAGTTGGATGCCATCTTGTAGAGCATCGAAAGATGAATCTTTAGAAAAAAACGTTGACAGTAAAACATTGACATTTAATGGAAATATTTCAAAAATACCGAGAGATTCATTTACTCCACACTATCCAATATATATTGTAGTGAAAAAAATATCAACTTTTTATTCTCGATGCATTTTCTCTGCCTCGAAGGAAAAGACTGAACTATGTTTGAAAAATATGAAAATTCCAAAGAGAGAAAAATCAATTGAAGCTCACTGTACTTTATAAAACTCTTCGTAAAAGATTTCTGATTGTCAGGCAAAATTTCGACCTGCAGCTCTACGCATCAGCAACCAATATATATTTTTGGCAGACTACAGCGAGAATGAAATGCACCTACGTAAATTTTACATACTTACTCTCGCTAGTGATTACAATGTAACGATCACTTTGAGCGTCACTGATGGCGATGGTAACAGCGTTTCTTGGATCTTGCCTACACTCAATTATCCAGATGCTGTTCACCTACTCACTGTTAATCAATCAAGAGAACACCTTCAAAACATTAGTTCTGTATCCTGGAAAATGATTGACGTTACATGGCTAAATTGTGATGAAAAAACAGTGGTTGTTATTAATGCATACGGTTTATTCATATGCAATATGGGTAAAAACATGAAATTTAATAATTCAGCTGTTCCATCATTGATATTTCCTAACGATGACCAGCCCTTTGTGCCATATCTCAACCGTTCACAAGAACACATTATATTTACTGAATAATAAAAGACAAGCTTTGATATTGCCACCGTATTGACCTAGCTATTATTCCGTTCCAAATTTATCTGTTATAAATTCAAACGTAATGTATCAGCCGAGTTTGTTTATCTCCTATATTTCTGACAAGGCACAATATCTAACTGGCACGTATAAAAACAATGTTGGTGTGAGGCCATACAGCCGTTGCCAGACGAAAGTGAACCATTCTACCGTTGATTTTGTTAACAGCACCTGTCCGCAATGCGCAATGAAAGAATTCTGTCCAAGTGAATTTATCACGTCTCTCGATCAATTCGAAGATGCTCGACAGAATTACGGTCGCCAGAAATTCTCTGACAATTGTTATTTTGTTTTCTGTATTGATTTCTTTAATGAAGGTCATGAGGCGATTACAACATAAGCAGAAGACACTTCAAGTACTTTTGCGTCATATCTCGACCTTATTAATCAGAGACACCTCTGGTTTGGTGGTTTTATCTCATTGTCAGTACTCGTAATTATTGTATTTGCGTCTCGATACACGTATGCTTTTCATCTGCAGTATCCTCTGAGAATGATTACGAAGCTAAGGAAGTATTGAATGCAAAATTCGAAACAACTCTACAGCAGTTCTTAAGACTCACTTTCACTGCAGACAGTTATAATTAGAATACATGGAGAGATGGCTTTGAATGTCATATTCAGCGAAAAAAAAATTATCGACTCAGTTCGTTTAGGTTTGACTACGAAACAGTTACATATGTCTCACAACCCACACATTGATCTGGAATTAACGAAAGTAATTAATGTGACAGAGGAACTGACTGAGAACGATCATACTACATTTATTGGTTTGTGGACACCTAAATTCAACATCGATATCAACCAAATGTTCGTTAACAGTAGGACATCGTTAATCTCACAAATGGATTTTCTGTCGAAATATGACACTTACAATCAGATAAATAGGTTTCTTTGTGAAAAATAAGCCAGAATCTATTGATCGTCGTTCAATTGAAGGAAAAAGGGGTCAATCTTGAATCTCAACTACAAGACAATAATGTTAGAATAGAAGCTTTCATTCGAAGTGTAGCGATCAACAACTGAAAATTGGGATATATCTGTATGTTGTCAGTGCATATTTAAATGATAGATTTGTAGATATTCATTTAAAGCATATCTATTAGCTGTATTGATGAGATGTGAAGATTTCATTCCATTTACTTTATATTTTCAAATTAAAATGAAGTGAAAGTGTCGTCTATAATAGTAAATAAGAAGAATTTATCAATTCAATTAACACCAATGGAATTATTCCATTGCTTCTTTGAAGATTTCCATATAGAAATAATCTTCTTTTCTATTTAACCTCGACTAAAATTCGATGAATTAGTTCTTATTCTAAAAGAACTCTGAGATAATCTAATTAATAATCTTCATTCATTGTTAGGAAGAAAAACATGCGTTATACAAAGTAGAAAGATTGTAAAGAGCAGATAATTTGATAATAACAAGTTCAAGTAATAAAATCGAAAATATAGTATATTTAGTGATGCGTGTAATTAGTTTCTCATTTAACCATACAAACAAAAAAAAGAATAATTTCACTGAATCCATCAAAGTTAAAATCATAAGAATTGAATGCAAATATTTAAAAATCATGAATAGATCTAAAGCATTCGAACAAATTGAAAAGTTTTGCTTTAAACGTCGATGTATTGATTATTAAGAATATAAAAATAAAAGAAAAAAAAACATCTCCAGACAATTCATTTTGATGTTCAACAAGAATCTTGTTTCTTTTCTCTCAAAAAAACTCTTATTCATTCTTTAATTCTTTCAAGATTCTTATTTTTTTAATTACTCTAAAAATATTCTTTTCATCTCATCTTTAGTGAAGAATCTTGTTTTCTTTCCTGTAACAAGAATCTAGACAAGACCATTTAATTATATATTCAATATGACAAAAAAAATATAATTAATAAACCTTGTGACCGAATATTTCTGTTATTTATCATTTTTGATTTCTTAAATGAATAAGACTCATTTATTTTTTTATTTAAGAATCTTCATTTCGAACATTCTGTTTTTATTATATCTCACCGACTTTGATCATTGAGAATTCCATTCTGAATATCCTGTGTGTTTTTTCTCATGTCTAGAGATCGTAACGGTATATCAGAATTTGAAGAAAATCATTTTCATAGTTAGAAAGATAATCAATTTTTTAAGCTTCTACAAAAACAAAAGTCAAGAAAAGTTCATTATCTTTCTCATTATACAAGGATTTGTGATAATGCAATCTCTAATAAAGCTTTATTTTTGTCTGATATTTTAATAGGTGATAGATCGACATGCACGCAAAAATAATTTAATGGCATGATAAACTTTATTCTAGAATTTCTTTTTATAGATTTTAAAAAAAATTAAATGTCATCATCTATCAAAGATTTAATCAATGAAATAAATATTGCAACAACTACTGTTGTATTTGCAATATTATGTATAAATTTTTTTTTAGGTTCAATTAGTTTAATTTTTAATATAATTATATTTACTCGTCCAATTTTACGTAAACAACCATGTTCAATTTATTTTTTAACATCAACATGTTTAAATTTATTTGTTATTTATATTATATTACCAACACGAATTGTTTCAAATAGTTTCAATCAAGATTTAGCTAATTATAATATAATTATATGTAAAACCGAATTTTTTTTATTTTTTTGTATACGTGCAACATCATGTTGGTCAATTGTTTTTGCATGTATTGATAGATATTTACATAGTTCAACTAATGCATCAATTCGTCGAATAAGTTCAGTAAAAACAGCTAAAATTACAATTATAATAACAAGTATTATCATTGCTATTCTATATAGTCATATGATTGTTTATTATATAATTAAAACAGTATCAAATCAATATGGAAATATAATTTCAACATGTACGGATCAAAATGGAAATTATGCAACATTTATTGCATTTTGGCATATGATTTTATATTCATTAGGTCCAACAATATTTATGTTTCTTTTTGGATGTTTAACATTGTATAATATTCGACAACGTCGACAAATAAATCCAATAGGTAATGAAAATAATTTAATTAATCGACGTACAGATATTCAATTATTAAAAATGTTAACAGGACAAGTATTTGTTATTGTTATTGCTACATTACCATTTTCTATTTGTCGAATGTTTGTAGCATTCACTGAGAGTACTCCAAAAGATACTCTTCGTGTTGCTCAAGAAAATCTTGCTATTAAAACTTTAGGTGCCATGACATATTTTACACATTCAACTACTTTTTATTTATATACATTTTCTGGTACCATTTTTCGTAAAGAACTTTATAAGATTATTAGACGATTTGGACATTTTAAACAAAATCGAAATCATGGCAATATTCAATCAATCAATCGATTATCAATTTTACATAAAAAGGAAAGGGCTATGACTATTCGAAGTACACAGCATGATCAACAATAAAATAGAATTTCAAAAATAAAAACAAATAACTTTTATGAACAATTGACTATTGTTTATTTGTTGTTCGTCTTAAATAAAATCTTATCTATTCAATCGGAATATTTATTGATAACGACATACAACACTTTTATTAAATTCTTGTTTACTATGAAGAAATCTCTATATAACATTGTATACGATACAAGAGACGATAACTTCTGTTTTTCAGAAAAATACTTTCTACAATGTTCTAAGGAGATTTATTCATAGTATTCGAGTGTATGTGAAAAATTGCCTAAAGGCTTTTGTAGAGCACACTTTCCTCTACAAAACTTATTATCTCATATATCTTCACAATACAATTGTTTTGAGATACACTAATCGACTTTTCATGCTTACTGGTCAGAAAAAGTTGCACTTGAAGATTGTTTAGTATTTCATTTATAACATCATCATTTATCAATGAAATTCAAAAGATTTTTTTACTAAAACAATCAGCGTAGACAGCTCCACAAAAACTTTCTTATGAAAGAAAACTTTTCTGATTAGTTTGTGTCTGTTTTTATTCATTTCTCATAGAACCATCTATTACAAGCTTTTTGTTTGAAAGTTGTATTTCCAGTACAAATCGACTATATTGCATGTCACAAAATACTAAAACCTATTTGAGGTAATAAGAATCTGTACGTTTTGTTTTTGTAGGGAATTTGACAAGGAATTTTTCTATAAAAAATGTTTTTGTCTATGCCGAATTATAAGTGAAAAAAAATGCAAAATACTGGACGGTATATTTAATGTGCGCCACCCGTTATGTTCGAATCTTATCTCTGGAGAAAAAACTGGTGCGTGTTTATGCGCAAATTTCCATGCATGCACTCGCGAATATAGTAAACTGTATGACGCGTCCACACGTAGAGATAATATCGCATTTACATGTGTTTTTCAGTTTTACGTTTGGCTGGGAGTACTGAACATCTGTAAACGTTGAAAATTCTACTAAACCACAGTTTAAAAATAAATAAAAACATCAACGAAAAGCTGCATTTTTTTTCATTTTAAAGAAGCAAATACTTATTGGCTCGAAAGTCTATTCGAAAGTTATGTTTAGAGTGCTTGAATGACTTCAGTTTAATCTAGTTTTAGTTTTTTAGCCGAATTAGAAAAAATCTGCGAAAAATATTTGGTTGATTAGTTTGACAATACCCTCTAACTGGTTCAAATTGAACAATATAATCTATATACAGCGGTTTATGATTAATTTGCGATACAAAAGTGAACCGTATCTACCCTAATATCTAACGCAGAAATACAGTCGTACATAGGTGAGTTCATGGTATGTATACGGCTTCGTTATTTGTCTTCTCTTACTGTTAGCGATAAGACGCGTTTTTATCCTCTTTCTTCTGATTCAGATACGCACATATATACGTCCTTGATTTCTTTTGATTTATCTATCAACTTTATTATAATCTTTGATAACTTATGAAGAATCAACCGATTGGTGTTGGTGGTGGATTCATCATGCAACCATACATGTAAAAGCCGAAAAGACGCTTCAACTATTCAACTTTCAAATTCGAATATTCCACTATTGATACATGAAAGATTGAAGCCGCTAAGTACAGGACACTTCCTGCAGGATGCTAGAACTAATACACATAATCTTGAGGGTGAGAGAGTAAGTGAGGTTGCCAGGAAACGCTACCTTGTAGATTGCTGCCAAATGTAGGGGGCAGTATCTTTTCTCCATAGATTACTTTTAGTTTCCTACAGGCAACATCCTATACGCAGCATCCTGTGGTAGCATCCTTAGTCTATTATATAGTAATAGTTGAATAGTCGAATTGAGTTAACAAGTTCTACATTACTGATCACTTATCATTTATCTTCATTTGCAACTAAAAAGGAAGAATAGAGACATAAAATTATTTTTAAAATATGCGTCTATAACGTTGACAAAATCGTTTACCAAAGAAACAATGATTTTTCTTTTACTATACGAGTAAAACATAATATTATTTGAGCCGATCATAGGTTATCTAGGATCTTCTTTCATATGATTTGAACATAAGGAGAAAGCAAGTATTTCTTTTTAATTTTTAATGAATTTTAAACCAAAAATTTGATTTCAACTGTTTCTTCCTTGTTCAAACGCCATTTGACGAGATCCTTCAGCAAGGTCGAAATTTGGACCTTGGTAGACTGCACTCATCCTCACTTTCAAGCGTCAGTTAAAGTGTGTTGTGGTAGCTCTTCTACTATTTTGTTAGAATTTCTTTCACGTTCTATTGAAATTAGTTCTTAACTCATCGTTAAATCATATTTTTTGCTACTTTATTATTTGACTTTGATTTCAGATTATTTGTCTTCAATGGAAATAAAATAATTCAAAAGTATTTGTTTTATTTAAAAGAAACTTTAGACTTTTGTGTTTCGTTGCAAAATAGAGAAGGAATAATTTTGCATTAACAACAACAAATAAAGTACAAGTATAACAAATTCGAATAATTGAGATCAACAGCAGTGGTTACATTTTCTATTGCGAAATAGTGACTTCATTCTTTTTCTTATTGAACATCCGTCTGAAATACTTCTTCGCAAGTAATGTTTGATTAAATTCTTTCTTATAACTAGTCGATGGAAGAACATAGAGAATAAAGCCAAGAACTTGAGGAACATACGAAAGTAAATAGGCACTAAGAAGTGTATGACGATGCCAATCAGTCAATTGTGTACATGCAAAACTGAATGTGAGAATGGCTTGTGGTAGTCCAGAGAGAATAATGATTGTGGGTGTGACATAAAGTTCTTTTTGAGCTTGAAATTGTTTCTTCCACACTTGACCAACTGTCATCTTCTGTCCAATTGTCTTGGCTCGACTACGTGCAGTCAGAATAATCATAAGGGTAATGGAAATGACTTGGATAAAGAATGGAACGAGATAATGAATGAGAGTAGAGACTCGATTATAGGTTGAAATAAGAGCGATGTCAAAGTTTGTCACACAGATCGATAAATTAGTAGAACGATGTTGAATTATTGTGTAATAGATTATTTCATGCACGTGCATACCAAAGAGAACAAGCAATGTGATAATACTTATTCCAATAGCTACACGAGGTCTTTTTAAAGAAAATGTAGTTGGACAGATTATCATGAAAAGACGATCAACAGTGATCCAACTTGTCAACCAATAAGTTGATCGTGTGGAAACGGAAAGAAAATAAGAAACTACTTTACAATACTCAATAGAAGAAATTTTCAAAATAATTCGAATAAATTTAAATAGTAGACAGAGTAGAGTAATTTGATTGAGGCAGGTAACAAAAAATAAATAATTTCCGACGCCAAATTTTCGAGGTGTACGTCGTTTAAATGTCACGAATGAACAGAGATTATTAATGAATCCGATGATAAAAAATATACACGTTATACAGACATAGATATTCTTCACTTCTTCTATATAAGTGACAATAAGTGAATCGACGGTGAAACCAAATGCTCGCAAACTGAATTCACATTGTTGTCCTTCATAACAAGATGGACAAAGACAGATGAAATTGTTGGGATCTTTTGGATCACCTTGAAGACATTTTCCTCCAGACAGACACTTTTCACATTGATCAAGTTGAGTATCGTATATGAAACAATCGGCACGATAATGATCTTGTTGGCAAATACAGAAATAATTCTCATCATAAAAACATAAATGTTCAAAATCATTCTGACAGATCTGATGGTATTTAAAGATTGCTGGAACGGACTGATCGATTCCTGAGACAATAAAACACTATATCATATGAATACTAGTACGTATCGAGAAACTTACCACTGGATAGTAGTGATGAAGCGTGTGAACATTGCTGTGGCGACGAAGTGATATTAATCGTTGATTGATGCAAAAAATATATGATGAAATATTGTGGATATGATGAATCCTCATAAAGTTTCAAAACTCCAAGTATAGGTGAATAAATATTGGGATAGTAGAAGCTAATTGTCGATGGTAGACCATGATAGACTTGCTGATATTGAATGGCAAGCATTAATTTAGAATTGAGATATTGATAATGTTGAACAACAGTCGCACGAGCAGACAATGCTTTTGTTATGTTCAAATCAACGTGAACAAATCCCTTCTCACTTTCACATCGATTTCCATAGAATTGCTGTGAACAATTACATATGTAAGATGTTTCGTCATTTGGATGATTATTAGGAAGACATTTTCCATTGTTCAGACATGGATTTGAATAGCAGTCATTGTATCGTAGATTACAACGTGCTCCGAAATATCCCGGTGGACAAATGCAATAAGGTGTAGTCTTTTTTGTCTGTGAATTATAATTATCAACTCGACAAATTGCATTAGCTGAGCAGTAAGTATCACAACGAGACTCATGCATGGTACAGTTTATACCATAATAGCCACTTTTACATGAACAATAGTAAGTATTCTTTTGGTTGAAGATTGGCATGCAAATGGAATTCTGATTACAACTATTTTGCGAACAGATTTCAAATGTTGCATTCTCAAACCAAGACGGAAATCTCAATACAATGGCTAGACGAAATGATGGTAGATAGTCGAAATACATTGGATAATGCCAGGAGCCAAGTTCTGCTAAAGTGTTGTTCTTTTGAAGTAAGAAGACATCAAAATGAACAGAATATGGATGATTATTGATTATATCAGTTCGATTGAAATATCGTTTTTGTTTATGTGATAGCATTTCGGTTGCACGTGAATAGAGAAGATAAAATTTATGTTTTTTGATGATTTTGCTTCTTTTGAATGTTGGTACAACATTAAATTCATGATGATCAATGGTTGTATTGTTAAAAATAAAATTAGCTTTGATTTTGAGTATCATGTTAGAGATTGACTTTGGCTTTGTTTTTTGATCAACATGTGCAATAATACTGATTCGATCACTGAAGAATTCACACCAGCGACCATAATAGGCGGGTGGACATAGACATTGAGTTTCATTCATTTGAAGAACAGCCACACCTCGGTTACATTGATACGAATGCTTTTCGAAAGGCTGATCGTTTTGAAATTTGGTGATCGATTTTGATATCAGTTGTTGATGAGATTCTGCCATATTTTTAGATGGATACCATATTCGAGAGAGAGATTCAACGTGTCTCGCGTATGTACTCTTTTTGTCAAAACGATAATAAAATTGATTTGTGTAAGAACCAGTTGGACACCAATATTCGTCTTCTCCATGAAAACAATCTGATGTACCATCGCATCGTTTACTTTTTGTGCAGTGATCATTTTCAAGACAGACGAAATCTGTAAAATCTGAGCATGAACTGTTTTTATCTCGGTATTTTGAGCAAAGAATCTCGGTGCAGGTTTTGTCGTAACTGGCTACGCAAACACTTAGGTAGCCTTGATGAGCACTTCCACAATGAGATTGGAAGCCCCACATATCGCCTCTGAACGAATTTGCTTCAAATGTATTTTTTTCATCGTAAGCATTGTAACAATCTTCCACCTCATCACCAATCTGAGTAAGATTGATACATGGACGATTCGATTGAATATCCAATGGATTTGATACTCCAGATAAATAACAACCGAATTCAAAAGATGTATTGCAGATATTCGAAAATGGGGATTTGGAATATCGTTCTCGACATTTTTCAACCAGAAAAGGTAAAGCTAAGAACCGAGTATTGTGAATAGACCAATTTTCAATGAGTAAAATAGCTTCTTCGTCCGAGGCATCCGCACAATCCCATTCGCCATCACATACCCAATCGAGTGCAATACACTGTCCTGTTTGACATCGATATTGATCATTTTGACATACCCAATGTTGACATGAAGAAGGTTCTTCGTCCATATGTTTGTCCAAATCCCAAAAACTATTACAATACGATCGAAAAGCCATACGATATTTTGACTCTTGTGGTTCAAGATCAACAAACGAACTGGCATCGCTTAAATTATCAGCTGACGACTGTTGAATGTATGCTTTCACACGATGACAATCAGCTGTTGTGTATTTAGAACAATGAAGAAGAGAATCACCAGTGCCATACCAACTTTCATCGTATCTGTTTGAACAGTCAGGAGTTCCTGTGTTTAAATTCAGTAGTGCGAGACATTTGTGTTGATCATTAAAACACTTAAAACGTTGTCGTCCTACATTTCCCGTACAATAACTCTTTTCAATATCCCTTGTTTCGTCTTCAGTAGAAATGCAATCATATGCTCCATTACGAATTCGATACTGTGATATACATTCTCCTGCAAATTCACACATGTTAGGATTGACAGCATATGGATGACTATTGAATGTTAGTGAATTATTCCAACAAAATTTGTCATTTTGGAAAGGCGACAGAATATCTTGATATTCAGTATCTTCATTAGCCAAGACACAAAGTAGATGATTGACGCGAGGATTAGTAAGCAAGACAAGTCCCTCGGTTAATATCGATGAAAAAGGACCCGCTCTAATCAGCGATTTATAACCTCGGCACTTTACACCTCCGTCAAGTATAAAACCCTGAAAATTGGGATTTTCCATAGACTGTTTATAGTTATATAAGATTATAACATTTGAATTAATTAATCCGTTTGGTGGATAGTTAATGATATGTTCAGGATTTGAACACACATTCATCATCATTTGTGTACAATTTTGATGATTGCATGGACAATCATGCTCGAAACCTTTTGACAAAGCACATCGGAATAAATATTGACATATTTCGTCGTTAGTGAGATTTGATGCATTAATCATGTTCCATGAAGGGTATCGTGGATCATCATAGTCTTTATCTTTGTAACACAGTCCGCTTTCCAAAGTCCAAGCAGGTCCATGTAAACTCACTTCACACATATAATTTAGATTGCGCTTATTGAAACAATCATCATTGACTTGCCATAGTCGTTGAAATGCCATTCTACTCTTCCATTCAACACACTGTCCGTCACCGCAAGAGTACATATTGATAATACATAAATGTTCGTCACATTCCATTGCGTTCGGATCGAATGAACATGAAGCTCGCCTTATATAATATTCATCGCTCCTATCCATACAATCATAATCACCTAGGAAACTATTCAACGTAATAATTAGTCCTTTTAGAATCGACAATACTTACCATCAAGCCAGAATATTTCTGCAATGCACATGCCATTTGTGCATCGAAATTCATCATCTTCACATTCATTGAATTCTAATTTATCTCGATTTTCCTCATCAATGCCATCCAAACATCTTTGAACACCATCAGAAATCTCTCGCCAATCAAGACAGAGAGGACTCGATTGGCAATGCAATGTTTCGTAGCAGAGAATTTTTCCATATCGTTGAGTATTCCATGAATCACCATTTCGCTTTTGGTCAAATTGAGCTGTAATTGCCTCACGAAAGAATTTTGCCTCGTGCGTCAGCTGATACTCACAATATTTGCCAAAGGTTCCTGGTTTAGTACATTTACACAAAAATCGATCATCATTCTCATCACTTAATGATCGATTGTAAAAGACACTGGCATACAAATCGGCCATTTCAATACTTGAACTCCACTCTAGGATAACGTTGGGATAAATTTCTTGATGGAGTAGATGACGAAAAAGTTTTATCTCGCCTTGGTTATCGCATTCATTCCTATTTCGATTAAGGGATTGACTTCCACCGGGTCGTCGACAGTATGCAATTTCATCTTCTTCATTGTGCATATAATATATACAATCAAATTTCTCCACTGCTTGTCCATTTTCAGTATTGTAAAGTAGAATTTGGCCATGTGTGATGGTAAAAACCAAGGTAAAAGTTGCTACTACAGTCGCTAACATCTTCGAATTATTTCACTCTCACTATCCACAGTAGTAAACAGTTAGCAACATTTCTATCTGTGTATAAGACGAGAAATGATGACAAAGAACAAGCACGTTCAAATAACATTTTAATCTCATGATATTCTTCTATATCATCATATTTCATGCGATGGTCACGTATGAATTCACTGTAGCCAATAAATAGTCAATAAAGAATACTGCACATAACAAAGATTTTTCTAGAATGGCACACGTCAATGATATATGATCATGAGAGAAGGAAGATTCCGCTTCAACTGCAACATATTTTTTCATAATATTGAATCTCTAGCAATAGTTAATCTATTTTGCTTCCATTTAGTATTCATATTAATGTTAATAGTAGAAATAAATTGTCCCAGAACAAAAAAAACAAAAAAAGGATCTTAAAATGAAAATAAGAAAAAGTGATACCGGTTATTTTCTTTACTCGAACGAAGGTCATAGCCTAAGTGAGTAACCTTCATTTGTTGGTTCTTTATAGAACAAACGAAATACATCTATATAATAATGTTCAGTGTCTGTCTATCTATTACCGGGTCAAACGTTAAATAAGATCTATTCTATACGAGGGTACCCTTAGACTCTCAAGAGATATCCTGTAGGAGTACCCTGGGTTCTCAAAGGCTATCCTATAAGAGTACCACAGCTGCGCAAATACAAACACATCTTGTAAGGTCAAAAAAAGTTTAGAATCCAAACCTTGTAAGCTCATGTACTATCATTCATGAAGAGAAAAACTAGGAAAGGATAATTCTTCATGGCATGTACTCTATCTAGCCGACCATACCACACGTATTGCATCGAAGTTATTAGATTATTGAAAAGACATTATTCGTGCTTCAGAGTTTCTTTTCATTTGAAATGCGCGAAATATAAATAACCTCGAACACACATGGATGCAACATTCGAATCGCACATAAAGAAGACAAGGTTTACATCACTGCATCTCGTTTATTTACATTTCCACCATATAGCAATGTAATATATGACTCACATTAAGGGTGCCACGAAACATAAACACAACACATCTTTGACTTTACATGACTTGAAGTTGACTTTAGAAGGTTCGGATTCTAAAGTTTTTTTTAACGTTACATGGTACGTGGGCCGTTCAAAAAGTGCTCGGAATGCTTTTTTTTTATAACATATTAGGAAGCGTTCGTTTTAGCTTTTAATATATGTGTAGTTGGAACAGTGCTTCATCTATAGGTATCTTAACCATTAAACCAATGAAATGCCTATTTGTTAATATAACGGTTTTCGTCAGATCATCCTTTTTATACGGATGAAAATCAAAAGCTTGAGCATCGCTCAGTAATAAAGTTTCTTGTTATGAAAGGACAATCTTCGTTGAAGATGATGCTAGATGTAGTCGACTAAATAATGCAATGGATGAGCAAACTGTTAAAGCTGTTGAAAGTCTAATCATTGAAGATCGTCGAATTACAATTCAGAAAATACCATATACTCTAGCCATTTCAACTGCCACAGTATATGGTATTATACATGATCAATTACATATGACTAAAGTTTTTTCCAGATGAATACCACATTCTTAAGACACCTGTACCAGTTGATACAGCAATAACGAAGACATATTATGCAAACATTTTGGTTAATGAACTTCATTCACAAATTAAAAAACCAACGGCGAGATTTAATTTTAGCTGGTGTTATTCTTCATCATGATAATACTTCAGTGCATACATCACATCTTGTTTCCTCTACTATCGTCAATTTAAAATATGAACTGCTCCGTCATCCACCTTATTCTCCAGACCTGACTTCCAGCGATTATTTTTGGTTTCCTGTTTTAAAAGATTATCTTGCAGGATGACATTACAATGATCAAAGTTCATTAGGTTCATCAATATAACAGTGCCTGAACAGTATGTTTGATGATGACTTTACAGCTGCCATAGAAAAACTTTCAGAACGTTGGCAAAAGTGTATTTCGGTGGAGGGATGATACTTCGAGAAAGAACACATATATGAATAATTGTAACATGTTTTGTTGTTTTATAATAAAATCATTCCGAGAACTTTTTGAACGCCCTACATATGAAATTGACTTTACGACGTTCGGATTCTAAACTTTTTTGAATTTACAAGATGTGTTTGTATTTATGCAGTTTTGAGATGTATTAGATTTTTGATGTAATTTATATTCAAAATAGTTTGATATTGATTGTTCGTCAAAACCTCTAACAGTTGCCAAAGCACGCTTCCAATTGTTGAAACTACACATTGTGAAAGCATTTCGTTGAATTCTTGCTGGTATTCCGAATTGAGAAAAATGACGACAACAATAGCAAATTATCGCATCTCATTCCACCAAATACTCCAACCAATCTCGATCACTGTACCATCTCACTTGAAATGATCTATTATCATTATCTGTAGGATAAACTGCTATGCGAGATTGTGCAGCTAAATCTTAACTTGTCTGACTAATATTAACTG
This sequence comes from Macrotrachela quadricornifera, assembly GCA_022393335.1. Taxonomy (NCBI): domain Eukaryota; kingdom Metazoa; phylum Rotifera; class Eurotatoria; order Philodinida; family Philodinidae; genus Macrotrachela; species Macrotrachela quadricornifera. Next base: position 265,855 of record JAJEKB010020218.1, read on the forward strand.
GACAACCTTTTAATGAAGATTTTGATGATGAGATTTCAATATTTAAAGATGAATTTGCGGCATTAGATGTGCCAATATCTGTTAAACATTGGCTTGATGGAGATGAAAGAACTAACATATTCGTTGTGATTGAAGAACATGGAGACGTTAAGCTACAATTAAGACTATTATTTTCATGACGAGAATTTTTATTCGATATAATGAAATCATCAAGAGTAGCATCACGTTTATTAAGATTTCTATTATCCATAACAATCTATACGATGCATAAAAACATTTTATCTCTAATAAGTACTGAAATTCATGAGAATGGGTTTTTTCATTTGATTTCTCGTCAATGGCCAGCTATTGTCATTAGTCTATTCTTATATCAAATAGAATTTAAATATAATACTCTCTTCTAAAGTGTGTAGAATTGATCTTATTATGCAGTGACATGTAAGTGTTACTTATGGGATATGAATAGAAGAAATGTCACAAAAAACCTTTGCTTATCAACAAAGAAATAGAAAAGCTGCTGTATAAACTATCCATATGTGCATGTAAATCCTAAAAAAAGAAAGTTGAATAGTCTGAAACAAGGGGGAAACAGCTGATTAGGAGTCTGATAATCACCCCTAATCACTCATAATCACTGGTAATCACTGATAATCACTGATAATCACTCCTAACAACTGATAATCACTACTAATCACTAGTTCTCAATCCTGAAAGCTCGTCTGTTTGTCCGGGGTCAAAAAAACAATAAAGGTTAAAAAAAAAACATCCAAGAGGGAAACAGCTGATTAGGAGTCTGATCATCACTGGTAATCACTCCTAATCATATCTAATCAATAATCAGCTGCTTCCCCCTTGGTCTGGAAGCAGTTTAAAATTTCCTAGGGGGAGTGGAGCTCCTCAGTGGCTCTCCCATTAGATAAAATCTGGCAGTTAATCGCGGTTTCACCGGTCCAGTTATCGGCTCCCAAAATCGTCGGTTGTTTTAGTGAATCAGGGATTAAATGATGCTGATATGTGCAGCTAATCAACATAGTTTGTCTTTATTTTTTAAATGTTTGTCTAGCAAAAGTGTACAGATATTTTTAGTTTCGTATGATTTTTATTTCACTCGAAATAAAAGTACAAAAAATGTACATATACAAAAACAAATAAGAAAAAATTCAGAAAAAC
>JAJEKB010020218.1:322024-338206 GCA_022393335.1 Macrotrachela quadricornifera
ATGCTATTTGAATATACTCTCATATTAATATCTCTCGCAAAGATGTCCATCGCGGTGGAAATTCTGCCGCGCCGTTAAAAATGCTGACTGATACTGCGATGGTATTTTTAAAAATCATTTGCACTTTCAAGGCTGTGATCGGTTAAAACTCGAGTTGCTCCTGCTAATCGATCAGATTCGTCAAGTCTTATCGTGCAGCACACATCAACATTGAGATTATGTGGAAATTCCTAAGTTTTTGAAATTTCTTTTATAGGAAAACTGTCGTCGTCGTGCCGCAATGTACATCTTTGCTGGAAAATAGCTACATTCAATGAAGTTAGTCAATATGTATAGGACTTTATTTTATACATATGTTCTATGTTATTAAGGGAATAAAATACTTTTAAAATCTTGTCTAGCTAATCTACAAAAAATGCTAATACATTCTAATTTATTTTATTTCTGTTTTCCACTTGAGAAGAGGAATCAATCTCTAGATATTGTAGATTACTCAATTGTACATGTGGTTTTCAATGTTAATTGGAAAAAGTCGAATAAATTCCGTCAAGAGTTAACGTGAGTCGTACCAACGAACGTTACTTGTTCGCTTTTTGATTGAAATATTCAAAAGTTATGGTTGTTTTCTGTATATTGACGTGCCACGAGTATATTTAAAAATCATTTGAGTAAAATCTAAATATAGAGTTTTGTAGAGTGAAATTTGTTCTATCTTTTGAAATATAGTTCAGTTTTAATTAACTGAATTTTAGAAAAAAAACTAATCACACACTGACAATAGGAAAAGTATCATCATTATTTTAAATCTTCCAAAGGTACTATCAATGTTTCTCTTTCATAGTTATTCAAGGATCACTTAGAAAGGGCTAGATTTTTGGTGTTATCGTTTTGCCTGCATGATCTTCTATTTTCAATGATTGAAAAAAAAGGAGTAAAATTTTTTTTTCTAGTGATAGCTTTCTATGAAGATATTCGATTCAGCCATCGATCATCTCAACTTACTATTCAAATATCCTTGTCTCAATAACAAAACTGAACATACTTCTCTTTTCTTACCAATATGGTAAGATTCTTATCTCTTTTATATGAATTATAAGAGAAAAGAATCTAACAAGGAACAAAATATTCTTACTATCTTAAACCGATAACTTATAATCTATCGATAATTTATGAGAAAGAAAACGGGTTAAATACATTTATATTCATAATTTAGAAAAGTTCAAAGATAAACATTGTAGATAATGTTAAAATACACATACATTTTATCATGTTATTATATAATAAACTTGAATTTTTCTATGTTAAAAAGAAAAATAATAAAATGAAATGTGTTTACAAAAGATAACACACCTTTATCATTATATCGTAATTGTTCCAACATGCACATCGAAATAACGTATCATCATAAAATGAAATCTGTTTCTATGCAAGAACAGTATGTTATATAGTTAATCTTGTTTTCTTTTTTTTTTTAGAACGAAATGTTTAATTCATCGATTACAGAACGATTAATTGCAACAGCTTATGAACAATATATTTTAATGGAGAGTGTTTTAAAAGATTGTTTTGATATATGTTTAGATGGTTTAAACAAGACTTATAATTCAATTGAAAAATTATATGAAAAAGATCCTGTATTTGCTCTTTGTCGTGCTGATGGCACATTTTTCAATGGTTACTACAATTACTTTTGATATCAAATCCAGATTTATTGATTAAATTAACTGATAAATAAACATTTCAAAATAAATTACAAGAACTTATGAAACGAAATAACAAAATAACAGATAGAAGTTTTTCAACAAAAAGAAAATAATGTATCAAAAATAGCTCAATATTTCAATAGTTTTATTAATAAAATTACTAATATATTATTAGAAAATATCTCAAGTACAATTAAAATAGTTTGATATGATGCATCAATTGAAAATGATGAAAATCAATTACATATTAAACAAATTCAAGAGAAATTTTTAACAAATGAATTGATACAATGTGTTAATGAAAATCATTTAATTCAATTAATACAAAGTGAATCTAATGATGAAATTATATTAATAACATCTGGAAAAAATGGAAAATCAATTATTGGAATCTTGAAGGTATTATTATCTACTGTAGTAATATAATCTATCATCAAACATGGGAAAAATCCTATAAAAAAATAACATTAGTTACAAATCGATTTTGTAATGTACTTATTGAAATTGAAAATATTCTTTGTGGTGAATATTATTTTATTGTCAAAGGTTTTACATATGATGATATTTGTTTAAATTTAAGAAAAACATACTATCCTAATTATTATTTATCATCTGAAGCAAATTATAATTTTATTATATCAGATTTTACTGAAATTAATTTAAATGTAAATTTTCAAAAAGAAATTATGAAACAATTACATTATAAAATTCAAACAAAAGGACTTTTTAATGGACAATTACCTGTTCATTTTCAATTATAAAATTTAGAATCTTTAATTAAACATTTTATCAAAGCTTTTAATAATGAATCATCAAAATCTATTGAAAATGAAATAATTAATTTATATTCACAATCAAAACCATGTTTATATAAACTTGTTAATGATATTTTAAATTTTTTAGATGAAGAATTAATTTTATTAATTGGTGATTATATTAAAAACATTAACATATTCATTAATTAAATATATTGATAATGAACTAAATATGAAAAATACTAAAATCCTTAAACTTTATAGAGGAATTCATTTAGATCATCAATCAATTAAAAATTTTTTAAAAAAATTTAAAATTAATGATTATATTATATTTTCATCATTTTTATCAACAACAATGAATAGAGCTACTGCTTTACAATTTAGTCAAGAAAAAGGTATTCTATTTGAAATTATTATTTGATAATATTCATAATATGGGAAATAATGTACCGAAATGTATTAAAGCAATATCAAAATTTAAAAATGAAGAACAAATTGTATTCAACTGTTTTTCAATGTTAAAAGTCAATAATATTATAATACAAAATCAAAATTTTTATCTCTTTCAATGTTTTCTAGAAATTCTAGGATAAATAAATATTCATTTCTTTACTACTAAATTCCGGTTTTTTTTTTTCTAAAATATCATCATGATAAATACAACAAATAGACATTTTGTGAAACACGATCTGAAAGAGAGTGTTGAAGTGTTTAAGGGTAGAAATTTAGACCCACACCTGCCCCCCCCCCTCCCCACAGACGTTACAGACATCTTAAGTAATTAGTTAATTTACGTTTAATTTTATTAATTACTCATCACTGACGGATTCTTAAACTCATTGGAGAGAATGAGAAATAGGGTCTGAAGCCCATTACAGATCGTGATCGACAAACTACTAAAGACAACGATACATACTAAATTGAACAAATTATAGATATGCAATTTACAATATACGCAATTCCATCGTGTTTCACATTTTTAATCATACAGGAATTGCGCGACACAGTTTTTTCATTATTTTCTTTTTTTATGCAGAGTCTTGATGAGTGTTTTTTTATTTTTAATAACTTAATGCACATTATTATTTATATATCTGTTAGAAATATTATTTTCGACAAAAGATAATCGATTGCTAAAATACAAAAGTTAAGATTAGCAGATTAATTTGTATCTTTTACAATTGATATCCGCGAATATATCTCAATTAATTAATAACTATCAACTATCATACTGCTCACACATATTCTACTATTGAAATCGATTATTTTTATAAATTGATTAGATTTTATATTTTTCTAACATTTTTTTGAATGTTTTTTTTTAAAATCTTTTTCGAAAAAATTTTCTGGTACCTTGGATGCCGCATCAAATTATCATATCTCATTTGTTTTCAAAATTTAACGAAATATCGTTTAATCATATTAGTTGCATCCTAGCATTACTAGTTATGAGACATGGATTTTTTTTTTAGATAGGTTAGTCATAAGTCATATAATGCTAGCTGGCTTACTGAATATGAATCATCAGAAACTATCATAGACTATAATTCGTAAAGACGAATTTTAATCAAAACTGAGTTTCATATGTTCTTTTTATCAAATAGTTCTTAGTGTACATAAAGGCAGGATTGTGCGTCCGAAGTATTATATTGAAAATTGTCCGAAGTCTTTTGCGAATGAGATATGGAAACAAATAGAAAGATCAACTTGAAAATGTACAAAATCGCTTGACAATAATCAATGACTTGATATTCATCTAATGTTATTCTTTACATGACAGAAGAAGGTATCAATATCATGTCATATCCATCATATTGATTAGACTTGATACTATGTAGTTAATGGCTAATCAATTCTATATAATATAGTTTAACTGATTAAATAAATGAAACATGGTTAGCTTATGTGCAAGGCTATACTTATACAATTTATCATATAGAAAGAGTAAGTGATGGAAAAAGTTCAATTACGATATTTTTTTCATAATGAATACATACATCGGGCCATCAGTTCATTGCTTTACAACAATATCGTAATTGAATTGTATAGTTAGAAATTGTCGGACGAAAATTGATCATCTTTTTCAGTCCATGTTCATTACGGAAAATACTAAAATCCAGAGACATTGACCGAGAACGGCAATACAATAGTCCTGCTAGTTCATGTGCTCTACAGGGTACGCGCATTTATCTATACTGTATGGCTATAGCACCGCTCTATCCACATATATCTTTGTTCGTGCGTGCGTTTTGACATAAAGTAGATGAAAAATTAGTATGCACTTGTTTATTAATTAGCAAAACAACTACTCAAAAAGCAAATTAAGATATTCTATTGTCCTGTTGTTTCAAACTTCTTTGAGCCAAGTCATAAATTTCCTTGTTTCCGTAGAAGATATTCAAATTCTTCAGTGTCTGTGAGTAGAGAAAAAGATGAATATGAAACACTTGAAAATAAGATAAGAATTACTGTGTTATTTTGTAAAGCATCAGCAAGATATTGAGCCCCATTAGCAAAGACTGAATTCTCGTAAAGGGTCAATGTGGTCAGTGTCTTTGTGTAGAGAAGTAGATGAACATGAAAGACATTAAAATACCATGAGACTGACCGTATTGTTTCGTAAGACATCAGCGAATTGTTTTGCCCCAGCATTTTCGATTTTATTGCCGGAAAGGATCAGTGTGGTGACTGTCTATATGTTAAGAAGAAGATGAATATGAGACAGATGACAATCAAATGAGAACCACCGTATTATTTCGTAAAGCATCAGCGAGACAATGTGCCCCAGTAAATCCAATTTCATTCCGACCAAGATCCAGTGTGCGAAGGATCTATATGTATACAAAAAGATGAATATGAAAGAGATAAATATTGCATGAGAATAACTTTGTTATTTTGTAAGGCATCAGCGAGATGTTGTGCACCAGCAGCGCCGATTTTATTTTCGTAAAGGTTCAATGTAGTGAGTGCCTATGTGCAGAGAAGAAGATGAATATGAGACAGATGAAAATAGAATGAGAATTACCGTATTATTTTGTAAGGCATTAGCGAGATGTTCTACACCAGAATCTTCAATTCGATTATATCCCAGATCCATTATGATGAGTGTCTATGTGCGGAAAAAAAGATGAATAAGAGACAGATGGAAACAGAATAAGAATCACCTGGTTATTTAGTAAAGCATTACCAATCTGTTGTGCCCCATGATCTCCAATTTTATTGTAGTAAAGTTTAAGTGTGGTGAGCTTCTACGTGTAGAGAAAAAGATGAATATGAGACCGACGAAAATACGATGATAATCACCATGTTATCTTGTAAAGCATTACCAAGATGTTCTGCACCAGCATCTCGAATTTGATTGCCGTCAAGGATAAGTTCGATGAGTGTCTATATGTAAAGAGAAAAAATATAAGGGACACGAGAATAGGACGAGGTTCACAGTATTATTTCGTAAAGCATCAGCGAGATGTTGTGCCCCAGTAAATCCAATTCGATTCCAGCCAAGATCCAGCGTGCGAAGGGTCTATATGTATAGAAAAAGATGAATATGAGAGAGATGAATATTGGATGAGGATCACCATGTTATTTCCTAAGGTCTTAGCGAGATGTTGTGCACCAGCAACTCCGATTGTATTCGTGCTAAGGTTCAGTGTGGTTAGTGTCTATGTGTAGAGAAGACGATGAATATGAGTGATAAAAATAGAATGAGAACCACTTTGTTAGTTTTCAAGGCATCAGCGATATGGTGTGCCCCATCATCTCCGGTTTCATTATCGTCAAGGTTCAGTGTGATAAGTGTCTATATGTAAAGAAGAAGATGAATATGAGACAGATGAAGATTCGATGAGAATCACTATGTTATTTTGTATGGCATCAGCCAGATGTTGTGCACCAACATTTCCGATTTCATTCAATCGAAGTTTCAGTGTGGTGAGTGTCTGTATGTAGGAAAAAGAATGAATATGAGACAGATGAAAGTAGAATGGGAATCACCGTATTATTTCGTAAAACATTAGCGATACGTTGTGCTCCAGCAACTTTAATTCGAATATTATCAATGTTCAATTCGGTAAGTGTCTATGTGTAGAAAAGACCATGAATATGAGAGAAATTAAAAGTGGAAGGCTTTTGTAAAATACGCGAATACTCAAGAACCCTCCCTCCCCAACCGGGAGTTGATACTGTGGGTAGATAGAGCTCCCGGAGTGGATTCTATGAATACTCAAATCTTTTCACTGAGGAATAGAACGAGTCGACTTAGGTATGTGTCCATAATATTAGACTTTTATAGGCTAGCTTAAGCAAAATAGATGATAAAGATTTTCTGAATTGTTGCTATTATGAATTATCCGACACGATAGCAAGAGCTGCAAAAATCTACCCCTTCTATTTTTTAAGCTGGCATATAAAAATCTAATATTTTAGATATGTATCTAAGTCGACTCGCTGTATCCATCGGTGAAAAGATTTGGATGTTCATTGATTAAAAGAAATAGTGTAGGTCAGAAAATCACTCTCATTATTTTGTGGATGTTCGTGAGTGTTTGTGTATTTTGAAATTGTCCCATTGAAATCAGAAACACGAAAATGAATCGAATAATATATTTTCTGGGAAAGAACAATGGATTTGAAACGTGATAAAAACGTGAGTTCATAATAAAACCAAGAGCTACCTGATATCGAGGATGTGTATCTGCTATGGTATTGAGTCGTGTACAGACATTACGACATGATAGAGGGATTGTTTTTGGATGAAGGTTATCGAGAATCCGATAAACTACTTCCACTGGTAGTGTATGGAGTGACAGAGCCATCTTCGTATAAACGGATGTTATTGCTGTGAATATGTGTAAGTTTCAGTAAAATGTGTGTGCTCTGAGACACTTCGTTATCTTTTAAATATTCTATTGTATATGATATATCACTGAATTTCTTATCTTTTTATGTAACTGTAAAAGTATGATAAGAACAATGTAAAAGAAGAAAAGACAAACTAAAGTTTTCGAAGCCAATGGAGATTTAACTGATAAATGTCATAAATAAACGCATTTATAATCCTATGAACATCTTTACTAATACTACATGATATATTCTCCATGAAAATATTATTTCTCTTTCAATTAATAGATTAGCTATCATGTTATTCAGAGGTTTTCGCCTTTCTTTTTCAATAACACAGAAAGAGAATCATACTCAATTCTTATCAAACATTGAGTAATGGTTACTAAAATGATTTTAATTTTATTCGATTTCATTGAACTCTACCTAGAAAACATTGAAATCCAGTTTGACTTGAGAATAAACTATATTTTGTTTTTGACCAACTTATTACTCGTTTTCTTCTTCATAACCCATTTTCTCGTTTATTGTTTATTGTTTATTCTATCATTTTTAGATTTCTTCGTTGAACTTATGATGAAAATATCTATCATAAGTAAAATACACTTTTCAAATCTATAGCCTATCATTGATGTGAAGTTAGCGCACGACGAGGAGCTACCGTAATAGATTTAGGTGAGCTCGGAATTCCTTCTATTATCCCCTCTACTGGAACGAGGGTTAGACATGGGGCGAGCAATTTACGTTCGTTCGTTCTTAGACTGTATATTTATTATAGTTTTCTATAAAAAAATTTTCTCATAAAGTTTGATCGAAAATAATCGAGGTCAAGAAACTCGAATATGACGTCAGTTATTTTTTGTGAACCGTTTTTTCATGTTTTTTTTGATATTTCGCCTGCGAGAAAAGCAACTCTTGGTAGAATTTGACGAATGATTATGAGCGGTAAGGAATGTTAGTTTTGAATTAGGTTTTTCGAATCCATTGTGCTTGTGCGTGAGTCTTTTACACTTCAATGCTGAAACAAAACGCTTTCGTATATCTTTTTCAAATAATCATCAAGGGTAATCAAGTGGACGTCGTATTACATATAACAGAATGGCATTAGTTTTGGACATAGAATGAAAGTCAACTCATTTATTGGCTTCGAAAGGAAATAAAAAATGGAAGATATAATGAGAGTGTCGATAGAAACAGAAAGACGTCTATATGGTGAGTCACTTCAAATATGAGATTTGAAAGAGTCTCATATAGTTTGAATGATTTTTCGAAGGAACTTAATTAATGCCTCTTTAATAATGAGTTCGGCTGATTATCAGTTCCTAAAAATGAAGGAAAGGACAAAATTTGTACTGCAGATCAGACCATACTGTTACATAAAGTTTCAATATTTTCGATTACGAACCAATCTACGATAAACAAGTTAGTTTTTTGGTATGAAAATAGGAAAATTGATTCTATATATCAACGGCTAGATGTTAGTTTGAATAGATTATAGTAAGCAAAATGAGTATGAGCAAAAGACGGTTGGACAAGTGATCGAGTGATTGAACTTATGAATTAAAACAATTTTTTTTATTTCAAGAGATATGAGCAATCTGATTACATCCTTTCAGTAGAGGATCAGCGGCAATTGCGCCGCGTTGCTTGTGGTTTGCAGGGGTGGGACTTGCGTGAGGGTTCTCTACAGGTATTCCAGAACACCCTCACACATCAATATAGCTATCACATATTGGATGTATGTATGTTGATATTTATTCTTGATGCTTAAATTAAACCGAATAGAGCATACATGTTATGCTAAACGATATTTGCCTTACTCCTCTCATTATACAACAAGTAATGCTCGTCAACGGTGACTCTCTTAACCCTCGACTGAATTCATTCCATCTATTTTGAGAATCATTGTCAGATAATTTATCAATAAGTGTGATGCTATAATCACCTCAATCTGAACAAACTTCTCACATTTTTATGATTTCCAAAAAGCAAGACCCTCAAGATTCAAATTCGGAAAATATCAAACATCCGCACTTTCTTCATCATCAATAACAATTTCGACTTTTATGGACCATTAATAAAGTGCTGATTTTAGTCGCTTGGACTACAGTAGGCATACTTCTTTCCAAAAATATCCTATACTTCGTCGAAAGTTGTAAGCAAGAGAAGATCATGTTAACTTCATAAATGAATGATGGATTGCTTGTCAGAGTCTCTACAAGGTGTCACTTACGACTAGTGAATACCCCTCATTCTATCTTCTTCTCAGACTAATCTTCTAACTATGTTACGATTAAACCAAATTAGTTCCCAATTCGTAAGAATCTGTAGATTTTTAATAAGATCACTCCTATTCAGGAATCATAAAATGCAAAGGAAAAGAGAAGCAAGAAAACTAAAGCAAAGAAAAAAATACACAAGAACAATTTATTGAAGATTGTGGATTTATCGAATGCATTTACAGGACAAGTTAAGCTAGCAATTAAATAAGTAATGAAAAGAAAACAAATGTTAATATATCAGAAAAAAACAGTTAAAAAATGATTATTCTATCAATCAGCAAGAAATAAATAGAGTATATCTCGACAACCAGGGAAAAATAATACTTCTATTTAAAATGCTGCGATAAAAGACACAAAGTTTGTGTGACAATTGTCTAATATTGGAAAAGAATTATGACTTTTCCAGCATTGTTCATCTAAGACATGTCGTATTGCTATAATGAACTGAAAAAAGATGCAAAAGTTCCACATTTAAGTCTATTAGGAACTGTGTTAAAAAGTTATTTATACATCTCTCTATCAGACTGGCGTTTAGTTTTCAGGAGAAAATTCTCTGATTTACGGGAAAATAATTCTCGTTGAGCATATCGAAGTTCAAATTTCGTTGGTAGCTATCCATTATAAATTCAATTTCGTCATCTTTCTAAAAAAGTTGCATTATATTGAAATTTTTGAATATCAGAATCTCAATGAAGTTTTTTCGAAATACCTGGTAGATTTTCTACAGACCAACTCTGTAAGAATCCCTGTTTAATCTCACAAACGAGCGATTAGTCGCTCCCGCTATCAAATACAAAAGCACCAGAGCAAAACACTTCATAAGCTCACAACTGGAGGTTGAAAACAACGCGTGCAAGTATACATGTAAAAGTACAAATTTATCTTGACTATGATGTTCTTTTCACCTAAGCACAAACAATCAAACACAACCTCTTTTTAGTTTTTTTCCATATGGTCCTTCCTTCAGTAAAGGGAATGTTTGCGTCCTTGAGGAAGACTATATATTGTTTTGTTATAATGAACCCACATGTCAAACAAGTTTGTATCTCTGATAAGGAGCATTAATTTGTCTTCTCATTCTAGGATCTTAATCAGTATTGATTACTTTATTAGTGATATAAACTTGCACTGGGTTGAAAAATTTTACTAAATATTTCATATATGTTAGTGCAGTATGACAACCAAACTCTTTGAGGATATTTAATAGCTCATTGAAGTCTATCTATCACTTTGGCATATACTTTATTCAAAAGTGAGTAGACAGTTATGGGTGTTCTGTGGTAGACTTAATTCTACTTGAACAACTCCGAATTACTCTCGAACATACTTAATTTTAATTAATAATAGAAGTGAACGGCTAGTCTGTGCATCCATACTTCTTCGTTCTTTGTAGCTTTCTCTATACGATCTATCTCATTTATCCTTGCGTTCTCCCATTGTTCTGCACGTTCCGTCTAGACACCCTAATTGCACAACGTTATTTACATAAGCCACTAATAGATTTCTGAGTACTTAAACATCCAATCTGAAACTAATGCAATTAGTCAAGAGTTCGACAGGAGAAAATTCATCGTTAGTTGAAATTTAGGCCTAAAAAAAGTGTAAATGGAAAAGAGCATAAGCTCGCAAAATTCTGATTCATTCCATTTTCAGTCTAATAAAATTTCAAATGTTCTAAACCTAACATTGAAAATCTATGACTGAGTGAATTTTTCAGTTTCAATATTTTTATTGGTTCAAAGCGCGACACCAAAAACCCTTAATGGATTGACTTCTTACTTGAAAAACTCTAACTGGTGTAGGAAGCGAGGTTGAAAATAACCGCTATGACCTGGCACAAGTCAGCCTACACACAAAATCCTATTAGTATTTTTCATATAATCTCACTTTGATTGAAAGAAAAAAATTGAAAAACTAATAGTACCATTCGATTCCTCGATCTCAAAAACCTTTACTGAAATGTCAATATCCGATTTTTTCAAAGTTAAGATTTCATTTTTGTTTCTCTAAGAACACATCTTTTTTTGATTTTTGACTAATGACTGATGCAAAAGTCTTGGCACAAATGTCGCACTAGATTGTGAGCTTGCTTACACAAGATGTTAGAAAGCCAATTCTTTCACCATCAGAAAGATCAAAGTCTGCAGATTAAAAATGCATTATTCGAAAAAAAATTTGTGAGTTAATTAATAGTCGAAATTTTCAGTTTTCAGAAGGCACCAAAAACGCCTTGTAACCTACTTAAAAGGTAGTCTTTTCTCTATGATTTTAGATTTATGAATATTTTCGAAAGTTTGTCAACATTACTATGTTCTACAGGCAAAATACTATACCGTAAAAAGATTTGGGCCAAAGCGAATGTTCTCAGCCTGAGATATAAGTCTCTTTCACTTTAGTAAAAACGGGCGTCATACGACTTTTTTGACGATTTTCCTTTCTCAAGAGTTTTATATCATCAAACTTTTGAGGGTAAAAATTCAGTTTGGTCTTGTTGAAGAGCTCGAAAAGCTGTATCTTTTGAACAATTTAAACTCAACCTTTTAAAAAACGAAAGTCTAAAACCTTTTCCGAAGAAGACAAATTCCACCAACATCTGTACCTATGGAAAAGGAGATCTCCTCATTGTAACCAGCAAAAAAAGCGGCCTCGAATTTAGGTGTTTTCAAGAGCTGAACCTGTGATGAATCAAGAGTAAAAGTTTGAGCTCGATTGATTAATAAATTTGGGAGATACGTTAATTACTAAAATCAAATTATAATAAAAAAACGCAAAAGTTACAAGGCGTTTTTGGTGCCTTCTGAAAAGTGAAAATTTCGACTATTAATTAACTCACAATTTTTTTTTCGAATAATGCATTTTTAATCTGCAGACTTTAATCTTTCTGATGGTGAAAGAATTGGTTTTCTAACATCTTGTGTAAGCTCACAATCTAGTCCGACATTTGTGCCAAGACTTTTGCATCAGTCATTAGGCACACACACACAAGCGCATTTCACTTTTTTCCGTATCATCCTCTTTTCAGTCGAGGGAATGATGAGAAAAGAGAACTCTATAAAGTTTGATAGACGAAAAATTTCCTGTGATCTGTTTGTTCTTCGTAGTTAACTATTCATAGAAATCTTCAATTATATGTCTGAAATTTTGGTAATTCTTTGGCTCGCAAACATTCTATGAATTGCTAGCTATACTGCTAAATTCTTTTTTCGATGAACTTTCCTTTGGTATAAAATTCAATGTGAATATCATTTGCTATCCCGTAGAATCAAACCGTGCTCAATGTGTTAACGGACATATTATTATTCTTTTTTTTTATAGTAAGCGACCATACATAGTATATGAGTTTTAAAAAAATCAGCTCATGAAATATCCCTTTATTTTGCCTAGATAAAATCCATAGATGAAGAATTTGAAAAATGAACAATCGTTTCGCTATTAATTGAACATTGTTTTTTTTTGGTAACATAGCCATGAAAAGTAGTTTGTCAAAAAATCGCCGATAGAATCGAACAAGTACTTCTGTGAGATAAATTCACATTGAAAAAAACTGAGACAATCAGAAAAAATATTTATCATGATCGGTCGGTAAAAAAATCTCTATCAAACCTAACCGGATCAGATCGCTTAGGAGTCAGTACTGGTTCCAACTTTGATATAAGATTCCTCTTAAATCTTGATGAAGTTATTCTTTTTATCATCATATATATAGGAAGAGTCCAATATTGTCGGCATATCCATCATTAATAGGCCCAATACTACGATCAATTACAAGAAATACCGTTACTGAACGAGTTCCGATAGGTACCATTCCAGTCGTTTGTCGAAACAGAAATGATGTGACATTCTTTCGATCAATATTTGTAACGGGTCCAATACTGATCATACTTCCTATGATTTGGTTGCTTTGATTAATAAAACTCAACGATACTGTAGCTGTATCATTATGAGTTGAAAATCCACCAAGCCATGCTGATAGATTAAATCTCACTGTTTGATTATCGATAAGAGAAGAATCAGTATAGTCAGTCAAATTGATTCTTTGCCACATTGATGTATTTGCTTCGGAATTTCCATAGAATAAACAATTACGAGGATTGCTAAAGAAACAGAAATAATAAAAATAAATTTTAGAATTCATCTTACGCAGATAATGGAATAGTTTTCACTCTGTTATAAATGCTAGTGTTGTTGTAAGCCAGTTGCGTGATGTCTCCATTGGTATTCCATCCTGTAGGACTTGTAACATTATCATCCGTTGCACAAGGACCTGTTTCAGCATCACCATTAACTACCATATTAACATTAAACACTATCAAATTAAAGATAAATATAAACAGAATCGATACGATATTAGGATTTTGCAAAAGTAGTGTCTACAAATTAGTGTTAAACTCGAAATTTCCTCGCTTATATTACATATCATATGACAAAAGTATTGATCGTGTCCACACCTATGAAGAACTATGTTCGTACAGTTTTTTATGATAGCAAGAATTATTCGCTTAGACAAGGTGAAATTACGTTACAATCAGACTAGTAAGTACTATGCGAAAATAATAAATCTATTTGTAAGCGATTTTATGAATAAAACCGATAGATTTTTGAGTCGTTATATATATATAAGATCTAAAAAAAAAGGACTCTGTTAAGTTCTACATTTTGATATGCTCTTTTCAACAAAAACAACGGACTTATAAATGGAAAACGGAATTAGTTATTTTTGATCATTATTTGATGAACATCTTTAGAAAAACCTGAAGCCATCGAGCTAAAAATGGCGAGGCTCTAAATCGTTTTTAAGATAACACATAAGACTAGCTGTTTTACAATGAACTCTTGCAGAATTAAAAATAAAACCAAGATCATATTTGGATTTCCCATGAAAAGGCGCATCGGATCATGCTAAGCATAATTTCAGTTTTGAATACATTTGCAGTTCTTTATTTACTGAACTGTTCACTGACTGCAAAGAAATTCGGGACTTAAATATTCCAAAAAGACAAAATGCTTGGCATAGCAGCATAATATATTCGATGGATCGTCATTTGCTCTACAATTCTAATATTTTAAAATTCTCCACCTTTTCAATTCGACTAAAATATTGTGACATTTTTTTAAAGTGATACTACCTCACTTATATTGTTTGGTACTGTCGAGATTTTTGGTAATGACTTTTGCCAATTCGAATGATATTTTTAGTGTTTCTAAAGCTATTGAACACCATTATTTTAGCAAAAAATGTTTGTCTTTTGCTTATATTTATCGATTTATCATCTTGTCTGATTTTATTTTCCATTGACTATATTGGAATCAGCGCAAAAAAAACTGGATTAATCATAGTTTTTAGCGAAAAAAGGTTTTAAGAAAAGCTTGCCTGAGAAAGCTCATAAACCTTATTTGTAGGACTAAACGTCCTAGGGTAAATATAGACGAATATTTTCTAAAAAATAATTTTCGCTGAAAACTATTTAAATTAATGTGTATTTTGGTCTGATTCGGAATATCAAATTATTTCTGGCCAAATAGTGAAAACACGAAAGAATCATTTATTTTTTGATCAAAATATCATCAGATATTTTGAATTGATCATTAACAATACATGACCTTTATTTTATCTAAATGAAATCTAAAAAAATATTTTTATTCAAATATATATCCTATTCCTGTTAGATTTTCTCATAAATCCTCTATTAAAATTCATCAAATTCCATCAATGTACACAATTGAAAATAATATTATTCGATGGGGGTTTCACTTAGAATTTTCAATAAAAGAGATAAACAATTTTCTATCAAATAAAGTATTCGAAAATGGAATAATGGATTTATTATTGGATATTTTTACATGATTCGATAGATCTCGTCGAGATATACAAAACTATATTTTTGAAAAAATTTTTAAACAGAGTTGTTAGATTAAAATTCACTGAATACTGTCTAAAGAATGATCCAAAAAATCATGTATTTTTTTCTAGAGAGAAAAACGTGGTCATTTTTACACAAAATTCATCTGTTTTTCATTAGTATTCTTATGTAAGATGTTTGAAAAAATTAAAGTGTTTTCCTTCCATATGAAAACATTTGACTTTTTTAAACAGTTTTTCGAATTTTTTCATCACAAAAAGTAACTCAGAAACTTTTTTGTATATACAGGTTTGTAGATCTCGACGAGATCTATCGAATCATGTTAAAATATCCAAGAAAAAAACATATTAATCCATTTTTGAGTTACTGCCACTTTGCTTTTCTACTGCAAAAAATTCTAAAATTTCTCAAAGTTTTTTATGTTTGATATTAAAAAGCTTGCATAATCCTTCCTATTAAGTATGAATAAAGCCTATATTTTGACTCACTTTCATTCCATATAAAATTTGTTATTTCTTCTATTGAAAATTCTAAGCGGTACACTCTGAAATGATATTATTTCCACTCGTGTATTGAGTTGTATGTAATGTAAATATTTCCTTTCATATCTGTAGTGAAAACTACTACGATTTCGGAATCAGAAATGATACCTGACATTAATGTTTGTACACTTACCAGAGGCTCTCGGCGTCGTTGATGTTGTTTCTGTTGAGGTGCTTGTTGTTGATGTTGTGGTTGA
>JAJEKB010020218.1:338216-356851 GCA_022393335.1 Macrotrachela quadricornifera
TCCGTTGAGGTGCTTGTAGTTGATGTTGTTTCTGTTGAGGTGCTTGTGGTTGATGTTGTTTCTGTTGTAATTGATGTTGTGTCCGTTGAAGTACTTGTGGTTGATATTGTGGTAGTTGTCGTTGATGTCGTCTCCATTGTGGTGCTTGTTGTTAATGTTGTGATGCTCGTCGTTGATGTGGTTGATGTTGTTTCTGTTGTAGTGGTATCTGTTGTCACCGTCACTATTATTATGCTTGTTGATGATACGGTATTCATTGTTGATTCGTTTTTAGTCAATAATAGCATGATAGTCACAGCAATTGCGATACCAACAAGTAAGATACCCAATGTTGACAAAAAACAACAACAAGGAGAACATATACGACAAAAATCACGAAAAACTCTTTAGAAAACATCAAACGATAAAAAAAGACAATAGATCCATGGCATACCTTCGTGTTTTACGTTTGGTTTCCTTCTTTTTTTGGAGAGTTTTTTCAACGGGATGTTTAATATTATCAGATGCAAGCGAATATTTCTACAAAAAAATATTAAATGTCTAATACAAGAGAAAACTTACTAAGTTAAAGTCATTGACTTTGGAAGAGTTTCGATGAGAATTGTATGCAGTTAATTGAAGTTCACTATTATCAGACAATGTCTT
Source organism: Macrotrachela quadricornifera (assembly GCA_022393335.1). NCBI lineage: Eukaryota > Metazoa > Rotifera > Eurotatoria > Philodinida > Philodinidae > Macrotrachela > Macrotrachela quadricornifera. Next base: position 338,862 of record JAJEKB010020218.1, read on the forward strand.
GAATGAAGATCTTGGTACATTTACAGTGTTTTGTTGACCAATTGGAAAACTGGAAAGGTCTTCACTACGTCTGTTATGAAGTGATATATCTTGGATGGACTAGAAGTTAATATTGAATTTAAGAAAAAAATGAATATTTAGATTTCAAAACAAATGTCATAGTGAATCGTAGCTTCTCAGTCGATTGAAAATAGCAAAAGTCAAAAGATTCTATATAAGATGAATAAGGACGAGAAAACTTTGTGTCCCTCGAACAAAATTAAATTCTGAAACTATTATTAAATGAACATATTTATTCCTTCAGTTACATTTTGACACAAGATTATATAAAGCACATCGAGGACTAGTTTTCTCACAAAGCCTACATTTACTAGAGAAAATTTTATTGAAAATACATGAGTTTCCTACAAATGCCTCCTGTTTGCTGTTACATATTAGAATTTAACACAATTACGACCGATTATTTTCATCGAAGCATGGTCAATCATTGGTCATTCTCGTTGGACAGTAGAACTAACTGGTTGAATTAACTAAGACTACCAACATTGAATAAAACATATTAAAAGCATTTTGACAGACTATCGACACATGAGACATATTGAAAAACTACACAAAAAATTTGCATCTATATAGGAAATGCAATAACCTTTTCTCTCGACAAGTAAACAAGACATTTTATCAAATGATTATCAGTTGGCGAAATTCTGTAACGAAAGTATGTACTGATAATTAACGTTCATTTCGAAATTAAATAGATCTGAATAGCTTTTGAATAAATTTAAAATAAAAAGAAAGAAATGACTCGAGTTTTCGATATTACTGCATCTTTTTTTATAAAGTCCACGGAAAAAAAAACCCAGTCGCTTTTCATTTGAAATACAGTATCAATTTTAAAGATAAACCTTATCCACTTTGAAAACAATATATTTTCTAAACTAAATAGTCTAGTTCCGCATCTATTGATTAGCGCAAGTGTGAGTTTGATATGTTTCCTTTCAAAAAATCTATACAATTATCTGAATATTACTCATTAAAACTTTTTAAAATTTAACGAGTCAAGAAACAATTTCTTTGAATAAATAGTTTCATTCAGTATAATTCCGTTGCACACACATTATATTCTTTTGATTGAAGCTATTTTTGAGTAGATTTATCCTGTATTAATATATGTGTAAAGAATTTAGTCTTGTTTTAAATCAATACTAGAAAATACATATATGACATAAATAGACAAAGAATGAATCCAGAGGAGATAAATTTAAACAGTCGCTATGATATCGAATGATCAAAGTCAGTCATATAAGAGTATAAATACATGATAGAAGCACGAACTTAGCTCTGAATGAAGGAAACAAATACGGATGTATGGCATGAATCAAACAGAGACATTATATGAAACAAAATTTTACTGTAGAAAATGTCGATTTGTTAGCATTAAAGTTAATTTAATGTGTAATTTTTGATAATGTTCTTAGTTGAGATAAAACATCAAAGACTGATGAATTGTATTATGAACTCAAAAATGGGTAAAAACTTCACTTAGATATTATTTGTTAGATCTCACATTTGCGCTGATCAATAGATACGGAACTAGACTATCTAGTTTAGAAAATATATTCTTTTCAAAATGGATTAAGTTGTTTATCTTTAGAACCAATACTGTAGTTTTTTATGGTCTTTATTAAAAGATGCAGTAATGTCGAAAAGTGGAGTCATTTATTTCGTTTTATTTTAAATTTATTCAAAAGTTGTTCAGATCTACTCAGCCAGGAAATGGATATTAGTTCAAAGCAGTGAAATAGAAATTTCTTGATATTCATCTGTAATTTTGAGAAGATCTATTTCATAAATCATGATAAAATGTAACTCGATAACGCTTGGTTATATTGTGAATTTAATTATCTTATTTAACAGAATATAATACCTCATTCTGACTTGTGTGATGATTTTCAACTGATGAATGATATTCTTCTTGAACATCTGAATTAAATGTATTTTTGACTTTTGATAACTTTCGTTGTTTCTATATAGAATAATATAAGACGAATTTAGTATATGATTATGTTAAATAAACTGATAGAAATTTACATTACGTTGATTAGATTGTTTTCGACGACGGGAATGTATTCTAGTCACACGTGGATGATTTATCGACAAACCATGGATAGATGACATTGATTTTTATCAATATATTTTACTTATAGTTTATTCGCATTCTAGCACAAGTTTTGAATTGTACTTTTCAAAATTTACAATACCATTCATCATATATTCTATCTTGTGACTTTTCTTCTTGGCTTTAGATATTAAATATTAACATTGAATACACAATACCTACATGAGAATTTTTTTTTTTATGTGAGACATGTACGACTTCTCTGTATAGTTGATAAGAGGCTTCCTTTTCATATTCATATTCTCTAGAATAATTACTTTTTTCTTCTAATAAAAATATAATCGAATTTAAGTAAAATAGACATGTACTTTCAGTTACTCGAATCGAATATGATAGGATTGGATTGATAATCCAATATATGTCTCATGATACATCACCGAGAGAACTCAATACTGAGGCACAACATGTCACGAGCACTTGTTAAGCTTTATTTTAATTAAAACTTTATTTTATTCGATTGTACGTTAGTGATGAAGAATTGAATAACATAATTCATTTCATATTTCTATCAGCCCAAACGTATTTCCATTGTAAAATAGAAAAATGATATTCAATGAGAAAATTGAATACAATTCAGTGATTTAACCAGTTTATATAAACCTGAAAATATTTGTCATATAAACGTCAAAAAAAAAACATGTAAATAATGTAATCTAATAAGATTAGATCGAAAAAAATAAATCTTAATGATGATAACATTTAAAAAAAGATATATAGAGATAATACATTTTTTAAAATAATCAATAACATGATTTTTTAATTATAAGACTAGAGATAATCATAAGGAGAACACTCGTTTTGATGATGAATTAACTACTTGATTAATGATCATTTAAGAAATGATTTAGTTATTCATGACAATGAGTTAAGTATCTCATAAGATCCTATTAATGTAAATATCACTTTCCTTTGCAACATTATTAGGATAAGTGTATTCCATTCAATGACAATAGAAGAATTCTTCATATCATTTAACCAGTGAATATGAATAAGATGATAACGATCTATGATTACCCAAAATTAAAAATTAGATTTTCATATCAAGTTGAATGGATTTATAGATTATTCACATGGCGAAGCAACAATATTTGGAATATTTACATTGTTTAATAAATATCCTTATAGAACGGATTGAAATTTAAACAGATATTGATCAAAATTTTTACTTTCGATCACATTTTCTTTTTTTCTTCACACTAACTTCATAAATCAGCTATTCAAAAGACAATTTTTTTGATATGTTAGTTGATTGACAAGGAATAAATAATCAAACTTTATCAATTGTTCATTGATAAGACTGAAAATAATCTTATTATCTATCCAATTGTTTTCAATCTCTTCAATAAACAATTTTATTTTGTATATGATTACAAATATTTTTCTAAATATCATTTATTTAAAATATTCTATAATGATATATATATATATATACTCAGTTGGACTGTTACAAATTTGGGTAATCTTATTTTATCGACCTATGTAATTCGAACCGGACAAAAACTGTCGGTAAACCGTCGGTTGACCGTCCAGTATAATGTGCGCTATACCAGCGGTATATCGCCAGTTTTTTTTGAAAATGGAACATCGTAATAGCTTATGTTTAAACCGCTGAATATTTTTAAAGTCTACTAAAACTATCAAAATCGCTCTGCTTTCGATTGCACTATATATTGTCGATGCGCTTGAGCTACCTGTACCAGTCACAGAGCACAAATTGGTCTCAATCTCGAGATTATTTTTTTATTAAAAAGGACGCTGCAAAAAATTTAATAAGTAAAATATATAAAAAAACTGGTTTCTTTCTCAGTAATTATGAATTTTATTTGTTAAAATCTTGCGATTCTGATAGAAAAGGCCTCTGTGAGCGTTTACAATGAGAATCGGAGAGTTTGAGAGCTACCGCTGGTAACTCGTTGGTATACCGTCGGTGTTTTCAAATAACGCGGTATACTGGCGGTACCAACAATTAATGTGCGACATGGGAATATCATCATGCTTTGATATAATCGAAGGAGAATACTTAATTATATCTTATTTCAGCGGAAATATCCTGTTTCTCTGGATAGATTGAAAAGAGGTCTATGGTGAAAAAAGTCTGAGTTTTTGAAGAGATAGAACACTTATTTACCATTTTACCTATAAAAATTATTTCATGAGGAAATAAGTACTCTATCAACCAATACAAGTTGACACTAACTGAGATTTTCTTCACATATAGTTACACTCATGTGCAAGATAATTTTAAAATTTGAGTTAAAATAATCTTGAGAAAATAGAGTTATCAGATCGACAAAACACAATAATCGTTCTATATGTCATTAATTATACTATTTTGACGAATTAGAATATAATTAGAGTTTTTCATGACGTATTTAGAATTTTCCTTCCATTCAGATAACTGTAATGATGCTCAAATACTAAGCTACATACATAGTGCTTTATTTCATTTTGAAATGATGATTATTATTAAATGAGCCAAACTAGCTGATTTGTATGAACAGACTGAACATCTAGAACATGTGCAAGAAGGAGAAAAAATAATATAGAATAATGTGTATCCTTATTTAATATTGGATTATTCAAGCATTATCTCATTTATTTTTTAGTAGCTTTATACTTCTTTCTTTCTTCTCGCTTTGTCGCCAATGGCCATCAATAGCTATTTACTGATATCGACATTAACAGATATTTTCTTCTTAAAGATTGAACAGATAATAATAGGATGAGGGTGAGGATTCGAGCAAGAAGAGTTTGATCACATCAGACAAAGTGACCGAGAGTTTGGAATCAGTGTAACCATAATAAGAGTAAGTCTGAAGGTATGACAGGCTGAACAATATGAAGGATGATTGGGATGGGTGCGAGAAGTATGTGATCGTGGCATTCGGGATGAGGATGAATAGGATATGATAACATTTAGCAGAGTATCAGTGAAATAGATGACTTACTAAGAATTTATCCATGATTACCACTATAACTCAACGAGATAATTCAATTATTTAACCCATTCGTGCCGGGGCCCGTAAATATACGTGCTGAGTTTTTCACCATGTTATTACTCTGTTAATTAGAGTCAAAGTATCTCTGAAAGACACCTGTCTATTGCTCTGATCGTACTAACACAATCTCGTCATTATTGATGTCTCTTCTGATGTATGCGTCCTCATGCATAGTTCGATGATGCACTCTCGAATCATTTGCGTTTGGAAATTTCCGTGTTCAACTGATTCAATGGTTTATTGAAAGGTATGCGCAGATTAAAAGAGCACTAGAGTGTCCAGCGATTGGAGACAATCCATTATATCTAACTGAACGTCATTTTCTATCTTTGATTCTTCCAACTGCAGCAAAGAAAAATGCACAGAGACATTGTATAATTTACAGTCAAAATTGCCAGCATGAGAAGAAGCTTACTGATACATGTTATCAGTGCGCTGGTTGTGATGTGGATCTAAATGTTGTTATCTGTTTTGAAACTTGTCACATTTTCAAATATTTGTGAGTGCTTCTATATCGAAATAAAGCTCGATCATGATCCTGTGTAACAGAAGGTCTTTTACTCATCCGTCGAAAAAACCCCGGTACGAACGGGTTAAATAAAGTTTGATTCGTGTTTGATAGATAAATTGAAAACATGAAGGAAAAAATTCCTCTTGCGTTCTATCCACTCAAAAAACAGAACGAAAAAAATGACTCATGACAAGTGAATAGCTGTTATTTTTCACATCCCTATTTAGTCTAAAACCGACTGAAAGTTCTAGACTATCTTTTGAGACAAAACATATCAAAAGATATACCTTTGAGAGTGGTATTGTTGTTCAATTCTTGTAATAAGAGAATTATTCATTTTTAATGAAAATGTCTCATATTTAATATATTGTCTGATATGTTAATATTCATCTTATTTCGATGGTTGAATATTCTATAAATTGTAGATATTTAATAAGACTTGACATAACGATAGAATAAAATGTAAACATATGTTAATGGGCCCGTGTAACTCAGTCGGTTAGAGTGCTGTACTTATAAACAGTAACAGTGAAGTAATGCAGAAGTCGGCAGTTCGAACCTGCCCTCGGGCACCAATTTTTTTTCTGTTCAAAAACTCAAACCAGAAATTTGCCATTAAAATTTTATTTTTTACGGTGAAAATTTCATTAGAATCAACGAGATTAATTCCATCTTTTTGATCTCTTTTTAAGTTGATACTTCTACAGAGATGTTTCAATCTTCGCTTAGAAATTTGTAAAATGCTCACGAAAATTTCGTGTCAGATTTTTCTTAAGTGATCACGTATTTGAAGTTGCAACTGTATGACCTCAATATCGTGTAACTTCACAAAATTTATCTATGAAAAAAGTGAATAAAATAGAGAAGATAGTTCTTTTACGATGATACTGTATCAATCATACTTAGACAAAATATTATCTTAGCGATGTATGATTCGATAGTTAAAATCTTTCAGTTTCAGTTAGTACTATACTCTATTGTAAGCCCATGAATGATTACTCTTCATAAACCATTTCCATAAAAATCATGCTCTATACGTTTCTTTCCTCATTTCAATTCTACAACTCACTTGATCTATCGAAATCATCAATCGAATACGATAGATTATAAACAAAATCTACGTTAGCTGAAATAATGTATTTCAGGTTTTTTCAATCTACTAAAAAATCTATTCAAACTACCTGAAAAGTTCAAAATATATTCTAGTTTACTTCATTTAGATCTTAATACATCTACAAGTAAGACAAATTAAAGTAAAACACATTGAAGGCGGTGTGCTTTTCCGTTGCAGGGTTAAATTATCCGTTTAACACGCAATATTTACTTTATTCTCATTCGATTTCTATCAGTGTTCGATGTATTTCTCTTAAGTTTTAGTATGCTTTTACCATTCAGTGACAAATACATCAATCTATTATATCACATCAATATTATCATAGAAATAAATAACGGAAAATGTTTTTCTGATGTTTACGTTAATATTTATGTGACGAAATAGACTTATTTATTGTTTGTTGAATTATAAAAGGTAAGGAAGATTAAAGGTTGTCCCATAAATGTTGACTCGATTTGTATAATTCATTTTTTTATATTAAAACACATACTTAAAAATTTATCCTTGTGATAAAATGATGTGATAAACGACGCTCTACAAAATAGCCAATGACCGATCTTCTATAATTTAATATAGTAAGAAAGTTGTAAGTAGACTTTCTTCATGCGATACTGCGTTGAATAATGGTCGTGTAACTCCATGAAAACAGAAGAGTTTTCGATCGTGTTTGTTTTTTTTAGATGATGAATGATTATTCTTCTCTGTCTAACTGCAAAATCAAACATCGACTACATTTTTTCTTTCGTGCTTTGTTGTCGTATAGGATTTGATCAGTTATTTTGGTTTGAAGGTCTGAAATTAAAGTTCAGGTAGTATTTTATAGAGAATTTCATGACGCTTCTATTTAAAAATAGAATTTATTTCAGGGAATATAAAGAACAAGAGTTCATACAAAATTATTGAGATCGGATTCATTGTTAATTTTTCGTATTTGCGAGGTATATTTCTATACTTACAACTTTCTTACTATATAAAATTATGGAAGATTCATCATAGGCTATTTTGTAGAGCGTCGTTTACTGCATCTTTTTATCATAAGGACAAATTTTCAAGTATGTGTTTTAATATGAAAAAATGAATTATACAAATCGACTCAGCACTTGTGGGCCATGCTTTCAAATCTCTGAGAATTTCAACCGATGGTGCAATCATTTTTTTGTGGAATGTAATAAAGTTTCCAGAAAAATAATAATAATTTTAATAATCTTTCCAAATGAAACCATTACATTTCTTAGATTAGAAATTATCTTTTATTACAGTATAAGCTTTAATAGAAAATACAGTAATGTCATTTTCACAGAAACTTCCTATGCGTCTTTCTCTGCAAAAAAACAGCATGGGGACGAATCCTTTTAGGATTTTTATCTACACAATGAACCCTACCAATGAGCAAAATACGAACTCAAACGGAGTGTATCAGTTGATGAGGTTCCCTCGTAAGGCAACAATAAATTTGGGCAAAATATCTGTTTATCTGGTAGTTCTATCACCACGAAAACATTTATCAGATATCTTTTATTGATTTTATTCTTTTGTCATATTTCATTTAACTATCATAATTGGTCAACAGAGATTGTGCAATTAATTATTTTTCTATGAATTCTTTTCATGATTCTTCCAACTGACAGTTCAGAACACGCTCAAAGAAAAATACTGTTTATATCTAAATCATATATCAAATTGTATGAAGGTACAACAAACTAATATAAATTCAAGAAATTATTCGAAAACACAATTAGCACAGGAGAATAGGTCTTCTAATCTGTTTTTTTGCTTCATTCTTTCAAGAGGATTCTTATATTATAGTGGGTCTCCATATGTACCGAGAGCTTTGCATCGAATAAACAGCAACAAGTAGAAACGAGTGTAAAAGTGAGAAAGAAACGAAAAAAGAAAGAAGAAGAAGAAGAAAAGAACAAACTATGAAGGCAAACCCTATAATAATCGATCCCCTAACAAAAGATGAGTCTTCACATATGGCAAAAACAGACGAAAAAAGAATAACAGAACAGAAAAGAAAAAGAATAGAGAAAAATTTTAATATAGCATGCGAGTCTTTTCTCTTGTTTACACAAATAGGAGGTAAGAAAGCAGACAGACAGTTCAGTCATTTATTCGTTCTTGTGAAGGAGGCAAAAAATAGGTAAGCGAGAAAAATTGGATATTCATTAGTCGTCCTCAGAAGACCTTCTATATAAACTTTTCTCACCTTTATAAACTGGTGAAATATCGACGTTATAGTCGTCGAAGATTGTATTCGATATTCTATTATTAATTCTTCTGGAATCTTCAGCTGATCTGACTGAAATAAATGAATGAGAATATTATGAGGGTAGAACAAAAATCTTTTCCAAAACTGCTTTATCTTTACAACAAAAGCTGTGTCAAGCGTGCTGATTATTCAGAAAAAAAGATCGAAAGTCCTTGATTTACCTGAATAATATCGATGAGAAGTATGAAAAAAGGGAAATGACACATTCAACAGATGGTTTAGGCATGGAAATTTACTTTGAACGAGCAGGAGCATATTCAACCTCAAACAAATTTTGACGTACTCGGATGAACAATAATTGTGTCTAATAATTTTTCGTGTTGACTAGAAGCTATTTCATTTATCGCTTTAGATCTGTATGGAAAATCGGACATCCAAATGTGCAAAAGGAAACAAACCTTTAGAAAACGATTGTAACATTAGTTACAAATGTCCACCTAAACCGAATAAGGAAGCATCTCGCGTCCGTTGCAAAACTTACTTGAATAATGCTTTCAATGTTGCCAATAGTCTTGAGACGTACCGAGTTCACACGTTTTATGTGGATGGTGTTCATTATTTTTTCAAACATCCGAGCGAACTTGATAAGTCCGACACTTCATCGCTCGACGAAAGCGGTATATTCCGTCATATCTGTATGTTTTTTTGTTTCCGTTATTCTAAGCAACGGGCAGCAGTCAAAAACCGTCATCAACTTGCACAAAATCTAATCCTTCAAACATACAATAAAAAAACGGCATTTATACGTACTTTGTTTTCTGATACGGTCGAGGGTGAAGCATTAAGAACAGCAGTACGTGCAACTCATCGAACATTATACAATTCGGGATTATTTCGGCAAAATTGTCGTACATATTATATGACCACGGGTAAAGAATTTATTAGTGTTATGGCGAACGATGGAGCCGTGATACCAGACGATGAACAATGTCGCAAAAACCAAGAATCACTCGATGAGGTTATACGACAACGGAAAGAATTGGCATTTCATTCCAGTCCTGAGTTTACGTATACTTTATTACCTGATGGGGTGCTTCATATTTCACGAGCAGATACTTTATTAGGCAATGTGGCATCCAAACATGTTTTACAAGCCTCATGTGAACCGGAAGTAATTTACGCAGGAACGTGTCGATTTGAAAAGAGAGATGAAGAAGAAGATATTATATTTGTGATCGATAATGATTCGGGGACATATGCACCCTCAACTGACAAAGATGAGTTACTAAGATTGAAAAGTTTGCTAGAGTGGAATTTTCGAGAGCTAAAGGTAGATGCCAAAATATTTGTGCCACCTGAAATGGTTGATGATGATGATGATATTGATGGAGAAAAAGATACCTAAAATATCGTGCTATCACAAATCAGATATGTATATTTTTTTGTTCATTATTCATATTAAACGAATACTACACCACAAAAAAAAAGTAAATATATCCATTTTTTCTCGTGAAGCTTCATTCTAAAAGAAGTTTATAAATACACAAGATAAATATATGAAGAAGGATTTTATTTGAATAAATCAGAGATAATCAATAAGATTCTTTCTTATTCATGTCGACATGAAAAATAATATTCTCGTACATATTCAGAACCTCATGGTATTTTTTAATGTATAACTATCAAAGGACCCTCTTTATTCCTTTTCTTATGTTCATTCTCACAAGAGAGAGTGCAGAATTGAGTAATTATCCTTTGGTTTTTGATGTATTTCAAGTAGCCACGGCCAATGGAGAACTGCACGAAAAGGAATGAACAACTATATAGAACCTTGGAAAATAATTAGGTACAGATATTCAACTATGGAAAAAATTGCTCAGTTACAAAAGAAAAATATGCCGATTGAAAAACGACGAATCAATTTAGTCTATTTTGATGATATCAATGAAGCTGTTTGAGAAGCTAGAAGAACAGTAAAGTCATAGATCTTATTTTGAAGTTGAAGAACTTTTCTACTAATTTATCATTCATATAAACAAATACACGGTAAAAAAAATAGGAATTGTACCGAACCCCCAAAAAAGGTTCAGTAGATGATAAAAAGCTTGCATATGTGTTCAAAGTTTACAATTAAAAATAAAAAAATACACAGAACCTTTAAAGGATCTTACCGTGTGCCTAACTGAAGATCCTTTTTTCTTCGAAACCTTTAGAGTTTCGTATTAAACCTCGTGATTTTGTACTGGGTTTCGTGTAAAACTATTATATTTAATACGAATCTCTAAAGGTTTCGAAAAAAAAAGGATCTTCACTTGGGCACACGGTAAGATCCTTTAAAGGTTCTGTGTATCTTTTTATTCTTATTTTTAAACTTTGAACACATTGGCAAGCTTTTTGTCATCTACCGAACCTTTTTTGAGGATTCGGTAAAGTTCCTATTTTTTTTTACAGTGTAGCGCTCGTCTAAAGATTCGCTCAGCTCTTTCTCGTGGAAATCATGTTTCTAAACCACCGTCAAGCTATTCATTTGTAAAATTAAAAAAACCGAAGTCAGATTCAAGTTCCTGGACATTAACTGCCTTTGACCAAACCTTATAAAAACAAATATTTTTTGTTAAAAACTTGTCGTTTATTTAAAAAATAGAGCTTCAAAAAGTTTTTAGAAAACTGACTTCGGTCCTGAATTCCTTGTCCTCGATTACCCTTCGGTCAAACCTTATAAAGGCCTTTTTTGTAAAAAAAAGTGGTTCTTTCTGTAAAAAAATGTTCTTTTTGAAGTTAGGTAAGTTAAAGATTGGAATGAGATTATTTAGACCATACATGGAGAATTCTCTTGAATAACATCCAAAGAAAAAGTATCGAAACGAGAAATAACATTCTCATTTAACCATTTTTTCGATTAGCCGGTATTTTCGAGCGCTTATAAGCATTGGAACTAGACGCATTTAAACGCGTTCAAAACGCAGCAGTAGGCAGATTTCCAAAAAAGGAAATTTCCGAAATTACTAAAAATTCTTCTATTCTTTGGCATAGAGATTCTTAAATGTATACTTAGTTTTTGTGTATATGAGACTATGATGGAAATTTCCTAGTAGTCTCATAACTTATTGATAATTTCTTTTGTGATACACTGATGGTTTGTGAAGGGGACGCAGGAATTTCCGAATATTCCGCGTAGTTTCTTTCGTTCAATGGAAAGTATAGAAATTTTCTGGAAATTTCTTCTCACACATATTTAGGCTTTTTATTAATATAATGGAAATTTTGGTATTTTCGGCAATTTCTTTTTTTCGAAATCTGAACATACCTCGTCGTGTTTTATCGGAATCAATACATGACAATAAATGCCCAGAATATTTCACTAATAATTCATGGTAGTCAAAAATATCATCAAGTAGCAAGCCGACTAGCGATGAACGAATCGATTCATTTGGATGTGGATAGACATGGAATAAGATCGACTCTGATCCATTTTCCACACTTATCATTGGAATTGCTTCTGTATTTCGAGAGTATTCAAGGATTTGATATCCCGTCAGGTTTGAGTACCGATGTTCTATCATGCGCGCATGATCAAATAGCTCATCTACTGTGAAGAACTGTGAAAAATCAGGTATACTAGCCATTAGATTATTTTTAATTGTTAAAAAATTTCTCTTCTGAAATACAAAATTATTTCAGAAAATTTCTCCTGTGAATGAAACGTGCCGGCTACTCAATCGTGTATAAATATCAAAATAAATCACTAATGATTGTGCAGAATAATAGAAAATATATTCTCAACTTGTGAATCTGTAAAGCAATAGTTCCTATATTTTTTTATAATGTTTGATAAATAAATGAATTAGATTTTCTTTTTTATAAATTCAAGATTCTTTTTCCATTGTTGAAGTCGAGGATGATCGAAAGGTAATGATACTTGTCCAATATCAATAGCATATTGATGAAATTGAAGTGATTTGGAATATTGATTTAATTTGCCATAGACAAATCCAATATGACTGTAAGACTGAGCTAAATCAGGATGATTTGAAGGAAGAATTTCTTTTTGGATATCAAGTGCTTCATTATGAGATTGAAGTGCTTTTTCATATTGTCCCATTTTTTCATAAACAGAACCAATATTATTATAAGAATAAGCCAAATTAGTGTTCTTGGATTTTAACATATTTTGTCTAATTTCAATTGCATTTTCATGAAATGAAAGTGATTTTGAATATTCACCCATTTTTTCATAAACACATCCAATTTTACTGTAAGAAGATGCTAAATTCGAATGATCTAAAGGTACTGTTTCTTGTTGAATTTCAAGTCCTTTTTCATGATATAATAGTGCTCTTGAATATTCTCCCATTTTTTCATATACAGAACCGATATCATTGTAGGTAATAGACAATGAAGGATGATTGGTGATAGGCAAAGTTTTTTGTCTAATTTCAAGAGATTTTTCATAAAATTCGATTGCTTTTCGGTATTCTTTTTGATTTTTCTTACTCCATCCAAGTTGATGATAAAAATGTGATTTTTCCCGATCATCATGTGTTTGATTGACTAGAACTTGATATAATTCTTCAGCTTTATTAAATTGTCCAAGTTTAATTAATAAATTACCTAATTTATCCCAACCATTCGATCCTCGAATCTCATAACGTATTCGTTGAGTAAGAGCATTTAAATCTTGATCGTTATCATTTGTTTGTATTAAATCAACCTGCCATAAACGATTATTATCATTATTTTGTATAATATTTCCAATACGAAAAACGGTATGCATCGAAAATAAAATTTCTTGTTCGGTATTGTAATAACTAACATGATTAATCGAAGCAAATGAAGTTGATTTAATTGATGGATCAATTCTCATTATAAAAATAATTCCTACTAATGTTCGATTAACAAGAGAGCTACAAGCAAAACTAAGAGCCACATGTATATCTTTACTTGTAGATAAGAAATTATTAAAAGATATTAATCCACCTTGAATTTTAAGCATTTTCTCAAAATCTATTTTGGACAAACCTTGACCTCGATAAGTAACAAATAATTTCATTTGATCATCTTCATAAATTTGTCTTTTATACAATTTTGAGATTTGATCATGAAGATCACGAATGAAAAAACCCATTTTAATAATAGTATCGATTTCCATCATGCGTAAAGCTCGATTAAGTATTGAATAAAGAGAACAATCATGACTATACCACCATATTGGTAAATGATTACGATAATTTTCTTCGAATTTATCAATATTATTCAACTGAATAGCATTATCAGTAAAATTTTTTCGATAATAATTAACAAAATCTTTAATATGTTCTTCATTAAAATTAATTGTTAAGAATATTTCTTTTAATAATTGTGTATACATATATGTTGGATCTAATTGATCTAAATTTTCACTATTTCTTGAAACAAAACTAATAGAAATTAAATCTTGATCACATTTGTATGCATCTTGTTTTAATGATTGACAGAGTGATGAAATCTCTGTGAATATACCTTTCACTTTTGCCCATTGTTTCGTCCATTGTTGATGTTCGAATTTTTTTTTTGCAAAATATATAAATAAAATTAATTTGTATGATAGAATGAATGAGAGGCATTAGATTTCGACAAAGTTCATCTGAAATAATCATTAGAATTTTTTCATCTTTGATATCAGTAAGAAAATCAATACATTGATCAACACTAGTAAATGTATTGATGTTATTGACAATACTTCGTAATTCCATAATTGATTGACAAAATTCATTGGCATTCGTTGAATCTAACCATACAAGAATGAAGTTTTGAATAATACGAGAATTAAATTGTTGAGTTGATTTCGAACTAGTGTGCTCAGTTAATGTTGGAATCATCTTTGTAGGTTTGATTAATCCAATCGGATGAACATTTTCTATAGATTGATTTAAATCCATATAATATCGATGTCGTTCAATTTAATAATCAAAAATAGATTTTTTCCCACTGTATGTCGTTTACAACGTGTTACCTTTCTTTGTTCTTTGTCGCCTTATCTTTCTCGTTTTTTTTTTCGTTGAATTTATTGACAGAAGAATAAGAAAAAAGTAACGATAACAATGAGCGAATGAAAAAAAAATCTTGCGTCAGTTCATGAAAATTTATTTTGAAAATTTATATTCATTTATTAAAGATTTTTCAACAAATCAATATGAAAATAAAAGTTATTGATATATTGAATGCGTGTGTTATTACTATCTTATTTAATAAAGAAAATCTAATCATTCATTAATGATAGGTATCAATGTGAATGTTAACTTTCGCATACTTGTCAACATTTTTTATCTTTTTGTCCTTACGGTATATCAATTTTGCGTTTTAAATCTAATATTATGATGCTGTTATTTTTGTGCACTCATTTATTTTATTCTCTTCATCATGTTTACATCTATTCTTGGTCTTATTATTGTTTGGTGTTCTGGAAGAATTTTCCATTCCGAAGCAAATGTTTTTTCATGTAATTTTGAATCAAATTCATTCTGTGGAATAGAAAATAGTAGTCCTGTTGATCCGATTCCACCTCTTATTAATTTTACGATTGAGACAGTTGAGACGATAACTTTTAAAGATCTTGGTCCTTATTCTGGTGATTCATTTCTCTATTGGTCACGTCCTGCTGATTCTCCACATACTGAATCTAATGGACGAGTTCATACACCACGATACTATCAAATCGATGGAGAAAAAATGTGTCTTCAATTTCAATATTATCTCAATTCTACAGGTACTAACAATGGTACTTGGTTCGATGTATCAGTAGGAGGATGTTATGCAGCATCACTATTTTTCATTGAACAGGATTATAGTCATGGATGGGAAACAATAACAGTACCTTTGCATGATCGAGGCAACTGTAGTGTTTCACTTTATTTTACGGTCAATCAATTAACATCATCACGAGTGGCTTTAGCACTCGATAATCTGATAATGGATTGGTGTAATACCCTCGTTGAAACGACTACAACACGTATTCCGAATCGCACTTCAAAATTTACTTGTCATGTTTTTCTTCATGTGATACTTTTCATTTTTATTCTTTTTAATTGAACAAAATCATTTTTTTTTCTTTGGTTTTTTCACCAAAAACTTGAAAAATAAATAAGTAAAATGATATAAAATATTTTGGCTTTAATTATGGATTTTCTGTGATATTTCACTAACTGATTATATATCATACTAATTATAAGACCAATAAACAAAAATTAATTATAAATCTATGTGATATTGATTTTTTCAAATATATAAGTCCTCGATCTCTATTCAAATATGACCAAAAAAAGAAAAATAAGCACTAGGGGTGTCATATTACCACTTACCACCACTTCCACTTACCAGGTAAGTGTTTTCATGATCGAAAATTTCTCTATATAACGCTAATAAATCGTTATCTTAGTTGTTGATTATTCGTTGTTTCATGATAATCTTCACCACTTACCACTTGCCAGGTAAGTGGTAAGTAGTACTTACCAAGTAAATGGTAGGTGGTTTGTATTTAATTGAAGGGAGGTCGTTTACGCCATATAACTTACAATGCTATAATAAAT
Organism: Macrotrachela quadricornifera; assembly: GCA_022393335.1. Taxonomy (NCBI): domain Eukaryota; kingdom Metazoa; phylum Rotifera; class Eurotatoria; order Philodinida; family Philodinidae; genus Macrotrachela; species Macrotrachela quadricornifera. The sequence continues at coordinate 355,439 of JAJEKB010020218.1, forward strand.
CTGTCGTGGTCTTTTCTTGACTGATTAGGTTATAGTACATTTTTCTTACAGTTGTTATGGTTTCATTATTTCAAGTAATCTATGACTTTTCAACCACTATTTAGTGGTGTCCTTCACAAGTTTCCAAGTGCCATGATGAAGTATTTCTTATGCATCTGAAACTTATCTGAGAATGATTTCTTCGCCTTTTCGACACTATTAAGGGAAACGTATAACTTTTCAAGAGTTGCTCAAAGTATGGGTATCACGTTTATCATCACCTCCAGTTTCACTTAGCAAAACAATAGTAAGTGTTTGTATGGTAAAACATCTTCTATATGGCAACAAAAGCGCTTGGTTGGTGGTGATTATCTAGCTTGCATCATAATTTTCACTATCTACCACGCATTAGTAAGTGGTAAGTGATTTGTTTTTAATTGAAGGTTGGACACGGTCTTCACATTATTAGTGATTGATCAGAAAACTGTCGCACATATTTTTCGACGGATTAAGTTATGACGTATCATTTGATTAACCATTTAGAAAGTCTCAATAACCATTAATGTCAATGATCTATCATCAACGATGTTGAAGCCGCGAAAGACTCCAAAAAGAAGGCAAAACATGCCGAAAATTTTCCTAGAGCTTTTAAGATCATATGAACTATTACATATTAGATTATGTCTGAAAATCTCATGCTTTTCAATAACACTATTGTTATGTGAGAAGAGACTTTCCATTCTATTCTTCATTAATTAAAAACTATCGACTTCCTTGCGTATGTTAACATTGATAAAATTATTATATAACAACTTACTACAACTGGTCGATCTATGATTTCCTAACAATAAGTGAATATTTTTATGATTAAAAAAATATTTATGTTATCTCATACGTGGAAGTAAAAGAACGTTAAGTCTGCACTGTAAATTCCAATAACAATTTATATGACGTCAGTTATAAATCAATATCCCGACCGTCTTGCTATTGTTCAATGGTGACATTTTATGATTATTCATTTTTGTAAATAAGCCATCCACTATTACAAATCTCATATTGATTGATTACTTTCTCCCTTCTGACTTTTGCTATAACTTTGATTCAACTAAAACATCAAAAACAATTTTCTTTTTGCTACGTAATTGTTTAATATTTTGTTTTTCCTTTGATTTAATGAAATGCTGCTTAGCAGCATACAATACAAGGTTTCTTAGACAAATTGTGTCATAACTAAAAGGGACAAGCATTTTGCATTTGTAAGCAAATTTTTCATCCAATTGCAAAATCAAACGATTTTTATTTCAAGAGTAGATAATCTATACGTAATAACAATCTAATTTTCTAATTAACATACAACAAAAATGTTTTCATAAGGCCAAAAGAAACAAACGAAAACTGAATAACAGCTGTATACAAGTACATATCATATCAAAT
>JAJEKB010020218.1:396851-433908 GCA_022393335.1 Macrotrachela quadricornifera
CGCAAGGTAGTTTATGGACTGGTAAATTATGTACTAAACCTTCAACAGTTACAAACTAAATTATGGTTTAATGCATATTCTACTAAACCTCTGACTGTCTTGTAAGGTGAACTATGATTACTTACATATTGCATTAAACCTCCAATACTTTCGTAAATGTAGGTTTGTGTAAGATGTGAATATAAATGCTCTCGCTATCTCTATGTAACCAGAGATTCGCCTTCTTTATATGAATAACAATTCTAAGTCTCACAACAAACTGAATATTAGCATTAGGTAAACTAAGCTTTTTGTCATGATATTATTTGGACATCTAAAACAGTTCGGTTTTATATCTGATCTGCGAAACTGTTCGAACAGATCACTTCTAAGACGTAATCAACCAATTTTTGAACACCTATAAAGCCGTACTCTCCATAAATTGATAGAAGTTTGGAATACGCGGAGTCTGCTGAATCGTAAGATGGTTTCACGAGGTGTGTGGACTAAAAGTTTTCATCAACACATTCCTATTTTCTAGGTAGCTTTTTCTTCATTATTGCACAGACAAATCGTATTATTCTTCGGTGTAAATCATAAAGAACCTTTAATAGCTTTTGAAGCAACCCAGACAACATTATTCTTTGTGTTGACCACTGTGAAGAAATTGCTTACTGAAATAATTATCATGCGGTAAAAAGAGGCATCTATAGCTCGTCTTCAAGAAATTTTAAAAGCTATTCTTGCGTAGACTCTAAAGAACTGAAATAAATAACCTTAGTTAGTCACAAAACAGTAAAATAGTCTATCCTCAGATAACCGTTGAAAAGTTATGAGGACTACTCCTGGATAGTTCCTGGAAAATTATAGGGACTACCTTTATATAGGTCCAGAAAAGTTCTCTGGAGTACCTTAAGGTTGCCCACCCTGAAAGCCGATTTTCGTCAAATTTTTCAATTTTTTTATTTATATCGCGTTACATAGGGAAAATTGTCCGCTATCGAACGCGCTATAGTTTATCCTTTTTATGATGAGTTCTCAGTGTATTACATAATTCTTTTTTGAAACCTTGTATCTTGCAAAATAACGTTTTGTTTTCGAAAAATTTTAGTTCTTGAAGTCTTTTCAGCTTTTCGTTATATTTTAACAATGATCAAAGTCGCTATCAGATGTCGCTAAGTCTAATAAGTGTTTAGATGAGAGGTCCAGAATCTTAACCCTTTAAGACCCACTGAGACATATATATCCCACCTTGAGAATTTTCAAATGTTTCGATTTTTGACAATCTTGGAGATCTATTTTCAATATATATTGGAAGCTAGTAGAGATCTGTACAGAACTACATGAATGATAGACTGTATGGAAAACATTAAAAAGTATACCGTGCCATGCTCTTTTAGCCATTCCTCCACTTAAAAAGAGTCAATTTTCGTCAAAAATTTCAAAGTTGAGATAAGGATGTAGAAAGATAGCTCGTCTTCCAATCTTTCAGAGATGATACGGTTTTTTATCCAAAATCCTCTTTTTGGCTAAAAATTTTGATGATTGCTGCGAGCAGCTGTCTGAAAAACAGGCATGTTTTAAAAAAAAGAAAAAATCTTTTTCGTCTTTCCTCGGTTTATGATTTTTTGACCTTGTGATCAAGAAATTTCTGTTCAGGCTCATACAATATATTTAAATTTTTTTTTTTGTTTGAAAGAGCTCGTCAAGATGCAGGGCACTACAAAGCCTCTTTTTTAAATAAAGCTTTATCTTTATTATATAAACAGATACTTATGTAACTGGACTCCCATTTTTAGCGCGGTTTTTAAGTCATTGAGCTTGTGATTCCCTTTCTTCGCTAAAAAAGTAAGAATTTAAAAAAAGGGCTCTGTGGAGCTCTGCAACCTGACATGCTCTTTCTAACAAAGAAAAAATTAAGTATATAGCGCAAGCCGGGACCAAGAAATTTTGGATGCAAATTGAGCTATTTTTGACCATTGTTTGGTGAATATCTCGCTCAAACGTCATGGTATAGGGCTGAAAATTTTATCGTAGCCCCTCCACTACAGACCCAGCATATCCCAAAAATTTCAGCAAACTTGGCTTAGTAGAAAAAATTCAGGCGTGAAAGGATGAAAATGAAAAATTTCTTGTCTTTTTTTCTCTTGGATTGACTTTCGAGACAGCATTGTTACCACATTAATTATTATTATATTTTACTTAACGCTTTCACGGTGATTCAGTTTTTCGAGAAAAATAGCTTCAGCATATTAGTTATCATACGTGTCCACGCTCCATAAATGCGCTAATTGATATCTTCGGTATATGCAGCTATTTGTTTTTCGCTTTGTTGTTTGTATCATCGCGTAGGAGATCTTCTTTCATGTCGAACTAAATAGTTACTCAAGCTTCTTTTGCCTCTGTTACATGTATTACAGTAGGAACAAAATAAAGAAACAAAATTTCAAGTTTTTTTCTTTTACATTCTTTTCGTAACATTATCCTTGACTCTATTGGGTACTGTTATGAGCTCTTTCTCGTCTTTTTTCACTGCCATCACTATTATATGACTTCATCATATTAAGGTAGATACTATTTTTCATCACTTTCTGCTTTGATTATAACAATTTTTTTGTCTTGATTGTTTTAACTAGAAGCATTACGCTATGCAATAAAGGATTTTAAAAATAGCGAGGGTAGAACAGATAAAATTTTACGTGTACTCTTCCGTCTAAGAATAAGAGAAAGAAAAGTGTTTTCCTATTAAGGCAATCCCTCCCCCCCTCCAAAATCGATTTCTGACTTGGGATCATTGAAATGAGCTGAAATTTTTACGGTATGTTGGGAGTAGTGTAGAGAAGCTATGGTAAAATTTTCAGCCCGATATCACGTTATACGGCAGAGATATTAATCCAACAAAAGTGAAAAATAGCTAATTTCGCATCCAAAAGTTGTCTGTTTAAAATGATTTGAAATGTTAATTTTTTTTTGTTAGAAAGAACGTGTCAAGATGCAGTGCATGACGTTTCCCTTTTTTCTAATCTCTTGATTTTTATGTGGATAAGGTAAATAACAAGTTGTAGGACTAAAAAACTTCCTAATAATGGGGGGTTTTTTGGACTTATGTGTCTGTATTTATAAGAAAAATAAACTTAATTTAATAAAAGGACAACGTCATGCACTGCATCTTGACACGCTCTTTCCAACAAAAATAAATTTTAACATACTAAGTCATTTGGGACAGACAACTTTTAGATACGCCATCACAAAAACCAAAAATCCAGAAAAAGCAAAAAATATTTTTTCGTTTTTTAAAAATAAGCATATTTTTCAAAAAGAGATTAACGAAAGTCATCAAAATATCTAGCCAAAAGAGGGGTATAAGATAAAAAACTATAGGATTTCTGAAGGATCTGAAGACGAGCTATCTTCCCATGTATTTATCTCAATTTTCATTTTTTTGACGAAAATTGACTTTTTGGAAGGGGGGGATGGCCTTAAGTTTCTTGTTACAATATAGTGGGGTCCACCTGTAGACCCCATCGCCACGACAGGATTGAAACCTGGTCCGAGAGAACGTTCAACAAGTCAAACGAAACGTAAGCTAGCGGATCACAAGCTCGAAGAAAAAGAAGGATCTACGCGCAATGTTGGCAGACGGTGCACTGGCTGCTATGCGAAGGGAAGGGTAGAACAGTCAAGAGAACTGAGCAACGCAGCAGCAAAGAAAGTAAAAACTTTCTGTTCTGACCGTGATAAATTTTTTTGTCTTGAGTGTTCTAATGATAAGCATTATGCTATGGAATAATGAATTTAAATAAAGTACTGAAGACAAAAGCTATGGCAACTTACGTCTAACTCCCTGCCTAAGAAAAAAGCAAAAGAAAGTGCTTTTCTCTACATTTTCTCGTTAAATTATAGCGTCGCCCACCGGTAGGTGACATCGCCGTGAAAGGGTTAATCCAAGCATGGAATAGGTAAGTGCTTTATGTATAAATGACTTATATTAATTTCTCTTTCATAGGTTCACTCGTATAAGAAGCAAGTAAGTTTTCTAATAAAATAACTTAAACTAATCTATCTGTTTTAGATCTGCTCAAACATTGACTATGACGTCATCTATAACAGAGAATTTAATACCGAATTAAGAAATTCAATTGGTGTCTCCAGACAGCAAAACTAATCGAATTCCTTAATTCAGTATTAAGGTCTCTAGTATGATGGGGTCCTCAGTGGTACATCGTGGTATTAGCCATTAAATAGAAGATTTGGCATAAATCAGGATGCACGAAACCTTTCTTTAGAATGTATACAGAAGGTTCAGTGGGGAACCTTCGTGCAAAACCTTTTGTTTCGTTTTGTCCAGAAGGTTCGGAACGAAACTACTAGTCTGGAACCTTTTTGTTAATTTCATGAAATGATTCACTACGAAACTCTTTGTTTGAAACTCTTATTCCACTCGACCAGAAAAAGCTTTGTACGAAACTTCTCTTTTACGAAACCAAAAAAGGTTACGAGTTTGTATCGACGAGAAGATCCTTTTTTGGTTTTGTAAAACACCGTTTTTTAGAGTGTGGTTAGATAAGACCTAAGATTAACTAAAAAACTCAAATACTGTTTCTCAAAAACTGTTAGCAGATCTAAAAGTCAGACGGTTCTCGCTGCATATTATTCCCTATTATAAGCAAGACACACTCTAACTGAGATTCCAGGCATTTCGTAAAAAGCGTATTCTAAATTACGAAATAGTGAAAAGGTAAAAAGCTTCGAATGCACTTCTAATTTTCGATTCACCGGCATTTTCGCGCGCAACACTTACGTGCAATACATGTTCTTACACAATAATTGTTCACAAAGCCCTTATTCTCACCCTCACCCCAAGATAAGCTGCTCGGCGAGGTTCTCAGATTTTGTTCATTTTAATATATGGTGTAGAGGCAAGAGTTTGATGAGTTTTGACGCAAGCCGTTCTAAAAAATATTGAATGCTCGATTTTTTATCAGCATTTTATGAAAATAGCCATTGTTACCAAGGGGATCCTGATGGAGTAATATCTTAAGAAGGACTCAATAGATTGAGCTGACATTTTTCATGGGAATATATCTCGATGAGTCCTGTTTATCATAAAATATTTATCTCAAAATATTGAGCCGTTGGAATTTTCCGAGTCATCGGATGTAAATAAAAAGAAGAAATTATCTCTTTGGATGCAAGGTCAACGGGAGTCGGAGTGGTGTAGTTTCAAACTACCGCGTGGGGTACTACAAACCTATGAAAGAATTTGCGTGGGATCTGGAAAAAATTTTTTTCTTCAAAATTCCCCATGCCCCTTTCAGCTTTTGAGGGTGAAAAAGTTTTTTTCCAGATCCCACGCAAATTCTTTCGTAGGTTTATAGTACCCACACGGTAGTTTGAAACCACACTGCTCCGACTCCCGTTGACCTCGCATCGTAAGAGATAATTTTTTCTTCTTATCTACATCCGATGACTCGTAAAATTCCACCAGCTCAATATTTTAAGATAAATATTTTATGATAAACAGGACTCATCGAGATATATTCCGATAAAAAATTTCAGCTCAACCTATTGAGCCCTTCTTAAGATATTATTCCATCAGGACCTCTTGATAAAAATGGCCATCTTCCTAAAATGCTTCCCTCTACAACATATCTTAGATTGAGTAGAATTTGACGACATCGATCGAGCAACTTTGTCCCGAGCTTATATGAACTGACTCGTAAAAACTTCTGAATCCATATTTTCACTATAAGTAAGTTCTAGTGAGATTAAGAAAACCCTAAAAATGTTCTTGATCATGGCTTTCCTTTCTTCAGATATAATCAAGCTTATACTAATAAAACAGGGTTTCTATCATTTGTTTTTAATACCGTTTCTCTGTCTTGGTAAAGGTTTTGGACGTTAAATATATCTAAGAAACTCGACCACATATATTAATCTGTTCCAATTTCAGAATGTAACTAGGCTGGATTAAGATCCCACCTCTTCGCAAAAACTGATCTCAGCTCAGATTCATGCTATAAAGGTGAAATTGCCAGGGTTTGTTGACACTGACGTGAGGATGCTGTAATAAAACTTTCAGCTTCATACCCTGACGTTTGACAGAGATATGAACCCAATAAGGGTAAAAAATTGCTTATTATGTCTGCAAGATTTCTTTGTGGGCCTTCATCCAATATATAGATGTTTTTTTTTGTTTCAACGCGCATCTCAAGATGCAAGTCTTGTGAGGCTTCTTTTTTAAAACTTTTATCTATTAAGCAGAGAAAAGGGTCGACAAGTTCATTCACTCAAAAACCTTTCCAAAAATGGTGCTCTAATAATAAAAATGCTTTTTAATATAATAATAACAAAGCTTCATTCAAAACACCGAGCCCCACAGGACCTGCAGTTTTTGACGCTCTTTCAAAGAAAACAAAAATATTTGAGTTTATATAGTACTGTGGTCGGATCTTCTTGCAAATACGTTGTCAAGCCTACATTCGAAGAAAAACGTGAAACAAAGTTTTGAAATGCTAGATATTCCGAAAAAATGTTGTATTTTGTGAATATCTGTGCACAGACAAATGATAAAGTCTTTATTTTTTTTTCAGAAGACCCATCATGTAGAGCTTTACAAAATCTGCACGAATAAATTCCACTTGACTTGTTCGGAGAGTCTCTCCTATACTCAAAAATATTTCTTTTCCAGAAAAGAAATCTCGTTTTTTTTGCAGTCGATGACAGAAAAGAATTAAAAACTATTGTCAAAAAAAGGGTGCCCAATAAAAACTGTAGCGTTTCTGAAAGAGCAGAAGTTGGGCTATCTTCCCATGCATTTATCTCAATTTCGGTTTTTCTGACGAAAACTGACTTTTTTTAGGGAGCCCTAAATAGTTCTGAAGGTGTAGGAGCGAAGTATTTGTTCTCGAACACATTTTTTTTCACGTACGAAAATCAATAAAAAAAATCATATTTCGTTTCTACATAGATTTGCTTATATCTCTGAAGAGAAGAGCTATGGACACGAACGCTTGTAGGATTTGCTTAGTCGCACCGAAACCTACTTGCAACCAAGATATGGAGTCAAGAGTTTTTAAAGTTGGAGTCTCTGCCTTGTGACATTTCTTCAAATAGTGATAATAATAGATTATGTTTTACATTATTTAGCGAATTTAAGCATCTTACGTATAGAAAAAGCACCATGACCACCCTTTCTTCGATTTCAAAGGTATTTCAAACAATAGCGGGAAAAAGGATACATTTTATTCTATTTTTTAATAGTTTGCCATTCTTGTGACTAAAACTAAAGTAGTCAACATGATGATGCCTACCACATAGTGATATTTTAGAAGTTTATCTATTTCTTAGCTACGCCAAAAAAACATGAATAGTTATTCTTCAGTTCCCGCAATAATATCACAATATCACCGAGAAACCAGGAATCCCTATGCCATCTTGTTGGAATCAACTCATGACTTACGTAGATCATACGAAGATGTCGAAATTCTCATTGAATTGGCGGACCCATCGATACGGCGCTTGTAAACGATATAATTACGATTGTACACGAATTGCAAGTCTCCCATCTGGTAGAAACAGTATTACGAGCGCACGTCATCGTTTCGTATATTGCAACAAGGTTACATCTTCTATAATGACATCCGTGTCGTAAAACGATCGTATTCCAACGAGCATAACAGTATACATTAACGGCGACCATCATCTATCGACATAATCCACTATTTATGTCAGAGATATCGAAATTTGCGTTTCATACAGGTCTGTGAGCAATGAACGCATGTGAAAAATAGTTCTTCCACGCTTAGAAGCATGTCAAAGTGTTTAGACATACCCTTCCTTCTATTTTACAGTAAACTAATATATGTTCAGGAATTTGTGAAAGCTTGTAATGTGCTATAGGTACCTCAATATGGGAAACCACGATCCAGGCTACTAAGAATATATATCTTTGTATGATTTTTATTTCTCGAAGTAAGAGTGCAACAAATAAAAGTATCCGAATCCTCGTTTATTGAAGTTTTAGTCCCAGTGAATACGAACACATTTCACAAATTGTTCTTACATGTTTTAGAACATTCGAAGGCGGTTAAATCAGTGGAAGCTCTTCATAATTATATTATCAAATAACTCGTAACGACTTAGAGGTGTAAGCCGATCGGCTAGGTAGACGTCGCCGCTGATGGACAAAAGAAATTTTTATTTTTCCAGCTGTCACCGCCGAATTCCGAGAGTTTCCGAGCCGCCGCCATCGTATAAACAAAATCCTGAATTTTTGAATATTTTCGGTACTCGGGATAAGTTTTGATGATTCTTCTAATCTAATTCCTAATAAGAACGTTCTATAGTATCATTTTTGCTTTTGTGTTAGAAAGTTTCTCAAAATGACGGAAATTTTTGCAAAGAGCTCCTAAAAATCTGGAGCCGCCGCCGATGATCCCAAAAAAAAATTAGTTTTTAAGCCGCCGCCGAGTGAGGCGTCGGCTTACACCCCTAGTTAGTAATGACTAACGGGTCACGATAAATTTCTGAACTTGATGTTTTCATTTTAAAGAGGATATTGCTCGCAAAAAGCGATATGTTATAAAGTTTCATTAAAGACTTTCATAGTCAAGGAATCTCTTTCCCACTGTATTCACTCAACGAATCCTGTTTCTTTTGTTCTTGACAATAAAAGTTCCCTCGAAACATTTGATTATTTGAGACAAAAGTTACGTTAAAATCAACTAACTAAAAGGATAACTATGTTGAAATCTCATTGACTAAAGCAAAACCGGACTAAAATCTGCTTAAATGAAGGAGCAGCGCTGAAGAACAGATCCTTCGATTTCGTATATCTTTGATTACACTTTATAAATTATCATTATTTTCGAGAAATACTCTCTCCTTAATGGAAACATTAAGTTCACAAATATAACATATTGGTTACTCAAATAACGGATAGAAAACCCGCAGATCGCTGTAGGTTCCTAGGAGCGAAATCTGCAACTGGAACCTGTGCACATCTCTAATGAACCAAAATGGTAGCTATAGGTGAAGTCTCATGTTTTCACAATACCAGTGATGCACTAATCGGTATACCTACTTATACGCTTTTAGTACCACATTGTTACATCTATATTCTTACGTCAATAGCCTTATACCAATGTCCTTAGAATTGTATCCTTATTTTTGTATTCCTATAACTCTAAGTTTAACAATACATAGGTTAACTCACACGCTTACGACTATATTCTTGCACCCCTGGGCTTTTTGTTAAATACTCCAACATACTCGCTAGATGTAGAGTTAAACAATAGGTGCTGAGCATCAGTTACGTACAGTGTGGTTTGAATCAAGCCATTTTATTTGATGTTCCATTGAATTGGTGCACAATGTTGCTGTTAACTGTTGTTTAGAAACAGATGCAATAGAAAGGGATGATCACATATTAAACTGTTTACAGCTAACGTTATTTGAGCTTCGTTCACAATTATCGTATTATTGCAATAGTCGTAAAAGGTAATTTTTTGCGATCATCGTTTATGATGGTGGTAATATATCATAAAGCATCGTTTACGTTTCTTGTAAATGACTATTGCAAACGATTATCCTGTCCGTTACAGTTGATCATTATAAGAGCCTGTGCAACTGCGGCTGAGTGATCTGGATTTGTTATGGATTCTTACGAATGCTTTTACTTCCCGGTTTATACTTATTTTGAGGCGATTTCAGTCTCTCAGTCAGCATCTTATAGAAGTTTAAGCCACATTTATCATAGACACATAAACAGTTCTTTCGAAAACAAACCACAATTATACCCATTTCACTCGAATGAGATGAAACTCCTTTGAACTAGTAGAATTTAATATCCTGATCTTCAAAATCATTTTCAAAATGTTTAGATACGATATTGTAAGAGTTTTCGATCATCAAGACTAGAGATTTCCAGCCAAAATCTCATTTCCACAATTTTGCTCTTTCAAATGATAGAAAGCTGAAACTTTTACAGTAAATACGATTCAATGAGACTTTTTTCTTCGACATTTTCTTTATGTCAAAAAATTTTTCACAAAAATCAGATATTTCGGGCTTTGGACAACTAAATTTCTCCGACAAGAAGCAAGATTTAACTACTAGTTTTATGTACTAGAATCATCTGTGAAAGTACGATCGAGCTATAAGATCTAGAAAAGTTTAAAATTGAAGCTGACCACGGAGAAGCGAAGTTTTAGGTGGGAGTTGTCACTTTTTCGTAACCTTTTGGAATATTGGTTGAGAAAACTAAAGATTGAAACGAGCAGTAGCATGTATTTCTAAGTAGTCTATTCAAATTATGCTATCAAAAAAAGGATATTTCAACATTGGCCCAGCACTTTTAGAATTGACTGACTTTCAAAAGCATTTCTGCTGCGATTTTTTAGAGTTTTCAAACTCACCGGCTATTAAAGTAAAAAAGTTTTTGTTATAGTCTATGTCAAGAAAATCTTACATATAAGGTTTTTCCTGCTTAGCGATCAGTTTCGATTGAAAGTTTTTCTAAATTATAATTAGACAGTCCGTTCAAAGACGATTCTAATGCATACAAAATTGTTAATTAAATCTTACTTCTTATAGGAAGAAACTAATTCTCGAAAACCCGAAAAATTTGATTTTTATGAGGATCTGTTCGGTGCAAAAAAAACGTTGGAGGAAAATACTTGCTTAACACATGCGCAATGACATAAACATTATTTATTTATAATTTGTGAGAAGGTCCATTTCTTTATTCATGGTAGTTGTAATATTTTAAAACAGCTTTTATCGACGTTTATGTTGTAGATATAAGCTGGAAACACTCCTTTGTCAGCGGTAAAAAAATCTACAGTGTGGGCTATTAGTGACTCACATCGCTGCTAATGTGTTAAATACCAAATACAATCTGTGATGCAACAGAATTTTTTTTTTGTTAATATCTTTACAAACGTCTCAAAACGGCCATTTCAATTTCATATATTGAATGATATGAATGATATTTTCACGGGATATGTTTTAAAAATATTCGAAAAGTACCACTTGGGTTATCGTTGGAATAAGTTATATAAATCTTTGTTCTGAGGTTTTTTTTCTATTTATTCTGCTCGATTCTTAAATAATCCGAAACAGACATGTGATGAACATCTTTTCATAAAAAATAATAGATTATTAATCGGTAGAATATCATTGTTGGCAAAACCTTTATTCAGAAAAAAAGTTGAAACGCTGCTTACCTTTAGTATTCTTGTTGACGTTTTTCGTTGCTCTTTTTCATCAAAAAGAAATTAAAAAGACGTTGTGTTGATCGATTCTTTCGTTCTCTTTTTTATGCTTTACAGAACTCGATTGTAATATTGACATTGCATTCTTTTCACTGTAACTATCACTTTGTTTTTTTAAACAGGCGACATAGCAACATGCCAAAAGTGATGAAATAAGTCGCTAACTGAGGCACTCACGATGAAACAAAGAAAAATTAATAAAGTAATAAGAATATCTGATCATGTTGTATAAAGACAAAAATCGCATTATCTAATTAATGAAATTACGCTTAATATATTCATGTGACAATGAAATAACTTGTTTTATTTCTGATTGTTATCAAATAATGATTACTACTATTTTTAATTACCATAATTATTAAACTCTTCAAAAAACAAAACAGTTTAGTTATTGTGTATTTCACGTGCAAATACTTATAAGTAATATTATCGATTCTACTACACTTATATTTTTCAAAGATTGTTTTTTCATGTGCAATCATTCGATATTCAAGATTATAGTCAGATATTGATAATCAAAATCAAACAACTACTTAATAATGGTTCCATCGACAGCAAATCAGTTAGAATTGATTGAATCTCAAGCTCTTGCCATTTCATCCTCGTGAAATGTGAATAATAAATGAGGCTTTTAAAAAGTTTTTATGAAAAAATAATCAAGTAAATGAATAGTATACTTAAATTCAATATCTAGAATATGTCCTTCCGTTGCTACATTAAATAGGATTTCAACACATTTTCGTTTAGTATGTAAATGATGAAATTTTTAAAATTAATAAGAATCTATCGAAGAAATGCATGTTGTTCTTTAAAAAAAGAGGAAGAATATGCTCTTGCTTTTATTATTCATTTTCGTTATAAAAAAAATTCACATTTTTCTTTATGCGAAAAACATACGTAAATCATCATATTTATTTACTTCGTTTCTCTATTTTGTGTTGATGTTGATCACTATGAAAACATAAGCGTATTTTTCTTTTCTCTTCGCACAACATGACAAGGACAAAAAAAAATGTGTTTGAGACTTGAAAGACATGACGTTTGCAACACTGATCATTTGTTTGGGAAACAGGCAGTTGGTCGCTGAGACACTTGGGCGCTAGAACATTTGGTCACTCGAACACATGGTCGCAATGTATAAATTAAAAAGAATTTATAGCTCAAAGAAAAAGCTTGTCAGCGCAGTCCCTTTGGGACTAAAATGTGGAACTCACATATCTTTAAACAATTGAGCCTCAGATAAACAGGGCTGTCGCGAGGGGCTAAAGTTTGGGGAGGGGACAAAAATTTTTTTAAAAGCGTCTATAAATTATCGAAATTTTGAAGAAAAAATTACAGATTTACTAAACATTTTTCAAGATTTTTGGAGAATTTTAGAAATTTTTGAAGGATTTTTGAAAATTTCTTAAAAAGTGTCGAGCAAAAAGAAGAAAATTTCTCAAGATTGGGGGAGGCATCCCTCCGTCCTCCCCGGTCGCGACAGCCCTGCAGATAAATAAACATAGGAACCAATTTCTGTATCGTGCCTGCTTGTAATGGAGAGAAATGTCTGTAATGGAGGGGTATCTGTAATGGAGGTTGTCTGTAATGGTGATGTCTGTAAGGGGTGGGGTGGCGGGAGGGGGAGCCGCAAAACTTCGACTTAAAACTTACACTCACATTTTTCATATGTGAGTTTCACAAAAATTCATTATTACTGATTTCATAAAGACTTAAACAAAGAACAAAACAAAAATAGATGAACGCCAACACATCCGAAATACAACGACACGTATCATACAATTTTGAACAATAAATAAGAGAATGAAAACACAAGTTTTATAGAGCCAACAAATATTTGATGCCCGATAACTCGTTGTGAATGTATGCCTGAAAGCTTTTTTACTCAGTATTTTTGGAAGTTTTCGATGGGGTAATCGTCTTTACTACTTAGGGTAATCCAAAAGTAGTGGCAGTGGCACTTTTTTTGATTACACAAAGCTTAAAATAATTTTCTTCTTTTGTAAAAGGATAGAGCGTCTTTTATTCTATCTTTCTATGCTATTTGATCACCATTCATCTACTATCATAATAATGGAATTGTGATAAAAACTATTTTTGTTGACACCTAGTTGGTTATTTTAGAATCTAAAGAATGAAACTTTTTTGAATTTTATTTTACTATTTTATCGTTAATTAACAAGCTATTTAAAAAGACTAAAATATACTAGAAGATGCAGCGTGAGAAGCTCTACAATCTATAAAGCACTACTTATTTGATAGTTGCATGTTTGTTGTTTCCAAAATAAGCAAAACTTTGAGCGACTATATTTCGACGTTACGAAAATGGGATCTTTTTTTAGCTAAGAGCTGTATTCGTTATTGCCTATGTCACCTTTTTATAGCTGTTCTCTGTAAATTGTAGAGCGTTTCACGCTGCATCTTACGATATATTTTTTTTTTTTTAATACAAAGTATTGAACGATGATAAAATGAGATATAAAATGCTTCACACGTTATGATTTGAAACAATCAACTAGGTGTCAACAAAAATAGTTTTTATCACAATTCCATTATTATGATATTAGATGAATAGTGATCAAATAGCATAGAAAGATAGAGGTTCTTTTTCTCTATCAGACTATATAGAAAGCAAATTACTTAAAGCTTATCATAAGGTATTAAAGTATCACTCTACGAACTTTCGGTCAACCCTAAGTATATACAATTGGTTTATTACTATGGCAGCTATAGAAAGGATGTTAGTTAAATGTTTTAGAAATTATAGCCTATATGATTTCAGACATCGTTCAGTTATAGTTTCTGTTATTATTGTAATTATCTATCCGTTAACTATTCCTTCTAGCATCTGCACAGTTCGTCAAAATCAACCAGCAGAATTGCGATCTGTTCAAATCTCATCTACATTGTAATGAACATCGTCCCCGTTTTGTATGTAATGAGTTTTTACCTGCTCATATTTATCTCATTCTAAATAAGCAGAAAGATTTCTTTATACCTTACCTGTTTCAAGCTCTCGGCCAGTTATCCATTATCCTAATGAATTTTATTATGACGTGTTCAATGGTTAGCGATATACGTGTGGTTCGTTTAACTTTGACATTTACTGTACTAGAAATTCTTCCATTTCTAATAACATATTATATTCACATTTATCTATCGCTAGTATACTGGTCAAAGCTCTGAAATTTGTCTCTCATTGGAAAATATCTTATAATTTGTTATATGGTTGTATTTGTTCTTTCTTGGCTACCTATCATCTTAAACAGGATTGACTCATTTTTCATGAAATTTTATAGTGGAAAAAATTTTTCACAAAGAATTTGTCGTATGAAAAACACTTGTTTTTAAATTTCCGTCGTAATATCTAGTGGTGACTGGACAATTCGTCGCCGGACAATTTGTCGCAGACAATTCGTCGCGGACTACTCGTCGCATGGACAATTCGTCGCAAGTGTATATATTACTAACATAATACATGAATTGTAATCGAATTAAAAATTTCAGTGACTTAATTAAGAGACACAGTTCAATACACGTAAGAAAGTTAATTAGACAATGTTAATGTAATACATGTTTTCTCTCTTCAAATTAATTGATTTTTGTTGTGTAAGAAAATAGCACAAGTCGAAACTTTGATCAAAGACTCAGATCACTGAAATATCAATTATTGATCCTATGATTTTTAGGATATTTATTTCTAACGATCAAATAATTTACAGAAATCCAAAAAACTGAAAGATGAGAAGCAATGTTCGTCATGCTCAGATGTATGAATCTTAAGATGATAGTAAATCTTTATTGTGGGATTTACTAAAGTTTTCTCGAGCTCCGAGATTCGAATGTATGAAAAAGCATACTAATTTATTTTATGTCGGAAAATCATATAATTCATTGAGAAAGGCTGAGAACAACAAAGGAACTTAATATTATGTTATTCCTCCTAATTTTAAAAGCTATCTTCAAACTCATGTTTGATCGAGAATTAAGTCTTTTGTTAGCATACAGACGCCATCATCTTGATGAAGAGAGAAAATCTGTATTACATTAATGCTGTCTAATTAATTTTCTTACGTGTATTGAACTGTGTCTCTTAATTAAGTCACTGAAATTTTTAATTCGATTACAATTCATGTATTGTGTTAGTAATATATACACTTGCGACGAATTGTCCATGCGACGAATAGTCCGCGACGAATTGTCTGCGACGAACTGTCCGGCGACGAATTGTCTGCGACGAACTGTCCGGCGACGAATTGTCCTATCGCCGTCTGTGTGATAGCTAGCGTCCCAAAAGTTTCCACACTACTTTCTTAGCTTCTGAGGAAAGTCGACTTGAGGTTGGAACCACCAAGCGGGGTGCGTGGAAGGGGCTGGGTGAAATTTTATCGCGATCAATACAGATCGAGATTCTGATGATTCTGTTCGCTATGTATTTGGTCATCGTGAGAGATTGCATCACAGAACTATTCGCATCAGTTCCTTGAGTGCGCTAAAAAAAAGGAAGGCGTGCGTGAAACTTCATCCGAGTCGTAGGAGACTGATTCTATTCACTTTCTAATCAAATGACACAGTTCAATGCAATTTTGAGAGTGATTGTATCGAAAGTAGATGCAAGTGCGGATGTCAGTTTGAGCCCGATGAAAAGAGTCCTGTCGAAGTTGCCTGATGCACGGCGGGAAAAGCTCTGTAGCAGAGGTTCCAGGTACGATGAAAAAAGTCCTATGAAAGAGGTATCACGCACAGTGAGAAGAGTTCTATGGCGAATATCTAACGCATAGTAGGAACAAGCCTGTTAAAGATGGCTAACGCATGCCGGTAAAAGTCCTGTCAAAGAAGTTTCAGGAGTAACGGGAAAATTTCTGTTGCAGATGGCTCAGCCACAGCGGGGAACAGTTCTGTGAAAGATGTGTTATGTATAGCCGAAAAAGTCGGGTGGAAGATCCAAAGCTTTAGTCATATTCTCTTTGCAGTGGGTACCTCCTCTAGTTATTTATATATATAATTCATACACTTTCGACGATATCGTTGTAATATCTAAATAAAAAAAAAGAATTTAACACGTAAACTTGATATTTCGCTTGTTCACGATAATTTTGAAATATCTCAATCTAAAGATAATAAAAATTATACATAGAAATGGTTTACTACAATCGACAATCATGTGAAATTATCTATACGAAAAGTAAGATAGCAGATTAATTTCATGTCTATATGCCCGTTTATCTTTATTGAGCTATGTTGACGAAGAAAAACTTTAGTTGCGCCTGGTTAGATATGACTTTGCAAAATTCTGATCATCAAATTTTATTCAAATCTTATACTAAGAATCTTTAAGACTTACTTTAGCATCTTATTATAAGATACATTAAAAACGCCACTTAAACGATGTTTCGTTACGGTGTAGTCAATGGTATATGCTAAACGGACCGTAGAACGGTTTGTAATGTATCTGTATATATGTAGTTAACCGATACTCGTAAGTGAAAAATATCTGGACACCGTAAAGATGCCGTTTGGTATCGGTTTACCGTCGTTTACGGACCGTCAATATGGATCTGGGTAGACACAATAAACTAAACATCTCCATGTGTAGATTTCTTTCGATATAGTTCAATAATAAACAATCTTTCACAAAGATTAAGTTCAGAGTATAATTTAAAACTGATTGAAAATAATTATACAATTTCTCTTCTTTTTTTTCCAACCTCTATTAAAGTAAATATATGATGCCATCCCTAAGTTAAAGATCCAAGGGTATCCCAATATATAGCACTTG
Organism: Macrotrachela quadricornifera; assembly: GCA_022393335.1. Taxonomy (NCBI): domain Eukaryota; kingdom Metazoa; phylum Rotifera; class Eurotatoria; order Philodinida; family Philodinidae; genus Macrotrachela; species Macrotrachela quadricornifera. The sequence continues at coordinate 413,886 of JAJEKB010020218.1, forward strand.
AGTACCTAAGAGTTCCCTATAATATGGTGCTTGAGGACCCAAGGGTGCATAGAGCATGCTGGCGGTGAGCGTGAGCCGTACACCTCTAAATGAAATTATGTAAAAAATTTTTCATGTGTCAAGCCTGTAAATTGACACACCTGCTTCGACCTTAATTTGAGTTTTTCTTAAAATATTAAAGATCCTAGAATTAGATAATCTTAATATACTAATTAAAAAAACGATGGATGATGTAATAAGTCATAGATCAGATAAATACATACCCAGTGACACTGGATACCCCAGTTATCAGTTATTAACTGTCACTGGTGCATTCCTAGACTAATGGGTTTTTATATTTCTTCGAGATGCAATGCGCCAATTGAAACGATATTTTAACGCAGAAAAATTTGAAAATATTTTTTCTACAGTTTCATAGTGGTGTAATCATCGTGTAGGGGATGAGTCTTTTTTCTTTTTGTTCATGATTTTTAAACGGTTGTCTCGTCTTAGTCTTACATCAACTGTTAAAATTGGTTATATGTGGTTCATCAGATTATATCACTATAAGAAATAAGTTCAGATATATCAGTGTCATTAGCTGCGTGGATAGTAATTGAAGACATCTTTCATTAACTAATGTCATACGACTCTTATCGATTACTCATAACAGAAAAAACAACAAACAGAAATTTTTTTATCAAAAATATACCGATGACTTCTGTCGAAGATACTCCTTGAAAGATAAATATTGTCAATGAAAATGATCTAGTCGATTTATTACTATTATTACAAAGTTATTGTGGATTTTATCATCAAAAGATACTGCCGATCTTCTAATTGGTGAATATGCACGAGAACATGGTGCATTATGTTTAACATGGCAAACGTCGGTGAAAAGCTGTTTATGATCAACTTGATGCAACAGGAAGAGTGATCGTTGGTTAAATTATACTTGTTGCGGCACTTCAACTTTAACTTTCAAAGCAAAGTTAAGGTGCCACCCCTAAATTACACACTTCTATTATGAATAATGTTTTTTTGATGATTCTTTTTAATCCTTGAAATGGATTTTAGATTAAAAATGAAGAATTTGATTGAAGATTTGGTTTTATTCCTTTTTGTTACACTCATCCTTTTCTCACCGTTCTTGACATTATTCACATTGATTCTCTTATCCTATTTCTAGTCTTTACTAATGACAATACTCATTGGTTTGATTTATGGCAGTTTGATGTATATTGATCGATATACTGATGTTCGAAGAGGACGATGGTCGAACTGTTTACATCGATTATCTCTTTGGTCAATAGTTTCTAGTTATTTTTCAGTAAAATTAATCAAAATTGAAATTACATCTTTGGTTATCATCCACATCGTGGATTAACTGTTGGTGCTGGGGTCAATTTCCTAACAGAAGCAACACATTTTTCAACTCTATTTCCTGATATTCGTCCTTATCTAATGATTCTTCGTTTCCAATTTCTTGTTCCATTTTCAGGTGAATTTTTTCTTAACTTAGGTATAATGACAACATTATCAATCCATCATTCCTAATGTTTTGTTATTCTATCTAGGTGCATGTCGTGTCTCATGAGAGAGTTGTCAATATTTCTTAAATGGTTCATATGGTCAAGATAACGCTGTAGTTATTGCATGTGGCGGTATGCTAGAATTGTATTTAACAGAATATCAAGCGATGATATTCCTATTTAAAAAAGAGAAAAGGTTTTGTACGATTAGCATTAGAAAATGGGTTAGTAAATATGTAATTAGAGTGCATAGGAAAGAAGAAATTTTTGTTTATTAGTGCATCATTAGTATCGGTTATATCATTTGGAGAAAATGAACATTAACGACAATATAAGAATTGGATTTTAAATCGATGGATTTGAGGTCGATCAATCATTGGTTAAACCTGTACTGACCTTTGGTAAGATAAGACATTTTTCCTCATTATATTCGATAAAAACAAAGAATTTTAATTAGTAAACCGATTCATGTTAATCAAATCATCGATCTTTTCAAGCAATTGAACAGCTGTATGATATAAACAGAACAAAATATGGGCTTAAACATGTGAAATTACAGATCATTTAGATAACATTTATTGGACCATGAAGCTGATTTCTCTTGTTAATCTTAAAGACCTACATCAATCAATCAAATTTAATCGAAATTTTCATTCAAATAAGAAGAAAGTCGAAAACTATGTTGGTTTTATTCATTTAAGATGTGATAATTTGATCAACTATGTTCGATATCATATACGTTAAGGAAAGATCTATTGTTATGCAATAAAAAAAATCAACTCTTCAGACTGCAACGAGTCTAAGATACTTTATTTTTTTAATTGATAAAGGCTTTTGAAACCTTCTACATAAGAACATGGTATTTTGTATTTCATAATTATGAACAAGGAGTAGATTGTTGGACCATGTTTTTGTTTTTTTGTGTGCAGAGGGAAAATAAACGTAATATCACACTCTTCCTGCTTCTCTATAAAATGAACAATTGATGAATTTTAAGTGACCTTCATCATCTTTTCACCGATTTCTTCTTCAGACGAAGTCTTGGTAATACTCGAATAGTACGTTAAAGCATATGTCAAGAGTTCCTTCATTCTTGCTAATATATTCCGGTCAAATATTTCACGTCGTTCAATTAATTTCGGTTTATTTTCATTACAGTTTTGATCGTAATGTTAATGCTATCTTTGAATGAATTTTGTAGATCCGGTTGTGAATCAAATAGTTTTTCATATTCAATCAAGCCATTTGTTTCACATTTATTTAGACGATTCAATGTTTTCTTGGCATATTCAGCTTATGTCGGTAAAAAATCAAGCGGTATACCATCCAACAAGTCATTATATGAATTAGTCGGATCGATTAAATAGGGTTTTTCATACTTCGTGATCAAAGTGTCATCATTAAAGTCAGTAAATATAATATTGATCTGTTCGTATTCGGTTAAATAGGATGAAAACCGACGAAATGCACATAATATAGATCATGTTTTGTTAGTTGCCGCTTTCACTGCTAAATATTCGATAATGCTGGAACGACCACTGACATACTGGTCAAACACTATCATGCAATTCCAAAACTTAGCTAAACGACATAAATCATGAATAAACCCAGATTGTTTCTTCATAAATTTTAATGCTAGTGCCGAGAGACTTGAACTATAAAGATAAGCGAGTTTTTGTCTTTTAGAATACATTTGCTTCTTTGAAATTTTTTCCCAAATGACATCAGCTTGTGATTTAGTTCTATATGAGGAGCTGTTGTAATTAGGTGCAGGTAAAATATCAAATTTAAATCCAACAACTTCGAACTGAATACTATAATTAGTAACTGTAGTTGCACCGCTGAAATTTTCCAAATGATGAATAAAGATATCATTCCATTCATCAAGCAGCTCTTTGAATGGAGGATCGACATTATTAACGTAAATTACACAATCATAATCAAATTTTAATGAAATAGAAGTTTTCTTCCCAACGCCACCTAATAATCGACATCGACTTCATTTGTAATTTGAATATTTCTGTAATATTAAAAATATTTTATGCATACGTTTATTGCCTATCCTGCGTATTTCTTTTTGAAGTGCAAGTTGAGGTTTCCCCCAGTTGCTTTGTTTTATTTTTCATTTATCGCAGACTGCGACATCGCTCGCTTCTTTAATAAGATAGAAGCATATGTTTAGTATTTGTTGTTTAAATATCAGAACAGTTCATCATCGTGGTATGCATACAATGGGTAGCAATAAAAAACGTCTTGAAAGTACAAGAGCTTCAACGCATACTGTCATTAACAATACATAGCCACTCTCATCCTCAAGATGTTTTCTGAAATTATAGTATTTCCTTATTATTTTTCTACACCTTTGCAACGAAGTTATTTGCGATGAACAGATATCTGTAGTAGAAAATACTGCAAAAAGGATATCATCGTTTTTTGCAAAAGTCATAAATGTCCATTACTTTTTTCATTATGTGAACTGTAAAATAAATAAAATTGAAGTATCGTGGTACAACCTAAAACTATTGTCACCGTCAGGAACCAGATTAATTAGACTAAGTAGATGTTATTTCAAATCTGTAGAGTACTACGCCACGATCTAATCTGGTTGTTCTAACAGGGTTGATCATTTCTGTTTTGTGTCTCATCAGAATCATGTGAATAGTAAAATTCGTGATATTTTTAGCAAAAAAATTTCGTTTTTCTGAAGATATTCGATCTGCTGTTTTAGCTGGATCTCCCCAAGGAAGTCCTGTCGCAAGGCCAAACTTCCACAAACAGTGTCTTAGCCAGGGCTACTCTCTAGCGTCCTGCGGGAACGACTTTACTCGTTTGTCGACATATACGATGATTTGTTATAGTGTTTCTACTGTTTGAAAAGAGTGTTCAGCATATGTATTAGTAGCTAGAATCTCAAATTTTATTGTCGATTCATCTAGTAATTCTTCATTTAAGGTTAGTAAATCAGCAATTATTCATTGAAATAACAGTTAAATCTTGCAAAATAATGATGAAATACTGACACACATGAATCACCTTGAATACGTGTCAAATGATGTTTTTCTTTCTTTCTACTTGAGCTCTACTTGTACGTACCTTAAAAGGAGAAGAATGAGCAAAAAAAAACATGATGATTCATTCAGTTTTTATGCATAATGATGTGATGCAATATGATCTACTTCGAGTAATATATATATTGTGAAATATGATTATTAATGAATGTTAAAGGTGATGTGTTCATGTATTTCATATTTTCTTTATTTTGAATAGTTCTAGAAAATGTCTAACCGCAAAATCCATACGGTACGGAATCGTCAGAAACGATTACCATTTAACCAAAGATCCCGTCGCTCACAATCCCATTTCCAAAACTCGACTGATTCTAATAATAATACGCAACGATCATGTGCTAGTGCCCGTGACTCAGGTGAGTTGTAAAAATACTTGATAAGTGCACAATAATATCTTTGATTTGAATAGAGCGAAGATTATTATTGAATGTAAATGAACAGATACCACGTCGAACATCAAGTGCTTGTTCTTCTAGAAGTAGTCTAATTTGAACGAAGAAATATTATTTTAAATTACAGATTATTTTTAGTATTGAGTCAACAATCAATGACTACTAGTGATACCTCTTCTCATATACTACAAGATCAGATAAAATCACTTTCAGAAATAACATTATCAACAATAGAACAGTTTGAGTATGTTATTTGAAAGGTTCAATAACGAGAATTTTTCTAAGATAATCTTTAGAATTTCAACTGAACGAACTACTCGCGAATGTGTTGTATGTGTTACAGATAAGTTTTCTGATCAATTCGAAGGTATCTTTGGTGATACATGTGTGCATATTGAACGAACAGTTTGTAATTCATGTGTCTACGAAAATACGAAATGTCTGGTAAAAGATTCAATGATTTATTTTGGGGATGTAACATGTCCAGAACCAGATTGCAATGGAAAATTAGACTATGATGGAATTCGACAAATTCTTGTTTTCATAGGAAAAAATTCTCAATTATTCGAACAATACGATTTACATTTGATGTATCGACAACTTGAACATATGCCTGAATTTCTTTGGTGTGCATACAATTGTGGTTCAGGTCAATTGCATGAAGCAGGAGATTCCAATCCTACAGTGACATGTAAAAAATGTAATCGTCTTACATGTTTTAAACATCGTGTTGTTTGGCATACAGATATGTCATGTGATCAGTATGATCTTTTAAGTAATCAATCATCTGAAAACGAGGCTACTAGCAAATGGTTAGAAATGTTTGCTAAACAATGTCCACAATGTCATTGGAATATTCAAAAATACGAAGGATGTGATCATATGACATGTCGAAAATGTCAACATGAGTTTTGTTGGATATGTTTTGTTGATTATAAACTTATTGCAAGTAAAGGTGTCAGTGAACATCAAACAACATGTAGTCATTATGAGGTAAAATATATTTTCTCTATCATTTGAGATGATTGAGATTGATAAATCAAAAACTGTATTTTTATATACAAATTTTATTTCAGCCGGCAGCTTCCGACACGACTGGTGCTACTTGATGTGATCATTCATAGATACCACAATAATCTATGGAAACATTGAACTCAATATGATTTCAAATTATCAATATATTTTATTTTTTTAACTTTGAATTTTGTTTCTAATCAATATATTGAAGTTATCAGTCACGATTGGAGATACTAATTTTCAAAAATGTCTGAAAACGAATTATTAGCGTATTTTTATGTGAATTTATTTCTCGTGATTAAGTTGTCATGGATGTTTGGTTTCTATAATTATGTAGATAGTGTTCTTTCAATTGTTTTGGGATTGTCTGTGGTCAAATAAAACATTCAGAGAGCACTTGTTGTTTTGCTTTGGATGATTTTGAGTGCTGATGTATATCAGCTAAGCGAATATTCCATCGTTATTCGTACTCATTGCTTTGATTAATTGCAAATCTATGACACTGTTTGCTAAGGCGTATATTTTTCTGTTGCTGATTCCTAGCTGCTCTCTTTCTCTCTTGACACTTTCTCTTGGCGTCTGTGCTGCATATGTTCGATTGTAATTCTTAAGAAAAAGTCTGCAATTCTGGAACTATTATCCAAAGGATTCCAGGATTCCGCTCTATTCCCCTTGTATCCATGAGTGCTAAATTTCAAAATTGTCTGGATGGGAATATACTCAATACTCAAAATTTTCTCACTATGTGACTGTTCTCTCTCTCTCTCTCTCTCCTCCTCCCGAATCGAAAGATAACTATTATGCTAGAAAAGAAATCGAAGGACAGTGGATTCAAAATTCCACGGTATCAGTAGTTATTTTCGACTAAGAGTAACTACTTAAATACAAAAAACCATATTTAGGTCTGAACAAAAGTTCGTGCAACATTAAATAAAGATAAGGAGATAGTTTTAGTTTTATTTTATCAAATGTTGAGGATAGTTATCAGTATTATTTATGCCAAGACCAATCATTTCGACACAATTTGTTAAAAGTTTTTTTGAAGTCTTTTTCGAAAAAAGATTCAGGTATCTTAGAAACCGCATGAATTAATCGTTTTTTATTTCTTTTAAAAATTCAGCAAAATTTTGTTCGATCATGTCAGTTGTGTTCTAGCACCACTAAAGATAGGTCATAGTTTTTTTTAGGGTACGTCAGTCATAAGTCAGTTGATGCTAGCTGGCTTATTGAGGACAAATCAGCTAACATTATTGTTCATGAAGACAGGTTTTAATTAAAACTTGAAGGTGATGTATTCTTTAAATGAAATAATTCTGAGTATAGGTAAAGACAAAATCACAAATGTACAAGTACTATATCGAAAATTGTTTGAAGTCCTTTTTTAGTGGAATATGAAAACAAATAGAGATGTCAGGTTCAAAATGCACAAAAATGCTTCATGATCATCGATGGCTTTATACTCATCCAATATCATTAATTATTTGGCAGAAAAAAATATCAATATAATGTCTTATCCACCTTATTCCTCAAATCTGATACTATGTAATTCCTGACTAACTAATTTTATCAAATGTAGTTTAAGTAATTAAAAAAGTGAAACTTCGTTAGCTCATGGGGTTTCCAAGATACCTGAATCTTTTTTCGAAAAAGACTTCAAAAATCTTTTAACAAGTTGTGTCGAAATGATTGGTCTTGGTATAAATAATACTGACAACTAGCCTCAACATTTAATGAAATAAAACTAAAAATATCTTCTTATCTTTTTGTTTTTATTTAATGTTGCACGAACTTTTGGGCAGACCTAAGTAAGCCATGGTGATGCTAAATCTAGGTTGTTCCCGGTGTTAGTCGGTGCACTCCAAAGTAGTGTGTTAGCAGCACTTCTCTTCCGACTACACATTCAATTCCTTCCGTCTTATTTTTCACAAGCTACATCCCATCTATTTACAGATGATCTTACTATAATTATAAATAGTGCATTAGAAATGAAACTCTCTGATAATATTAATTATTTAGAGTCACTAGCAAAGGAAGTGCTAAAATCCTTAGAGAGGTTTTCATACGAATACATCCTATCAGTTAATGTTTCTAAAACTAAAGCTATGTTGGTTCATAATCCCGTAAATGTTAGTAAGCATGTGATCAAATATAACGAAGTTGAAATAGAATATGTAACTTCTTCTAAATGTTTGGGCGTAGTGTTAGGAACACAGTTAGGTATAGGTGAAAATATAACAAGTCGCTTGCAAAAAGTGAAAAACTCCTATTGCGCCTTGAAAAAGATTTTTCTCGCTTTGCCAAAATACGAAATAGAAATTAGGAGAAAAATTCTTTGTGCTTTCTTTTTACCTCATTTTTCGTGGCTATTTTGTACTTGGTTTTAATTCATAGATAAATAGCGTCAAAAAATTGAACATGTTTATCTAAAAGGTTTACGCATAGTGTACAGTCCATGGGGATATGAAGATTTTGTAACACTAGCATTGAGTAGAGAATATTCTTTGAGAAACTATTTATATAGATATTGGCTGAAATTTTATAAGCATCTTGAGGAAGCCTCAGAAGCTATGTTCTATAGACTAACATGGAATGTCTTTTTAATTACTACGTCCTCGACAAAATGTTACTATCGAAGTTGTGGATTTAGAAGAAATAGCGTCTTCCCAAACCGATTATCCGAACTGGCAAAGCACACATATTTGAATTCTCTTGCCTTTAAAAATGCTCATAAATATCAGTATGGTTTCTTCCAACGAACTTCTTCTCTTCTTGAAACTTTCATATTGAAATACTTTTCCTTTTTTCCACCTTGAATTTCAACGTTTATGTTCTTTTAGTTAATTATTGCTAGTTATTGATAGTTGTAAATTCTGTCCCTGATCCTTTAACTGTAACCTAGATAAAAAAGCGATGGCTCAGAAAAACGCATTCGTATTCTTCTTATTATTGTTACTTCTTTTCTTGTTTTTAATATTCTGATGCCTAAATTCATGTATTCTTTTCATTGTTAACCTTAAAGGAACAATAAATTGAATATTAAAAAAAAATATATAAGGCTTTTATGTTATAAAATATCGAAGATAGAATACTTACCTTAGGATCGAAATTCGTATCGAAAAAGTCACAATAAGTTTTAGATCATCTCTCAACAGAGATAAGGTAAATAAATGAAAATGTTTCTGCAGCTTGGAGAATCATGAAGAAGACTTTAGCACATACATGATCCTAACAGAACTTCATCTTAGCTAAACTAGATTAATAAAGTTTCCCACTTACTTACTCAGTAAATTTATTGAAAAACTAAGTAAAAAATTCAATTTTTTGTAAGTAATTTATTGAGAATAATTCTAAGTAAAAAGTGTAATGGTACAGTTACTGTATTTACTAAAGCGTTTGATACTCTTCGCAGTCGTCCTCTTTCCTTTTACACTATGTGGTATATTCTTTGTCAATGGGGTTGGTTTGAAAAATTTCAGCCTAATATTCATACGACTAATATTTTTGCAAATACAGTTTTTGAAGCAACGGAACCAGTAGTACACATTGATTATCTATAATGATGTGTGCGAAAATAGGGATGTTTTTCGAAGGAAGACTAACAATCACAAATATCAACGTCCTAAACCAATACACATCTATGGGTGCACCACTTCCAGTTTTCAATTAGCAAACTAAGACCAGTTAACTGGGAGCTTCAATAATTTTCGCCGTTCAAGCGGTTAATCAGTATTTGACTTTTTTCTCAAAGTCAACTTAATTGCACTAACTCAATGCAATCAAAAGACTAGTAATTATCAGTGAGCTTTTTTTCCTTTGCGAATTTCAGCCTGCTACATGTTTATGTGGTTATTACTCATAATTCTGCGCAAACTTTTAACCTGATGAGTAGAGATCCCTCTCAGTTTAAACTGGGAAATTAGTGCCAAGTAATCAGGTAACTAATTACTGTAACTAGTGTCTCTTAGTCTCACCCACAGCCCTACTCGCCTAAATCAATTAAAATAGGTGCGCCCGAAAATAGGAGTAAACTTTCAATGACAGATGCTTATAGAAAAATGAGGTGAGTTGATGTGAGAACTCATTAGAAAATGGAAAACACAACAGTCTGGGAAAAACAATGCAGATTACGGATATAAAGGAAAGAGATAATGGAAAAAAGGACTTATTATACTGAAGCATCGTCGAAAAAAAGTGAATACATTTAGGTATCACATAAAAACGAAAAATATAACTGAAATATACATATATCATAGTGTTACTTCACTATTGTCAAAAAAATACGAAAAGGGAAAATGTATATGCTATGTCATTAAAAAATGACTTAGTAATAATAATTTTAATTTAGTGATCTTATTTTATAACTATGCTTTTAATTTATTAACTTAGCAAAAAAATATTTTATTTAAGGATTAATTATCTAATTTCGCACATGTTTTTATTGTTGAGAAAATCCAAACTAACTTAGCATTTAATAATTTTACTTAGCTTCCATCAATTCATTGTAAACTAGCCATTTGTTATATTCAACCTGGAGACTTCTATACACTCTGTTAGGAACGAATTAATAATTATAAAGTGAGCATTACACACACATTAGACTACAGGTGACGTTTTCAAAATACAAAAAATAGCAGTGAAAATGTGCAGATCAATCAACGCCCAGTATTAATATCGATAAGTGTTTATTGGTCTAGTTTCATTTTTTCATTTTCAGATTTTGTTTAGCTATCATTATTTTCTTTGGGTAATATACTACTGTAGTCGATACTATCTTGGATCTGTTGTTCAAAGAAATGTTTCATCGTGTAGTGTCGTGCTTTGTCAAAGCGACTATGTGCTCTTTCATCGTGTGTCATCCAGTAGATAGGTCGACTACGTAATCTTGAGATTCGACATCCTCGACAGCAACATAAAAATTTTGAAAATCGACGAAATTGTAAACGTAAGATTTCGGCGTCCGACAGAAAATTGTAGAGCATCTGATTGCGCCAGAGAGTACCTTGAACCATTAGTGATGGAATTTCGCCGACAGCCAGACCTGATAGAGAGAAATATGTCATTTCTCATAAGTATGCATTAGAACTGTTTGATTTTTATTCTGTTATATCATGTATTTCAATAAATTTCTTGTTTTTTATTTTCAGATAGTTTTGGAAAAGAAAACGTTTAGTTCAATTTTTCCTAAATAGAAACTATGATAAGTTTATACTCAAATACTTTATTTAATATTTTCTCGAGACCACTTCTGAAAAAGAAATTTCATCGAGTCTAGAGTATAGAATGCGAAAAACTCTCTTACCAATCATAAGATTGACAATAAATATGCAGAAAATGATGGTTGTAAAAATAAGAATGACATAGACAAGCTTGTAATATGCTACTTGATCTGGTGCACTGTAAAGTCGATCCTCATAACCGAGATCGAACATCATCAAACTTGTACGTAGTAAAGCTTCAATAGGTGTAGCAAAAACAGGTTGATTTTGTAACAACATCCAATAAGTAAAACCAAATCCACAGATAATTATTAGTAACACAGGCAGAAAGCGAAGAAACTTCATTGAGATTACTTCAAGCATGGCTATATAGATGCCAATGTTGTACCAAGGAATGCAGCGAACATAAGTAAGAAGATTTATCCAAGAAAGAAGAAGACCTACAGCTCCAATTTGATATTGAATAGGACATCGAAAGACAATTGGATTTTGCCAATCGTACCAGTCCAAAACGTAGACAAAAGAGAGAATGAGAGCAGCAGCTTCGAGATAGTAAGAGCCGGTGCGAAAGAGCTTCGGAAAGAGTGCCAAAATCAAAATACCATTCTTGACGATGAATACAAGAAATAATGCATAAAGAGTGAATTTTAGAACTCGGTATGCATCGGTCTTCAAAACCTCAGTGTTGTTTTGCGTGACAAGGTTATTGGCGACCTGTTGACATGTATCAATGTCGAGTGTCATGTTGAAGCCAGCTAACTCATAGAAATACTGAGGATGTTTTCCGCTGAGAATTACAGCTGTCCACACGCCGAGCAGAATAATATAGGAGATAAATGAGAATAACAACCAATATCTACTAAATCGTTGAAACATTTTCTTGCGCAACACGATATGAAATTCATGCTCCATTAATTTCGAATAGCTTGATTGTTGAGAGACAAGCATCAGAGGATGATTTCGAACGAGTGTGTAGGCATCATTCGTATAGGATTCACGTGTATTGAGGTTTTCGTCCTCAACGTTGGCAGATTTACAGCAGTTTTTTGCCAAGTAGCAACCAAATATGGCATTGACACCAAGTTTCTTACATCGAGCTTTGCATGAGAAAGGTTCAGGTGGTAACTTCGCATCTGTTGAAATAAACATTTTTAAAAAGAAAAAAATAAACGTAATCAATAGCATTATCGAAGTTATTATAGATCGTAACAGGCTCGTAATAGCATAAATCATGTTGAAATCGGAAGTTCTGATAAAAATATCCTTTGGGATTACTTTACTTGGAATCTAATCCAATCATTTAAAGGTTTTCAAGGAGTATCTCAAAACTAATTCATCATTGTATATGTAAATCGAATTCAAAAAATTCAGCATATAGAGATATGAAAAGAGACGGTTCTCTACAGTGGCCATTTCAAAATACTTGATTTAGGAGAGTAGTGTCACATATCTAGGATTTTGGAGACGCGGTGGCATCTCTGAAATCCTGGATATGTGACACTGCTGTTCTCAGAGCTGCTTATCGGATTTCACTGAATCGTACAGAATTCTGTAGTTTAATAGTGAATTTGCTTAATCTAAGCTTCAAAGTGTGATGAAAAAATTTTAAATTGAGTACTGATCTAGAATTTTGTCAATTCAATGTGCAATGCAACTTATGAGTTTGATTTTTTTCAAACATACCTTGAGCATACCACTGTTTAGCTGTCTTCATATCCTCATAGAACTCATAATCGTAGATTTTCTTGAACACCTTTTGACCTTCACCTCCGACTATTCTTGTTAATTTTTCATCTATCATCCAAAGAGCAACATGAGGCATATACCGAATTAATTTTCTCATTGGCGTATCAAAGGCTTCTGTTTTTTCAATTGGCTGTGCGTTGCGCATCATTTCTCTCCAGTTAGGACGCTCCAACAGATACTTAACGATTTCAACGTACTGCTGTCGAATGCTAATCTCTAAAGAATTGAAGAGTTGTGCATTGCGTAGTGTGGCTGAGGCACCATTCTCGATGAGATATTGAACTGCATCAAGATGTCCATATTCACAAGCGAGATGAAGTGGAGTGATTCGTCGATCGGCAATTGAATCGACGTCTATGCGCACAGTATTTATCAAAAATTCGAGAACTTTGTGTTCTGATAAAAAATAGAGTGAATAATTAAGAACGGATTAACAATAAAAGAATGCTCACCTGTATCGTTTCCATTCATAGCCGCCAGATGAAGGCACGTGAACCTATTGCTATCGTCAGACATATACAACCCTTTTCGTCGATTCTTTTTGTCTTCCTTCGAAATGACTTCCCACATCAGTTTGAGGACTTGAACGCACCCTCGTTGACTTGCTTCATGAGCAGCGGTCTTACCTAAGCGATTTTTCACGGAGAAAAAGTTGAGTATGTGTGAGTCACCCTCTTTACCACTCGATGAATTTTTCAAACATTTCATATTCTTCATTTCTTCAATCAATCGCTTGCAAATATGCGTTTCTCCATTATTTGTACGAGCCGCTAAATGCAATGGGAGATTGCCACCGCTATCACTAGCTTGCATCAATACTGCTTTGTTACTGTCAGTGAGTTTGTCGACAATCATGTCGAAAAGAGTTGGCGATACTTGACGCTTAGCACATATGTGTAAGATATTGTCCTGTTCTACAGTTCCAACAGCCATCAAAAGTATTTGTCGATTGTTGTCCAAGTCCTAAATAAAAAATCACAATTCTTTGTTATCGAGATCGTAAATATTGCCTATCTTAGAATAGTACAGCTATGAGTTTCTCTCGTATTTAATTCTATTTAGAAATGGTAAACCATTTGGTACAATGCTCAGATAAAACTTTGAACGCACATATTCTAATGAGGATAGTTGCGTTTTAACAAAACTCAATCAAATTTCTCAGAATTTCAGCTTAAGTTTACTTTGTGACTACTATTTATTTATCCCGTTTCATAGTTTGTATTTATAGCTTAATATAGCGTTAACGCACTCGAGCTTTAAACTACTGCAATTTAATATTCATGAAGTTTTGATTGATTCCCTGGAAATTGTACAAAATCACTATAGAGATCTTTTAATATGGGGAAGTTTGATTAATACGGAGAAAGTTTATCCGAATTTTACTTAAACATAGCCTATTTGTTTAGATCTAATTTGCGACATTTCTTAATTGTAAAATGTCTAAGAGAAAATATAACGCTTCAAATAACTCATGTACAAACGAATTTTAATCTATTTACTAACATGCATAAATATTTTATAGAATCAATTACTAGATTTTTAAATAGAGTCTTCTCTGATGCTGATCGTTCATCGATTTTTATCTCCAATTTACAGCATATTTCTTTCCATGACATTTCTCTCCGAATCATTTTTGGTTGAGAAGCACAGTAGACAAGTCAACTGGAACAATTATTCATCTTTGAATAGTGTTGTAAAATAGTCTGATTGCTCAACAGTATTATTCAATGTTTCATATTCATAAGTAAAACTTTACCAAAATATTTCTAAACTATTCAGTCTTATCAGAGGCACATAATATTTTTTTTAGAATCTTGTTTGCATGGGAATATATCTTTAAAGAGATTATTCATTCGTTCGTTTACTCTGGTTGTATTCAGGAGCCTATAAATCGAACTACATCGAAAAGTACAATCCTGGTGATTGAATTCTTAAATGGAAACAATGAACTCTTTTCTTTTCAGATAGTTTGCTCATATGAAATGAGCTGTCATCCTAATTTTATGATGAGATCCACTCAAACTCATTTGAAAGCGAACATCTTCATATATGTGTTCTACGTCATTAGGGAATCACTAAACTAGTTTTCTGTTTCCGAAAAGTTGTTTTAGATTTCGATTGATTTTCTTAAGCTCAATATTTTTACATGAAAATTGATTGGGAAAGATTAGATTATCCGGTATATCAGGCTACAGTAAAAAATTAGACCAATATATGTTGCAAAAAAATGTTGATGTCTTCTCGTTTTGACCAATCCAGAATATCCTTGATTACAAAGACTGTATGAGACCAAACATAACTGAATGTAAGAAACGATTTAAGATCTTCCTTTACGAGGTCTTAACATATTTTTTTCTTTGCGAATGGTCAATAAATATTAATAGAATAGTTAAATGGCAACATATTCACGGATGGACCAAATTTCAGGTTGAACGGTCTACTTTTCCTTTTTATGTAGAATTCTAATACTCGATAGAGAATTTATCAAAACAAGAACCACTTTGTAAACGAGATCTAAGAAGACTTGTTGTCAGCTAGATTGTCATTGATATTTCTTTATTAGAAAGAACATTTTGAATAGTGCTGATCACATAACGATCAAATCTATTGTATTGTCCTATAGCTGCTCTATATATCACTGTTAAGAGAACAAAAAAACATACTTTGATTAGTTTCTTAACGCATTTCTCTGACTTGTAAAACACTGCTGTCAGTAACGGTGTATATCCGGCATAGTCAGCTGTGTTGAGATGTTCTTTCAATTCTTTCTGATCCAGAAGCCATTTCAGAAAATCATCGTTGTCATGGCGGCAAACGAGATGAAGTATATGTTCTCTAATGGGCCATGAACGTTGTCGAATGAGATACTGCAAATGATCGAATCGTTGAAGCTGATGACGACGAGCGATTAAGTCAAATGTCACGAGAATTTGTTTTTTATCATTCGTCTTCTCATAAAACAATAGGATGAGGTCCTCAACTGTTTTTACGGAAGATGGGTGTTGTGGTTGTTGTATTTGATTGATGAATGGGCCTGATTGAAGTGCTGGATGAGATGCCAAAAAGACAAGAGGTGTTCTATTGTCTAGTGTACATAGATTGAATAGATAGTTTTTATCCGTTGATGATTGGCCCACTATAAGGTTTATCATGGAAAGAAGTTCTTCGAAGCTTGTAGTATTCCCAGGAAAGAGAGCAAAATGTAGTACACTTGCGTTCAATTTGCTTAATGCCTGCACAACAAGACAGCTGGGGATGTTACTTTATTTTTATTTTTCGTTATAATAAAGAATAAAGAATAAAAATAATTTGTTTGGAAATTTCGACAAAATACATATAGATCGTTGTTAATATCAATAGATAATGTCAACTAAAAATATTTTGTATTATAGATAGACCTACGACACTTGAAAGTCCTCGAACTGGTTATATTTTTGAAAATTAGATGTCGCAAACAATTCTCTAGTTTAGAACTGAGTCTAGTGACTGGTTTTTTTCTCGAGAACTGGGTCCATTCGTCATTTTTTTGTATTTAATATGCATTAAGCAACCAGTTCCCGTTCCTATCACAAGAACTGGGTATCCGCGACCAGTTCCGCTCTGAACGATTGAACTGTTATAGTTCTAGTTATGAATAAGATTTGATTTGAATTTTAGTTATTATGAGGAATTTATTGAAATAGCTAACATAAAGTTTAGAAACGCAATTCATTGAAATTAAGAAACGTAGTAGTACATTATCTTTTTCTACGTATTATATATTTTCCATTTATTTTTCCAATGGATAAAATTAATTTTATGAAGTACCTTTTAATTAATATGTGTATATTATTGCTATAACATGATTTATTTATTTTACCGAAATTTTCAAACAAATTATGTTTTATTCTTTATAAAATAAAGATAAAATAATACTCCTAAAGACAACATTCTTATGATATAGAGTTTATACTCACATCAACTTTGGCTCCGTGAATGATCAAATATTCAGCATAATGACGTTGACCATGCATTACAGCCAGATGTAGAGGAGTGCGACCTTCATCGTCAGCATGGTTAACATCAGCGTCAAGCTCATCAATAAGCAGCTTGATCAAATCAGGTGGCTGCCTAGTCTGCGAATACCGACAAAAATAAAGATAATATTCGTATGTATATGGTTAACATATTTATCTACGTGTACGCATACTCTCCGCTTTACAAGATTCAGTTGAAAATGTGCTTTTTTTTACACGTACGCTCACAATAGTTTTGTAACTCTCGCCTCATCGTATAGTATAGTTGTACGAAGCAATATAACATGTCACGCAGTCGAGAAACGATCAAATATTTCTGTTACAGTTAGAATAAATGGGTTCATTTTTTTATTAAGAATAGAGGCATGTTCATAATTTAAATTCATAAAGACATAGTCAATGAAAACTTTTGTTTAGCTGTTAATATTGATCTCAACAATAAAATTTTACTTTTTCATAAATAGGAAAAAAATAGTATAGTTAACAAGAGGTTTCTATAGATATAAAGCCTAGCCACAACTTTATTACCCGTAAAGAATCAGCTTGTTCGCTCTAGCCGTAATCGAGATACTCAGATTCTTATCCCATAGAGTGACCTTTGTACCATCCTGTACGTTGTTCCCTTGACTGAAGGGATGGTCGTATGAAAAAAATTCAAAAGAATCGTGTGTATGTTTGTACCAGGTCAAAAAAACACGAGAAAAGATATTAGGAAACAAAATTACTCAAACTGGCAAATGACCTAATCAGGAGATTTTGATGTCCGACTTTCTACTATCACATTCTATCAGTCCAAACATCTAACTAATCAGATTTTTTGACGTTGCGCCTCGGATGAGGCGTTGACGAACGACTAGCCGCTCATTTCTATTATTAACAGAAAATAAGCATAATTAAAATTAACTAAAGACATTAAAGAATAATTAAGTTTAGTTATATCTGATGATGATCTACTTTGTAATCATTGTTTAATGAGACGATTTCTTTCTAGGAGTTGTGACAATCAGATATTTGCAATATGTAGTACTATATTATGGAAATAAGGTTTTAGTGGTCAAACTTTGGTGTATCAGATCTTTTTGACGTTGACTCTAATTATGAACGTTTTTCTGATAGACGAGTTCGAAGCAAAGGAATTTTTTCTCATTGAATTCTAACATAGTTCCAATAATTTGTGTATGAAGCTGGGATTCTACTTAATAACAGATTTCCAAACCTCGTGCTTTAGCTATGGATATGTTCTCGTTAGATGCAGGCGTAATCGACGAAATTTTTTAAATAGATTTTTAAGAATAGTATGCACTACATTTTCGTACTTACGACAGTATTGAATGTGCAGGGTGCTTAAAAAGAAACAAGATTTGGCGCCATTTTGATAAGATATTTACTATGTTGAAAAGATAATTTGAAATATTCAAGTCCACATAAAATTATAAAGTTCGAAGAGAAATGTATAGCTACGCTTAATAAAATATAACATAGTAATAGAGGACCATATATTTGTGTCATGCACGTTAAATCCGCTAAAAATTATTCTGTAATAGTCGGCGCTATGATGTATAACGACTTATAACATATGAATTTGGAATCTTTAGCAAATGAATTATTATTTGATTTATTTGAATACATATCATCTGTTCAGCTTGTATATAGATATATTCTAAGTGAGCAATATCTGATCTGATCAAGTATAAATGTCAATAGACGATAAGAATTAAAAGTAGTCTTTGCCGTATTGCTATTGTTACAAGATACTGATATTTGTACTACTATGTGACGCTATAAGTAGCGGCGGCGCCAGGAATTTAGACTAGGGTGGGCTCAGGCCTACTAAATATTAAACAGGGTGGGCTCAGGCCTACTAAATATTAAACAGGGTGGGCTCAGGCCTACTAAATATTAAACAGGGTGGGCTCAGGCCTACTAAATATTAAACAGGGTGGGCTCAGTATTATTGAATCTTTACACACTAAAAATGGTAGTCTAAGCCGTTTTCAACTCTTAGGTTCATCAAAATATTTTCTTTTCTATACTAAATAAACAATATACATGTATATATATAGAGAGAGAGCTTGATTATTTATTTTCAAAAGTTTTAGAGAATCCTATAACATAATAAAATTCTGCTGTTCTTATGATTTCATGCGAATTTATCTGCAGGATTTCTTCCGCATTTCGGGTATTTTCTATTACAGTATTTTGCGCATGTATTCCACAAAAGCTATTGATAATCTGAAAGACTTTAAAGTTTTCCTTCTGTTATTCATTCTGAAAAATATATTATTTTCTTTCATCCTTGCGTGTTATTCTCTACTTTGTCTGTCATTTGCCAATTGAACATTCATACAATGGTAAACCAAACCATATGTTAATAGAATTCAAAAACCCAATGCAGCTGAATTAAAAAGCTCGTTTGAACCCGTCTATATCTAGTATGCAAGCTTATGATTGTTTCTTGTTAAACTTAGAACTGTTAAAACTTATTCTAACGAAAAAAATGGTGTTAAAAACTAGTGTGCTAGTTAGAATCGAAATGTATAGTTTGCAGCGTTGTACTCTTTGAAATGATACACTTTGACGTTTTTCCTCTTTTGTCTTATCGAAAGAATTTTTCCGAAGATTAAAAAAATGATGTTATTGATAATCTGATTCAAAAACGTACGTTAGGAGGTTAAAACTGTTTGTTAAAAGTGTTTCCGGATTTTCCTCTGGATTTCAGAAAATAAATTCCGAAATCTTCCGAATTTTTACCTCTGACATCTCTAATCTTAATGGTGAACTAGCCGTAGTATGTTGCGACATTACTCAGATAAAATATCATTGTTTTTTCTAAAATCTGAAAAAAATTTAAGGGTGGGCTCAAAAAATTCCAGGGTGGGATGAGCCCACCCCAGCCCACCCTTGGCGCCGCCACTAGTTATAAGTTCACACACTTTTGAAAGCCCATCACGGAACTCTCACTTTAAGGCCCCCCCCCTCAAAACCGATTTTTGGTGGAAAAGTGAAGTTGTTACCCTTTTTTCCGCTAAAAAGATATGAGTTTGAAGAAAAGGGCTC
>JAJEKB010020218.1:436908-513915 GCA_022393335.1 Macrotrachela quadricornifera
AGCAAATTACAGATCCTCTTTCAAGAAATGTCTTTAAGGAAAAAAAAGAATCTCAACAAACCTTCACATATGACGTCTAATAAATAGACAGATTTTAGCAAATAAAAGTATGTCAGAGCAAATACCTCTGTACTCTGAACTAAGAATGCGTATGCTTAAGTCATCATAATTACTAAAGGAGAAAAGAAAACATTTTGATAATGACTAAATGATCTTAAATACGTAATTAAAAAAACGTTGTTTTTTTTTCGGAGGATCTATCATCTTTGCTAACGAGTGTCTGTTTCGAAAAGAAAATTTTGTTTTTGACAAGCACAAAATTATAAAGTATCATTGACATGTTTATTTCTAGTTGTTTTAGCTTATTTACACAAAGACTTCGATTAAAAAAGTCAGTGGCGTGATCATTCTGAATAGCATGAATAAACTACTGATATTATTTTTCAATCAACTTCCTAGTAAAGACTGATGCCTCGCGTGCATTAACTGTCAATCAAGGGAGTTATTGAAAATAATAATTCAGTATATTCAACGCTCTAAATTTTATAGATATGTCATGCTTGAAATTATCTAGTTTAACTCAATGAGCAATCTATGTCAGTTGAATTCTATTTTTAAAATTTGACGTCAAAGCTTTTTTTAACTCTTTAAACTGTTGTTGCTTGGATATTAAATCACGAAGAGATTGCGCTCTTGAGAGATGATTTCAATAGATCAGTAAATTGAAATATGGTCATGATTACAAATAAAATCGATACATTCTCAAATACGATAGCAATGTGATACTGATATTTAGGTGGTTGACTAAAAAATGACAGGAGTATAAATAACACATAAAGAACGCCCACGGTGATTAACATGGTTATGATTATAATGACACGTTCAATCATTTTCAATTCTCTTTGTGCATGACGAAGAACATTCACTATTATTATTCACCGACTTATTTCTTTGACATATCGAATTAATTTCAGATAGATCAACATAATTATTGAGAAAGGTATTAAATAGACAAAAAATAAAGAGAATGATAAGCGAAGTGGAATCTGACAAATTTGATTGTCAATATTATAAATAATATCACTAGTGAATAGAAATGCAATTAAAACTACGAAACTAATTAACCATGTCAGAGAAATGATAAAAAATTCATATCAAAATGATTCTAAGAATATTCCAGTTGAATAAATAACAAGAATATAACGATAGTAACCTTATAATAGAAAAGAATAGACGAATGTAGCACAAGATGCATAACCGTTATAAGCATCGAAAACATAAAGTATATATTGAAAATGAATCTGTTGGAGATCATTTTGAAGAATAAAGATCGACATACCGAGTAGACTACAGTTAGAGACAATTGCAGTTACGCATGAACTAGCAACTAACATCATTGGAATTGCATGACATGTTACGTCGAGTATAATAATTAAAAGGAAAAAACAAGTAAATAAGATGGTAAAGATAAGGCAAGTAATCAAGATTATATCAAAAGGAATCAACCAGAATTCGATTCTTATCGTCATCGTAGTTGAATTGTTCAAAAACATTTCTTCTGTGAGGAAATATAATTCAATTTATTATTTTAAAATCAAAATGAACAAGAACAGAGACAGAAGAATACAAAATCAAAGTCATTTATTTATTTTTTCTATAGAATAGATCATGCACGACCTATCTAATGAATGAGAATGTTCCAAAAAACATTCATAGATAGCCGTTAGTATTTTGTGCTTCTCTCTGCTTTATCAACTAAGATAACACACTGAGTACAAGAGTAGATTGAAGTTTTATAAACTCTGCTGAACATCGAACTAATGACTTCGTCCAACAAATATCTTCAATGCTGATTGTGAAGACGGAAAAAGAATCGAATGCAAATTGGATGACATTAGAATATGATCGTTTGATAAATTTGACTTGTCTAGCGCCCTAGGTATCCCAAATCTCCACAAAATAATATGATAAAAAACACATTTTGTTAATTAAAGACAATCTCAATGTCAGAAGGACTTAAAGGAACTTCGTAGGATTATATGCAGTCTTGATCTACTAATTATTTATTCATTATCATTTATCATCTAATCTCTTTGTATGAATCGTGACAACAGAAGTGACATCATATGTAAATACGTCATAAAAACAACATTCAGCTATTCGTAATGATTTTTTTCTATATGAAATTAAAAAATAGGTATATGAAAAAAAAAAGAATTCAAGATCGTTTCATAACTTTTGCTTTTAGTCCATATTTTGGTCGCATAGTAATCTGAACATATGGAACAATTTTTTGACCGGGTTCAATTTCGAAATTACATTGTTGCACCAACATCGCTAACATAACTTTCGCTTCTAAAAGAGCAAAATTCTGACCAATACAATTTCGTGGTCCAGCTGCAAACGGTAAATAACAGAATGGATGAGCTAATTTTGGTTTCATTCCTGTTCCAGGATCACGCATCCAACGACTATAATCAAATTCAAGTGGTTTTGGCCAAAATTCTTCTCGTCGATGAAGAAGATATGTGTTAACAACAACTGTTGCTCCGACAGGAATACGTATTTGACGCTGACCTTCACTACCGATGAAATGTTCACGAACACACGTTCGTGAGAAGAATGGTGCTGGAGGATATAATCGAAGTGATTCTTGTAAAACAGCTTCGCATACGACTAGTTGATTAATATGTTCAGATGTAGGTTCCATCCCATTCGGAAGTACTCGATCAACTTCTTCTCGACAAGCTTGTAACACTTGATCGTTAGTCATCAAAACATACATTGTCCATGTCATTAAATTTCCTGTTGTTTCATGACCAGCAAGTACGAATGTTAACGCCTGATCTTTAATTTCTTGATCATTGAATGATTCACCTTGAGTATCAACAGATGAAAGAAGCAAATCGAGAAGATCGTCACCAGATGATAAACTCGTCGATCGTTGATGACGACGATCAGCAATAATTTGATCAACGAATTCCGACACTTCTCGAGAACACTTGTCTAAAATGTCTTTACGCCAAAAAGGTAAATTTGAAATAATAGGTAATAATCCAACCATATGCATCGTTCGATATTCAAGTGCGCTCAATAGTTGTGTAAACGCTCGAGTTAGAATCAGTTTTGCATTATTCGTATTTTGAACATCTTTACCAAACGCACTCGATGCAATAATTGATAATGTTAATGTATTTAGTTCTGTCTGTAAATCGATCGTTCGACCTTCAGTTGATGATGATACGAATTCATTGATAGCATTTCGAGTTTTGTCAATCATAACTGGAATCATCGATTGTAATTTATTAAAATGAAAAGCTGGATTGAGCATTTTTCGTGCACGTTCATGTTCGTATCCTTCACTAACTAGCAGATTATGTACGCCAATCAATGGTTTAAAAAATCTATCACTATTTGGCGGTTTCTGATAATCTTGTGCATGTGATCGACCAAATACATCGGCTAACATGTCAGGTTCTATGCAAATTAAACGTACAGATGGACCAAAACTGTGCAGATAAACATAACCATGTTTTTGAACGAGTTCCATTCGATAAGTCATTGTAGCATCGTTTGCAGATGCACGGTTTATATCACGTAATTGACCAAGAAGTGGGACAAATGGCTCACCTGGTACACCTTGACTACGAAATATATCATAGAAACGTTTTTGTGGACGAATGAATTTCCAATAAATAACGAAGAAAATGGAAGAAAATAAGGCAAGAATAATATATAAAAGAAGGAGGAAAGCCATGTAAATAGATCTAAAAAAAATCAGGAGCAAAATATCCTTTTATCAATACATGCATCATGACAAGGCAAAAATTTTTATTTTTTTTTCTTTGTCATCATGAAATAGCCAGACCTCAGAGCACATGTTTTGGTAAGAGAAAAAGAACAGAGTTAAAACATGCTATTTATCGTTATCGTTGCCCTTGCCGGTACTCAAATACATAGATGACTCATTGTTGTTATGAGGTTCACCGATTAACAGATAAAAAAGCACCAATCAAAGTCACATAAAGAGTTCGCTAACTACGCGACTATGGTACAAACGATATGTTGATGATACGTTCGTGATCGTAAATAAAGAAACTAATATAGATAACATAAAGGATATGTTGAATAGCTTTCATCCAGATATCCAATTCACTTGTGCAGAGAGAGGAAGAATATGATGAATTTCCGTTTCTTAGTGTACTTACACATCGTAGAGGTGATTTGTTTGAAACATTTGTGTGTAGAAATAAAAACATACACTTGGTTGCAAAAAATATTTTAATAGGAGAGGTAATGCTATGATTTAAAATAAAATAAATAATGAATTTTATACTAAATAGTAAGGATTATTGAAACTTTTTAATATCGAACTTACGAAACTTTCAGAAATTCTATACTTTTTTTGCCGTAGAAAAGTAGGGCATCAGTATTTTAAAGCTAGAGTAAAGTATTTTTGTTGAATATTTTTACATGGTTCGATAGAGCTCGTCAAGTTCTACAAAACGATATATATAAAAAATTTTTCAAGTCATGTTTTTATGATAAAACTTTCAAAAAGCTATTTGAGAAATCTTAAAAAACATTTTAAAAAAATCATATTTTTTATGTGAAAGAAAAATAAATCGATTTTTCTTTCACATAAAAAGAGCTTTTTTTTCCATTATTTTTACTCCGTCAGGCATTTCAAAATGTAATCATTCAATGCAGTTTTTGACGTTGCATCCAATGAGTATATTTTCGAACATTTGACATAATAATATTAATGGAAAACAGCCGAATTTATTTTAAAAAAGTCCACTTCTTTTCTCTATAAAAATTATAAAAAATGCACGTTTTTTGGTATATTCTTTACAAAGAGTTCAATACATTTTAATCCAAGAATCCTGTTCAAAAATTTTTTACTATATACAGTTTTGTAGACCTTGACGAGCTCTGTCGAACCATGTAAAAATATTCAACAAAAATATTTTATTCTAGCTTTAAATTACTGGCACCTTACTTTTTCACCGCAAAAACGTATAAAGTTTCGTAAGTTCGATATTAAAAGGTCCTCATAATCCTTACTATTTGATATTAATATATCCCATTTTTGACAGGCTTTCATTTGATATAAAATTCATTATTTATTGTATTTAAAATTATAGCGTTTCCTCCTCCCCCTACCAAAAAATTTTTGTCAACCTAGTGTATGTAATTGACGTAAACGATTTCATAATTTATCAGCAAGTAGATGTACTTCACGTAATACGTCTTATATCAACATTATGTAAATGTATTCAATAACGTTTAGCATTAGATGTTCAAAAATGTTGATTTGTTTCAAGATAAAATCATGTCTTTATTCAATAATTATTTAATTAATTTACTTTATAAACATTTAAAAAAGTATAACAATTACAAAATGTTCCAGTAACAAAATGAAATTAACTTCTTAAAAAATAAATATATTAAATTAAATTAAAATCTATATATATATAAAGATGAATTTTTATTTGTCCGTTTGTTCCTCATGTATTTGGACACAATACGAGCAAATACAATGAAATTTTGCATAGAATGCCCTTTTGACTAGATGAAGGTCATAGAGTAGTTTTCGACTCAAAATATTCATCTTAAGGAGGTGTTTGCTCCCTCCTATTGTTGGATTTACTACTGTAAAGGCCTTCTTCGAAGAATTTGTGCGTATTATTATTTTCTCAATAATTCAAAAACGAAAGTATATAAAAACCTGTGCTTTTTGCTATTGATCACGCGACATTTTAGGATAATCGAAAGAAAACGAATAGAATGTATAGAATGAAGTGCCACTGTATGATTGAAAATATTCATCAAATAAAGAAAGTAAAAAATGAAATAAAATTCCATTACTCATAACTCATAATCAATACAGGGTGTTTCATAAGTTTTGACCGGCAACAAAATTCGATCTTATGGACACACTAAATAATGTGTAACCATTATGTTTATATATTAGTTTGTAGTACTCGTGACGACCTTTCAAATGATATATAATTGAATAACATCTTGCCTTATAATAATAAAAATATAAACATAATAAAGGAAAGATAAATTTTTTGAAATCAACCAACATAAGACAGGATGTATAAAAATATCTGCAACATTATTTTATTTTGCACATATCTCGGTGCAGGTAAACGATAAAATCTTGAATGTTTTTTTAAAAGATGCGTCGTGAAAGATTCTAGAAAATGTGTCTGATTAGATAACCACTGACTTGTTTCAATGGCCTACTTCATACTCAAAATGAAGAACCTACATGATGGTGCTACTTCTGATCGTACTGAGTTTAATAAGAATTATTTCAAATACTTTTTTGTTGTGCAATTGAGGTCTGTTTGCACAGTTTTTGTAGAGCTTTTCATCACGCATCTTTAAAAAAAAATTCAGGATTCTATCTTTTTCTCAAGCTGAGATATATGCAAAACTAAAAACTGTTCAAAATAATTTTTATTAAATTCAATACGATGGGAAATAGCCCTATCATATGAGGTGATCATTTTGAGTATGAAGTAGGTCATCGAAACAAGTTAGTAAGTATCTAATCAGACACGTTTTGTAAAATTTTTCACAATGCATCTTTTACAATAACATTCGAGCTTTTATCACTTACCTATGCCGAGATATGTGCGAAATACACCCTGCATGATGTTGGTCGATTTTGAAAAATTCTTCATTACATTATTATGTTTATATTTTTATTATTATAAGGCACGATGTTATTCAATTATATATCATTTGAAAGGCCGTCACGAGTACTACAAACTGATATATAAACATAATGGTTACACATTATTTAGTGTGTCCATAAGATCGAATTTTGTCGCGGGTCAAAACTTATGAAACACCCTGTAGAGATGATTTTTAACGACATTCTCCCACTACCGTCGCGAGTGATCGACAGTGAAACTGAGCTAGCATTTCACCAGCTCAACTAAGTGCCCTAAAAATTTGAATTTCGAAATTTTTGATGATGCTGAGCAAAATGAGAATATTAAATCAAAAACATTTTTTTTGACGAATGCTTTAATATTGGCATAGTACTCAAGAGTAAAGATTTCAAAGAAACTTTTAAAAAATTGTGTCGAGAGGATCGAACGTGGTATAAATAATAATGTCAACTATCTTCAACATTTGATAAAACAAAATTAAAACATTTCTGTATCTTTATATTTTTATATAATGTTGAATGAATTTTTAATCAAATCTGCTACAGATGTCTATGTGAAATAGGTCTAGATAAGCACAAGAATGGCAAATACTCAAGAAATACTTCAGTTCCATTAAATTCTGCTAAAATCATCGTTTCATGTATATGCGTAATGGTGACACTCCATACTTTTTCGAAGTTGTAATCCACTTCACTCATCACCTATGTTGATCTATTTCTGTTTTCATCTCATAACGGTGTATGCTCACTGAATAATTTCTTTCTTGTTCTTTTGAAAACGAAAGCCATGTGCACGCAATCTGCAAAACAATAACCTGTTCTTTATCGTGCTTTACATATGTGTAGCTGATTCGTACGACTCGTCCGCATCTCTATATAAACAGTGGATGAAATAACAAACATCAATAAAAAGAATTCGTTCTTTATCTTCGCTTTTTAGTTAAGTAAAACTATTGCTTATCTTTCTAACATGTTATTTCAAACTGTTATTGCAAAATCGAATTATATGATATTGATTTTAGTTTTGGCGTTCATTCCTCAATCATTTTGTTTAAATGCTTTGTTTGTTAGTTTCAGTGGTGCAGGTCACGTAACACCCATGTTCGAATTAGCTAAAGCAATGAAAAATCATAATATCACATTTCTTACCATGCCATCGGCCCAAGCTTATATTGATTTGAAGTCTTATTCTTCTCCTTCATTTCACGTTATATATACTAATGATTCTCCTAATGCTTTTGTTGACGAAAAAAATCGTCAAGAACAATCGATGATGATTCTGGCTAATTCTTCACTGTTTGACGCAGCGTCCTATGCGATACCAATGCTAGGTAATATGGCCATAACGTTGTTGAACAAAACAATCCATATTTTAACATATGAACGCTTCGATGTAATTGTAACTGGTGGAATGGTCTTCGGAATGCCTCTCTTATGTGAGACAATTCAGACATCCTGTATCATTCAGAGTCCATTATCTTTGCCCAATATGTTCGATTTTAATTTACCAAATCCATTTTCATTATTAACGTCAAAAGAATTAACTCAACTTAAGTATCGCATCTACAATGTTGCATTTACTATGCACGTCACAGTGAGACTACTATCGAAAATAGCATCACCATTATATACCTTGTTTCACTCGTTGCCACAAATACCAGGACCATTTTATGACACTTTTTCGTTGAAAAATCTTCTATCATCAAAATCAAAATCTTTATATCTATATAGTACGCCATATACATTCTTTACTCCATCATATTCACATCATTATAAAAAATATCTAGGTGCATTTGTAGATGAAACATCTATTGACGATGTTAATAATGATCTTACGACATGGATCAAGTCAAAGCCAGTCAATTCTATTGTTTACGGAGCTTTTGGTAGTACTTCCATAATCCTATACGATAGAATGTATAATTTAATCTATGGTTTGGCTATGTTTTTGCTGCAAACAGATGATAGTTTTCTAGTATTAGCATTTCGCAGTTCAAATTATGATACATTTCAAACGGTATTGAAAGATTTAGATAACGATGAAGCTCGAGAAATCTTGAAAAATGAAAAACGAGTGAGAATCGAAAATGGTTTTGTACAACAGAAATGGATTTTACAACAGAACTCAGTGAAAGTATTTTTAAGTCATTGTGGAATGGGTTCAGCTTTAGAAGCACTATACTTTAGCAAATCTATATTATGTATGCCATTCAATATGGAACAATTTTCTAATGCCATTACAATGGAGAATCTGGGTGTTGGTCAATCATTATTTGTACCACCTTCTCTGTTTCGATCGTTGATAAATCCTTATGATTTTGTTAAATATACTTTCACGACTATGAATGTAACCAGTAAAATATTGGCACTGTGGACAAATGAAACATATGAAAAAGCAGCCAGACTTATGTCATTGGAAATAAAACATGCGGGTGGTTTGAAGCAAGCAGTAAAAGATATTGAATTTTTTGTCAATCTCAATGGTGATTTAGATCGTTTTGCACCATTTCAAAGTACCTTACCATTTTATCAACGATATATGCTTGATTTACTGTTCATATTCATTATTTTACCTGGAATAATCACAACATACATCATATTAAAATGTTGCAAACGACGACGAAAAATGAAAATAGATTGATGAGCACAGTGTGCTCTTCATCTGTTCCAGTATTGGTGTGTCTTTTTCGTAATTAATTATAAACTATCTTTTTCAAATATGTACATGAAACTGCACTATATTTATATACGATAATCAGTATAGATTTTAGTGACAGTTTTGTTAGATACTGCAAAGAAGGACTATAGTGAATTTTGATTTTTATACTGTTTTTCTACTTGTGTTGATTTTCAACTGTCCCTCATGACTTCTACTAATTCTCAATGTTATGAAGTCCTAACGATTATAGTGCATGTTCTTAACGAGGACTTGTGTACCATACCTAACACGAACTTTTATGACTAATTAGAAAATAGTGGATGTCTCATAATAAATGACCGGTTTTTTTATCTCTTTTTTTAATCATCTATGATATTTATTTTAAAACAAAAATGTACCTGAAGATGCAGCTCAAAAAGATCTACAATTTATACAAGATAGCTTTTCTTACATTGATAAAATTTTAAACGATTAGATTTTGGCGCTGCGAAAAGGTCTTTCTTCAATAGACGACCACTGCGTTTTTTTTCTTATTTATCAACAGATGTATTTTATTAAATAGAAAAAAATACATTAGAAGATGCAGCTTGATTAGCTCTACAATTTACAGAAGATCACTTTTTTTATAGTTGCACTTTTTATTTTCAAAACCAGCTGATCTATCAAATTTCGAGTATGCGAAAACGATATTTGTTTCTGTACCAGATACATTCATTTTTTCTTATTTCATCTTTTTATTACCTAATATCTTTTATTTAAAAAAAAACAAATTATACCACTAAATGTAGTGAGAAAAATTCTACAAATTACGCACGACAACTTATTGTAATTGTTTTCAAAAACGCGCAAATTCTCTGTCATCGATTTGTACATAGTTGAAACTTGATCACGCTAACTTTTGTCGATTTTGAAAGCATAATATGCAACAGTAAAAAAAGTTATTCTGTATAAATTGTAGAACTTTTCACGCCGCATCTTCTGGTATATTTTCGTTTGACAATAAATGTAATATATGATAAAAAAAAGTTATAAAAACCGACCATATATTATGAGACACCCGTTATATTTCATTTGTGGTTTTATAATACTTGTGATAGATTTTCTACAACATTTACAAATGCTGTGCATTATATACAGATGATCTCTTATGAAACGCGCTCGATAATAATAAATTGGAAAGATCTAGCGTAACATTTTTCAAAAACGTATCTATTTTTTTTCTTTATTTAATTTGTGTTTAGTTGTTGAAAAAAACTTTGAAATATAAAAAGAAATAAAATCTTTCTTCTTTATTAAAAATTAAATGCAATAAATATTAGTATTGGCTTGTTACATTTCAACACTTTTAGCTAAAAATATGTTAATGTGTTCTTGACTTGATATTAGTGTGTAATTGATCTATAAATTTTATTTATTTACTGGATGTAATCACCTATATTGTCTAGCGAGAAATATTATCGGAATGTAAAGTCGTATAACTGGACCTTTCGAAGAACCATTCCCGATAGATAAGAAACATAATAAAAGTTATTGTGATAGTAATTATTTGTTGAGAAATATTGAACAACGGTGTTGCCGTATTACATAGATTTCCACCACAAAATATTGCTGTTGCAGTTAGAGCGCTAGCAACAATGCTCAATACATCACCAATAATAGAAAATCCGGCAAGAAAACCAATACGTTCTGTAATCATAGATTTTGGTTTGCCTGTGTCATTATTGACCTTCAGTATTCCGCCACGATGAACGACATTTGAACCATTCACTTTTTCAAAGATTTTCTAAAAGACAAACAAAATATAGCGATAGACTGAGCACACATGAGACATGTTTCAATAGAGTTTATCACTGAGACAACTCTCACGTCCTTACCGTACATTCATAACCAGTCTCATATTGTCGAATGGAAACAGATGGATCTAGCTTATCAAATGGAATTGGACAAGTGGCACAATAATAACAAGAAATTTGTTCAGATAATTGAATGGTAACTATATGATACGTAATACAGCACATGATATCGATAAATAAAGATGACTTACCAAGAACCATGAAAAGAGCCAATATTGTACTAATTGTATCCATCCTAATGTTTTTCGTTGAGTTCACACACGTTTGCCAGAAGATTGAAATGTGTGGTAAAGGTTTTCACTAGTTATATTTGCTTGCGAGTACTAAGTAAAACATTGAAAATATACGTCATATTTTTCAGTATATAAGAATCGGTGGGCAAAAATGATTTGAAAGACTTTTGATTTCGAGATTGGACACTTATGATGCTCTATAAGTTCGACATCGATATAAGGTGGCAATACTTGGATTTTACAGCATTGAAAAAGCAAATAAAAAGAGCATAGCCGTCAGTATTATAAAGTTTTCATCTTTTGTAGTTTCACAGGTACTTTCAAAAACTGTAAGTAACTTCATTTGAAAAAAGCTTAGTCAACTGGACAGATTGTGATGTCGAAGGTTCATATGTGTACAACTCGTGAATAAAAATAGGGAAAGACAATATGGATGTGAGAAATCCATATGAGAGGGCAAAATGGAATGAGAGCTGGATAGTATATGAAAACTACTGTTCAAAAGTTGAATTGAGTTGACGAGTTCTAAACTATTACTATCTACCAGAGGTCCAAACAGGCCTATTTTTCCTAGGCCTGGCCTGCTCACGGCAGGCTGGATATCCCTCTAGCCTGCCTGCGCCTGTGATGCATTTTTCTTGGCCTGGCCTGCCTGCCTGTTATTCATAACAGGCCGCCTGGCCTGCCTGTCGTAGCCTGTATCTAGTTTTGTATGTAGGTTGAATTTGACAGCTGACTAGGATAAAAGCAGATTCTTCATAACATATAAGAAAGATATGTTAATTTAAATGAGATTATCAAATGAACCTTTAATTTTTATTTCAATATATTATGTTTTTGCCGAAGATAAATTAACGATGATGAAATGAGAAAAAAAGAACATCAATAGTGTGAAAGATGACGAAGGGTGGAGGTGAAGTTGACGAAATGTGAACAGAACTAAGGCAACATATGTGAATATATGGAAAGGACAGAAAAAAAGATGTATAGAAAAAAGAAAGAAAAAGAGGATGATACATATCATCCTCTAACAAATAAGGTTGAATCCACGGGGTTTCTACTACTTTCGGGAAAAACAGTATTCTGTTCCAATATTATGAATAAACGTTTCTTTTTTTTATTTTAATAGTCTAGTTAGACGTAGCATCGTCGAAAATGGTCTAAGGTAATAATTGAAAGCTTTTTGAACATATACAATATGGAGAACCACATCATTTTTTAGGAACACCACACATGCAAAGGGTATCCTATAATAGCTGATAATTACATTGTTAACGATATTTTTCATATTTTTTCTAGACGTAACGAGCTGAAATTTTGATCACACGTATATCTAATAAAGATCTTTTATTTCTGAAAGTTTCAGCTCTCTAGTTAAAACTATTGATGAAATATCATCTAGTGTGCTCGGTTTTTGCAATAATTTTACAATAAAAATATACAAAAAAATGTATGAAAACTTATGTATTTCAGCCTTGATGATATATTTTCATCAATAGTTTTAGCTAGAGAGCTGAAACTTACAGAAATAAAAGATCTTTATTAGATATAGATGTGATCAAAATTTCAGCCCTCTGCGCCCAGCAAAAGTATGAAAAATATCATTGACAACTTATTATGGGATACCATTTATATGTGTGAGTTGTTCCTAAAAAGTCATGTGGTTCTCCATATTTTATGTGTCCAAAAAGATTTGAATTGTTACCGTAGACCGTTTCCGACGATGTTACGTCTAACTAGACTATTAAAATCGAAGAAAAAATTTTTTTCCAGAAAAGTGGTAGGAACCCCACGGATTCACCCATAATAAAAATAAAGCAAATATTAGATAAAGCAAATGAATAAATAATGGATATTTTCCACTGGACAATGCACTATATAAGAATTTAAAAAAGATCATAATCAGTCGTGAATATGTACATTTATATTCGTAAAAATGAGTTATAGCCCTCTCTCAACACGTGTAATTGAGTGCTTAATCAACAAATCAATGATGAAATCCAATAAAAGTCAAGATTATACTTGAGATTATAAAAATACCGACAGGCCCAGGCCGCCTGTCTATTTCCATAGCCTGCCTGGCCTGTGCTAGGTTTTACGAAAACCTGCCTGGCCTGTGCCAGGCAACAAAATCACAGCCTGTGCCTGTTCCAGGCAGGCAGGCTCAGGCCGGCGGGCAGGCCTAGCGGCCTGTTTGGACCTCTGGTTCGAACGAGTCAAATGGATGATGAAGATACAAAATGACAGATGCACTGTTAATCAATTCTGTTTCATATTACGAAACAAAGAATATGCTCATTCGTAGGAGTAAAATAAACATAACATTTTGTCAGATTTTGAGACTGCTGCAATATCTCAGTATACTGTGGAAGTAGTTTCTAATATAGAATCTTCGCATTTGTTCTTTCCATTCTAATTAGCACTTAAGACACAATAATAAAAAAGAAACAAAGAATATTTTCCTTTGATTTTTCTAATTTTTTGGTTGAGCAACTAAGAAACGTTGAAGAAGATCAAGCATAGCTCTTGGTTGATCGGAGGGAACCATGTGTCCTGCATTGCGAACTGTAGCGAGAAAGAATCGATTATTATTCGCTGTTTTTATATAACCAGCAACTTCGACATCGATATCGGCAACTTTCCATACTTTGCGTTCAGTTTGACGGAGTTCATCAGCACCGAACCATTCGAGTTGATCGATCCATGCCATAGTTGTTGGCACTGCAATGATAATATCTAATTGCCCGTTGTAGATCATTACACTATAATTAGCATTTAATATGGCCGCAATCTTCCAAGCAACACTTTGCATCTAATAAAAGGATATAATTATTAAACTAACAATATTGTTCTATAGTATTCTTACTAGATCGTTGAGCAGCATATGTTCGACAATATCACTGTGACTAGTAAAAGATATATTTCCGACATGAATTTGTTTTCGTCGATCTGGTTGAGTAATAAATGGAATAAAATAGTCTTGATCTTCTGGATCATTGGTTATCAAATAGTTGAAACTATTTTTAATACCAGTTACATTAGAAAAATAAGAAGTAGTATTTGTAAGATCACCATTTATAAGAATATCAAACACTCGAAAGGCTTCGATATAATTTTTCTGTTCGATATGATAACGCATTAATGCATTTTGTAAATCCATATAAGCTTTTTGCGTCTCATCGATCAGACCTATCTAAAAACAGATCAGTTTTCTTAATTAAAGATCAATTGCTAGGGTTTTATTGTGCTTACCTGGTATAGAAATTCTCCATATTGAAATTGATTGATTGGATCACAAACTCCATCGCCAATAGTTATTCCTTTCAAATTAATTCGTATTTTTACTTGTGGATTTTGATTTTCTACATGAATTTTATATGCAATCGATGGTATATATTTACCGGCGTAACTTTCACCGGTCACAAAGAATGGGTTAGATGCATAATCCGTATAGATTTGGAAGAATTGAGTAAGAGCAGAGTATAGATCGCGATCTATATCGTCTTCTGATCGAGCGTAACCTTGATCATTCGATGTAAAACTGTAACCGGTACCGATAGGATTATCAATGAAGAGAAGATGATAATCGTTGTTCCATGAAATCTCACGCAATTGTAAATGACCGTTGCCATCGATGTAGATAGGACCGATTTCCGTAAAGAGACCATACAATGACGTAGAACCAGCTCCTCCTTGAAGCCAAAGTATCACCGGTGTATCCGATTTATTACTATTTTGAGCTGGAAAAAACCAAAAAAATGTATTTGAATTGTACTGTTGATTGACTGTCAAATAACCGGAGAACGATTGACCTTTGAATGGCGGAAATTCTACCGAACTAAAATCGAAATTATTCGAAGGAGAAATTGATTTAGAATACAGACCTTAGTCGTCTAGCTTCCTTAATATTTCCTTGCTCGAGATAGGGTGTGAGAAAGAGAGGTTCGCCAGGATCGTCTGTGTAATCGAGAATAGTCGGTTCTCGTGAAGGATACATTCGATGAAAGGATCCTCGATATCCATATGCACTGCTATCCAAAACAACGAAACAGATGATGATCAACAATGTGACAAACATTTTGTCAAACGACGCTATGATAAAAAGAGAATGGGTAAGAAAAAATAACAATAGTTTGGATGCAATGAAAGTAAACCAGATAGAATAGATATCATTATATTTACCTGTACACGTGGTACACGCTAAGAGAGGTCTATTTCTTTCATAAAAGATATCTTTTAACCCTTTGGTTACGGGGCCTGTGTATATACTGGCTAAGCTCTATCTCGGGCTACTTCTCTTATAATTATGACTTTCCCGATGTATAACCGATAATGTATTAAATATTCCTGTTTTATTCTCTTCTATAGAAATCGGATTTTGTGATCTAGCCAAAATTCATCTGTTCTAAAGCGGTTTAATCAAGAGACATAGCACTACACTTCTAGAACACTCCCTTAAATGCCATGGCGATGTCTATACCAATTGTCAAACATTCAATCGACTTAATTTATTTTGATTGTTGTACCATAGACCACTGTAGTATGTAATAAAATAAATTATTTTGTAGCGTTCTATCGCATAGTTAGGTTATAGAACTGTTATCATGTGGTATCAACACATATTCATAAAGCCAACTTTAATTTTTTTTATTTCTAGAAAATATCCCATAACCAAACGGTTAACTCATTTGTATAATGATAGTTTCTTTCACGAAGACGAACTATTGACGACACAAAAAAGAATAATATCAATTCGTCAAGAAAACAATTTATTATGAATTAAATTTACTGTTTAATTATTAGATGCACTGTACTATCTTTTTGAATACGATAATTTGAGAAAACATGAGCATCTTCAAGCTGCTTGCCTGCAAATATAATTCTTTGTTTTTTTGCAGGGATGGAAGTGAGTTAAAAAATTGCTTGTTTACCTTGAGTCACTGTATCATAATAGAAAATATTTAATTCAATCGTTTTGAGTTCTTTATCAATTGAAATGTTGTATACTTTTGTCTTTAAGCTGTCCAGGGGCGGTAGAGCCATTAGGCTTGGAGAGACCAAATATTTGAAAAAATTTAAGATCCTATTCTAAATTAAATTGAATGTTCTAAATATTATCAACAAAGTTTAGTTTTTGTGTATATTTGCATGCATAAATGCTAAAACCATGATTTTTTTAAATACGTCGCCGGCGTTCTTTACAACAACTGTATCAAAAAATTCTATTGACTTCTACTGATGAATTTTTAGAAAATTGAAAAAAATTGTATAAAAGGTTTCTATTTTTGCATTATATTAAAAATAAGAAACATCTTGGAAATAAAATTTATTTTTCATTTACTTTCGTGCAGAAAAATGATAAAAATTAGATTGCTTTAAAAGATGTGCAGTTAAATTTGTTATAGTATTCAGAAAAAAGGTGTCCTTGGACTATTGTAAGCGATTTGAAAGGACAAAATGCGAAGATGTCACAGATACTGTTATTTATCACTATAACAGTTGACTAACAGCGTCACAAATGACAGGCTGATTATCAAAAGGAAGTCTTTTTGTAAAAAAATGCACTACGAAATACAGTGATACCATTAAAGTGATCACTTTCGTGTTCGAAAATCGTTTTAATGGATGAATAATGAACAGTTAGGTAATTAGTTGTTTAAATAGAGAAGCGAATTCAACTCAAAAGAGTAAAAAATTATAGAATCTCATACATCTTATAGCCCTCATAAAAATCGATTAGAATAAGCCAAGAGAACATTTTGTTTTTTTTAAAAAACTTCAAGTTCTATGATTTGTTTGAGCAAAAATAAATGATAAATAGATATATTAAAAATCTTTTTTGTTCTTTTCAATCCAGTGAAAAGTAGCAACATTTTATGCATCTTTTCTTTCAGTTTTGTAAAAGCTCATCAGAACAGATCAACAGGACTTTGCGGTGCAATTGTTCTAGAGAATTCAGCAATAGTTGTTAGGATTCATTTTTTGGAATTGTTCTTTGAATCTGGGTCTTCATTTTATCATCAACTGAAAATAAGTAATACAAAGACAACTGTCTGACTGAGAGTGACGGTAGACAAAGTTTCAGACGAACACTAACTGAAGATCAAGTCTTACTCTTCCAAATCATGAATTTGTTGGTAAAGTTAAATTTTGTCGTATTCTATCCTATAGATAAAATCTATGGTTTAAAAAAATTCACTAAATCCAAAAAAACCAATTCCGTGACACTCTCAAATTCAGAACTGCATCACTTGAAAAAAATTTCGAGATTATATGATCTGTCTGTGCAGAGATATATACTAAATCGACTATATTCAAAATATGTTGGAACACTCGATATCTCTTTAATAAAAGTTAGAGTTAGAAAACTAAAAACTTCCTCTCTTCCTTTATATTACCTTTCACCTTTCTCTCCCCCCCCTCCGTTATGGTCTGTAAAGTTTTGAGCCTCGTATCCACAAAAAATATTTTTGTCTTATACCGTCGAAGCGACGAACGTTACTTGTTATTATATCCATGTGGCACTGCAATAGTTCTATTTATCTTCCATCTTTTGTATATATTCAAAGTCTCATCAAAATCAGAAGATTTTTTTATCTACGAAAAAGTTCGAAAACCATAAAACTCCTACTGGAATCAGCCAAATTGACAATCCTGTCTTACTTTGATTTTCTATTATTTTTTCATCTAGATAACTATTAAAGAAATTTTTTTTAAATATTTTGCAAAACTATTGTTGTGTAGTTTTCGAGTACAACATTATAATGATTGAAATGTGTATAGAAGGGATAGATGTTATTTGAATATTTTCTGAGATCAAAGCAATTAGGAGATAAATATTTATTGATTAGTAACATAAGAGTTTCCATAAAAGCAGAAAAGTAATTAAAACTGTAGATTTTTAAGAAAAATATGAAAAAAAACTGTATTAATAATGTTTTTATATAATATCTTTTTTGAGTTTCTACAAAATTCAACTGAATTTTCAGAACGATTCTACATTCTCTATTCATGTTTCTTTCTCAAAAATATAGAAGATATAAGAAATATCAGATATTGTAAAGATATAACGATATAAATTTTTTTATATCTAACAGCATCTCTCTCGTTGAAGGTGCCATAGAAGGCACTCAGTCTACGTTACTTTCTATATCTTCTATACATCTTATATCTGCAGTATCATCATTATCTTTAAGAAAGAGTCATAAGTTTAGGATGTGTTATCGTTTTGAAAATTCAGAAAAGTCATCTAATAAATCTTGTTTACGATTAATAGTAAGATAAAAATTTTGAAAAAAAATTAATAAAAACAAAGTAACGTTTCAAAAAAGTTTAAAAGAAGTTTAATTATGACTGAAGTTATCGTAGATTAATTGACCAAATTGAATGGTGGTGTAAGATAAATCTCATAATCATTAGGATTTGTGCTATTTCCAAAATGTTTAAGAGCCCAAAATCGAATCTTATATTGACCAGAAAGAAGAGCTTCAGGTTTAAAATTTGTGAAATTTTCAATGTAACTTGGCAGAACTAGCCCATTCCATCGTTTCGAAGTTGATCGTAAGTATCCAACGATAAAGTTCGAAGGGATATTTCTCAGTAAATTGACATTGTACATTGCACTTTCGTCATAGGCGTTTACTAATACACCATAGCTGTAAAGAAATAAGAAAATTATTCATCAAACAATACTGATTGATTTTTATCAGCTGTTTAAGACGTATTTTATGGATGAAAATATGAAGATTCGTTTCAATGTTACGTACATGAGATGTGTTCAAATAGAAACATCCAGAATTAGTGGAATATTGTCTATTGAAAAAGTAATATTATTCACTTTAGAAATATTAATCTTTACTTTATTTATGTGCGATTCAATTGCCTAGGTGAATTCATAATAGATGTGAAATGATCATTTTCTTGTAGATAATAAATAGTTTAATTTTATCATACCATATTACTCTTTTAAAATAATAGCCAATTCTTTAAAAAAGACTCTCTTAAAACGATTTACTATTCTTCATTCAAACTTTATTAAAGAACTCTTTTATGAGATCAATTAGTCAAAAAAATAGTCAAGAAAAAAAACTTGATTAATGAACAAATATACAAATGAATATTTTACTCATACAAATAAAAAAGTTTAATAAATTTTATCATTCGAAAAAGTAATTGTTTCTCAAGATTATAATCGTAGCAATTCCTGTCATCTTCTCTATTAAATAATATACTATAGAGGAATAATATCACTTCTTCACTATGATTTTTGACATTCAGGTCTCGCGTGAGGATCTTAGATTTCGGGAGATGTAAGACTCTAGAGGTAGTCTGATTGAATAAAGCAAAATTTTTTTTCGCATCTGACTTCGTGTTAATCGTTATCATACAATCTGAAATGCAACAATTTTTCGCGGAGCGAAAACTTTTTGCAACTTTCTTAGAAAATTCGACTGTATCTGGCAAATTCTCAAGAAAACTATCAGTATTTGACTTAAGAAAATTTCTCAATACTTCTGCCACCGAAGGCGGCCACTCTGGTAATGGTTGTTCTTGATTAGGCTGTTTCGAAGGAAAAATAGACTAAAGTTAGAAGTTTTTATGAGTTAACTGCAGTTATGCAGATGTTATTTTTCTCATATGAGACTCATGAAAGACTCTTGTTTTTCTTATTTTTCTCGAAAGCAAAAGGTGTTGCTATAACTCTTAATCATTTCGCCGCCGAAGGCGGTCAGACTAGCGACGACTGCTCACAGATAAAGGTGTTCAGAAGGTAGCAAGCAGTAAAGTATGCCGTGAAAACAAGAAGATCAGAGTTATGTTCAAGGCGAGTATGACCATGCGGCTTATTCTTCATCAAGCGAAAATTTCTTATATTTCAAAATTTTGTAGCAAAAACCATTGTTATGACAGAATTTCAAGTAAAAAAACAGATAATTTCTTCGATCTTGGTGAAAAACATAGAATATGAAAACATGGAAATGATCAATCTATTCTGTTTAATGCATGATATATGTACTATCCTTTATTGATTTATAATGAAATAGACCAAAAACTTTGATAATGTAATCGCATATTATATGCTTTCTTTCCAATTAACATTGATAAACCTGACAATAGTTCACTAGCGTCGATTTCTTTCTTGAGAAATCTATTTTGAAGAGTGTCGGATCTCGTCTGAAATGCTTTTGTTTTTATGACTGTTTCGGCACTGACGCGTCAGCATCCAGTCGAATCGAAATATGTTCAAAACGAACATACTCATCCTAGATCAGTTGGATGAAGCTCCAAATATTTGGATGCTTTTTTGATAAGAGAGTCGCAAATCGAAGATTATACTCTATTATGTAAACGATGGAGGTAAAAGTTCAGAATGGAATAGGTTATGAATAGCAGTTCACTCGCCTTTAGATGTGTTGTTTGTTCGATAAACAATGCCAGAAAAATTTCATATGAACAAGGAAACCACAACATACATCCTCCACTGATGCTGAAAATAGGTTAATAAATCACATGGTGATGCTGATAGAGTTCATTGTAAATGATGAAATTGAGTTTCTACTTGATCAACATCTTTCAGCGTTTTTCGTTTCTACACAGTGACGCCCCCAGGGGGGATTGGGGGGATCGACCCCCCAAAAGTCTAAAATACCTGGAGGAGGGTACAGCCTAATTCGTTTTGCTAGACAAAAAATGCTTTTTGTTCTATTACGATCCCCCCCCCCAAAAAAAATTTCTGGTTGCGTCACTGTTTCTACATTTTCCTTTTTTACGTTTTTCACCAACCCCGTACACTCTCCTACACGTCCCCACTTTCGCGGATGCTGTTGATTTCCAATAGCTATTCAATATATTTTATATATTTCAACTCGTTGTTAATTTGTTGTACAAATCAATAGTAATTGTCAATCATTACTCTTTCTTTTTGTACAATGAAGTGTACCAAGTGTAGTTATGTAGTGTCTCAAAATATCTTTTCACTTAGATTTTTATATATTTTTACTATTGAATTTGTTTATATCAATTTTGGTTTTAAATAATTGATAAATGTATTAAATTTTTATTTAAATGAGCAAACTTGAAAATTCAATTTAAAAATAAAATCTTTAACTAAAATATCAAAATTTACCATATGTTTTTTTAATTAGTTCTGATTATTGATTAATTTGAATTTTAAAATTCGCCAATTTTTTGAATGATTGTTTCATAGAATTTTATATTGAAATATCTTTACAAGAAAGAATTAAATAATGTCAACTCAAAATTCAAGTAATTAAAACAGATGATATTTGTATTTTAGTTAACGGTCTTAGCTTTAGAATAGTATATTCATGTATCATTTGAAAAACATAATTGATATCATCAAATTCAATAGCAAATATATAAATATATTTCAATAGAAGATACTTTTGTGATACAATGTGCTATGATTATTCAAGGTTTGGTTGAATCATTCAGTAGAAAAATATCATAATTTATTGCGCTTTTCTTTTTTTAAATCTATTTTTTTGTCACTGTCTTCAGTGTGATACTAAAATAAGCAAGATCTTAAACTAGATCTTGAGAAAATCAGCAAAAAGAATTTGAAACAGACACTATGTTATTTTACATTGACAGATTTGTTAATAGTATTGTTCTCATAATATGATATAAAAAAAAATTATAATATAATCGAGTATTACCTGGAATTAAATTTATTAGGATTAAGGTTATTATCTTGTGCCGAAACAACATCCACAAAAAGAATACGAGTTGGCCATGCTAAGACGTATACGATTGTAAGTTTTTCTGTAGCATTCAAGGTTAATAGTTCTTTATCTGTTACATATTGATTATTCTTATCCTTAATTCCCGTTATAATTCCAGACGTAGTGTTTCGGACAAAAATTTGTGCATTCATATAATCACCCACCATACCAGCATCTATAGAATGATATATAATTATATATGTTCATGATAAGATATTTAAAATAAATACTTACATGACATATGAGCAACTTCTCCATTTATTATATTTGTGACATAAATAAAACCTGAATAAATTGGAAGAAGAGATGGGTCCGCATTAGCTGGTGGTTGAAATCGAAGAGTAATTTCACGTGATTCTTCAGGATTAAGTTGAAATTCTATTGGATCGATATCAACAATCTATATATTACATGAGACATAATATATTAAACCTTACAGTTCATCAAACAGTAAGTTCAGAAATAAATAGAAATAAACATTCAATAAATATAATATACATCTGTTAATATTAAGGCAGTTATCAATATAAGTTCTTTTATGAAACTTATTGTCTAGTTTTGAATTAGATGTATAGAAATTATTTCATAAAAAAGCATTAACCATTAAATATATTTTCAACAATTTTTGATATGAACATTGATCCATGAAACATCCAGTTGCTTATATAAAGTTTGAATTCAGAGAAAGAGAAATGCTAAGATCACACCTAGGATATCTTGGGTTAGGATTCGAGTTTTTCTTGAAAATATTCGTTCTAAAGAACTTTCCAACTCAGTTGAACAACTTTTCAGATAGATCCCGATGAGTTCTATCGATTCCATACCTTACTCATGAATTTGCCTAGGAAAAAAGGTAACGATTCGATCATTCATATTGTTTTATGTTTTTCTGAATTAATTATATATTTTTTTGATACTGCGCATTATAGTGGAACAATGTAAATTAGAAACTGCGAATGGATATTACTGAAACGAATGACACCACGAATCAGTAATAGTCTGTATTATTTATTTTGGAATGGTAATTCAAGATGATTACATCTGAACACAATAAGAAAAAGTTATGGGAATGTTCGGTATATTTATTATTTTTTGGATTGGTTGTTTATCTTTTGTAACTTTTTTAGTTTCTGTGCATTTTTATTTTCATTGAAGTTTGACTTACGATGATCGCTTTTATCTTTTAGATATATTTGACAATTTTTGTTGGACTCTCATTAAATTTATACTATGATGTAATTGATATTGGCAACGAAATTTAGCTTTCTAATAATATCCAGGAAACAACACTCTCAGATCACTTATACTCCTTCACGTGAGTTCATTGAAATAATATCAATCAACGAACCATCGCTCTTGCGAATTTCATGCAATAAAACTTTTACATGTACAGATTTTCATGTAACGGATTTATGTTATACACGACAGCGACTTTTGATAAAACCAAATTTTGAATCAAATATTCGACAATTCACTCACTTTATTCTACCAATTAAAAATTTGACTAAAACACTTCTCTCGAACTATCAATTACAATTAGAAATAATAATAATAAAAGATATGAAACCAACACTTCTGCCAACAGAATCAGCATACATCCATTTTATACATGACCATGCCATATACGTTTTGGCACTCATCTGCTTCATCATATGAATTCTTTTCGCTACTTTCATTTTATCTTCAAGAAAAAAGTCGAACAGAGAGAACAAAAGAGTGTGAATTTGTATATGACATGTTTTCTCTTTAAATACTTTTTTGTTATAAAAGTTTCCATTATATGTTTTGCTTTTTCTCAGTTTTCATCTATCAATAAAATAAATCATATTTTTTCACATATAACTGGTGCCACATGACTATTCAAAGTGAAGTGCTTTAAATCAATCAACCATTATTTCATTTCAATGATAAAAAATTCCGCTCATCTTATCATTAACAAGGCATAAAAGAAAAATTATCTCCAATATATTTTATCACGTGTTCATCAATTTATGTATTTTTTAGTGCAACGATGAAACAAATGTAATAGGCAATATCATTCTCAAGTTTACCTGTTTTAATCTAAGAGACTTTTGTCATCATAGACCATTTAGAATTGAATGAATAAAATATAAAGTTGAGGCTGCTTGACGCGATAATCTTGGGAACTTCTTCGATTGAGTTGGAAGTACTCATAGACGAATCCTAACCTCGTAATAAAATAATTAATGAAAAATAAATTATTTCATATTTTATATGATAAAATTATTGGAAAATAACAAGTAAGGGATGGAATCGATAGAACTCATTGAGATCTATCTGGAAAATTGATTAGGTTTTTTGGAAAGTGCTCCTAAGCGAATCTTGAAGCTGTACAAAAATAATTAATAAATAAATAA
This sequence comes from Macrotrachela quadricornifera, assembly GCA_022393335.1. Taxonomy (NCBI): domain Eukaryota; kingdom Metazoa; phylum Rotifera; class Eurotatoria; order Philodinida; family Philodinidae; genus Macrotrachela; species Macrotrachela quadricornifera. Next base: position 461,468 of record JAJEKB010020218.1, read on the forward strand.
TTAATTAATAATATTCTATCCGATCAAATCATTGGAAAGTTACGAGTAAGGTATGGAATCGATAGAGCTTATCGAGATTTATCTGGAAAGTTGTTTAGATTCATTTTAAAATGCTTAGGAGCGAATCCTGACGACCTTTACTGAAATATGAAGGTTTTTTTCATATTTTTGGACACGAATTAGCGATTTTCTAATTAAGTAGTTGTTGGAATTTGAACAATAAAATATGGAAAGTATAGAGCTCATCGAGTTCCACTTGGAAAGTTCTTTAGCACGAATATTTTCAAGAAAAACTCGAATCCTAACCTAAGATATCTTACGTATATCAGTGTGAACTGGAAGAGGCATTGACCTATCTACGTCGACTGATAAGGTCACCTTTCTATATTCCTCTTGGATGATAATATTAATAGGAATATGTTCATCAAGAACAGGGGTTTTTATTTTAGATAAAATTTCAAGTTTTTCTTGTTTCATTTGAGTCATGTGCATGAGAATGAAGTACTTCATTTCAGTGACTAAATTCAACTGGTCTTTTTGAAGTATTAATACCGGCTCTATGATTCTCATCTCCACAAGCATTATCAGTGTAGTTGGTATCAATCTCTGTAATCAATACCACTGTTATACTTTAATTAATTAGTGTTCACTGGACACTCGCCAATTGGTGGAAGTTTATTTGATATTCATCAATTGGCAAAAGTTCACTGGAAGTTTGCCAATTGATGAAAGTACATGAGGTATATTGGCAAAGTTCTGGTAATCTCAGATTTTCTTTTTTTATCACATTACGTTTCACTATTGATCATATGTTCTTGATCCGATTTACATCTGGATTACTACATGGCAGGAGCGTAGCCAGGGGGATACCCTTGGTGCCCGGATACTCCCCTTGATGAAAAAAACGTCTGGAGGTGGGTAGAGGTAAAAAATCTTTCCGAAAACCAAAAATTGATTTTTCTGTTGGTGTGTACATCCCTTAGCAAGTCGGATACCACACTTGAAAAATTCCTGGCTATGCCCCTGCTACATAGTCAATCTAGTAACTGTGGAACATTTTCGATTAATTTTCTTTTATTGCGCTATCGAAGAGAAACGCAATCACATTTCTATATATATATATTGTGTAGTATGTGTATGGAGGATTTATCCTACAAAAAAGACTTATAATGAATGTTATTTTTAGTTTATAGGTAATCTTCTCTATTGATGTCGATTATGTCCTTAAGATTTCTGATATTCTTATTATTATTCTCAGTAATTGTGATTTTATATTTTGAAAAGATATTAGAAAAGAAAATTGAAATAATTTCAAGTTTTAAATCAAAATAAAAAATTTTTTCTTGACATCTTTATTATTTATTCAAATATTATTTTTTATCAAAAGCAACTTTTATTTAGTTCACTTTAAGACAAAATTTCCCTTTGAATAACTCATATCAGATATTTTTCTTTTAGTAATCTTTTAATTTAATATGAACATATGATAAAAGACTTACAGCATAGTCTGCTGAATACAATGGTTCGAGCAAAAGTAGATCATCACCTGATGTCATACTAGTGGCCATTGCAGCTCCACCATGATTCATTTTGTAGACGCCTACATTGTAACCAATATTAGTCACATTGATCTTGTATGATGGAGCTTTTCTAATTGTGTCATTTAATCCAAGTTCACTTGGTGAAATGAGAGTAGTAGTAGTGAGTGCTCGAAAAGCATTTACCAAGCCAGCTCCTTGTTGAACAGTAGAAGCGAAAAGAGAAGAATTGTAAATATTGATTATTTTGGCACTTGATTGAAATATGTTTGTAGCTACAGAGAATTTCGGACGGCAAATTCCATCATTTGTCTGACCAGTGATTGTATTTGGAGGAGGATTACCGATACTTGCAAGAAAAAGTGCCAGAATCCTTTAAAAATAAGAATATGAAATAATTATTTATTTGAAAGAATTCATTAGATGAACTTATTAGATATATTATATACATTTTTCATACGCACATTCAAGAATTTGCACATAATAATCTACTTTTAAATCAATACATTTTACACCGTATATCTTGATGCATACAATTATAGACCTTACAAATCTATTTTATTTTTGGAATAGTTGGTGATTAATATTTTCAAATATTAATCTAACAACTCTTTAATCAGACATGTTTAGTACATATCACCTGTAGGTATTATTCCAACATATCTAGGTACATATATTGGAATATACCTTATTGATATTAGGATTTTCTCCTTTTGTTCTTCTATTACATATATACATGGATTTATCCTTTTTCTATTATATATGTATGGGATTATTTTTCTTTCCTTACGTATATATACGTGTGCATTTCTTCATATGCGGCACGCATATACACTGCTCTTAGTTTTCTATCATTCCTTATTGTCTTTTCTCTTCTTCTTGTTATTTTCCAATAAGCAAGAACTCACATATTGCGACCATCTATTTTATTGAGAAAACCTTGAAAACTTACTAAAAATCATCAATTACGAAAAAATGTGAGACACTTTTCGATACGAGGGTGAACTATTTTTTAAATCATTTTTTTACCACTTTGTAGAGCGAAAAAAACTGTACGACATAACTCAAATTCAGTCTGAGTCCGCATAAAATGACTGAATGGCAACTGATGTACTAGAAAACACCAGCCCAATTTTCACCGGAAAATGATCAGTTATCGATAGTGTTTAACTAATAACTCTAGATTAGTAAACTAAAATCTAATATATAAACAGCTCATTTTGTTCAGCGTTCGATTCTCTATCTTTTGGTATATAGCAGTGCAATTTTCATTAATCTTCTGTTAACCTAAAAATCTCGACTTCATAAAAATGATTTTTTATGATATTTACCAAACATATCTGTGAGACTTCAATAGTAAAATTACGATTACTTTTCAATAGCTCAACTGAATACGCTCAAAATTTGAATTTAGAAGTTTTAGATGATGCTAAACAATATGAGAATATGAAATGAAAAATCTAAATCTTCATCAGTGTCTCGAATCCTCAGTCGTCTCGTTGATTCCCTCTTAAAGTTTTTAACCTTTTTTTGACTAGTCTATGTAGATAACTTATAGTTATTTCTTAATAAAACTTTTGAGCAGTGTGTATGAACAATTTGAACATGTTTTCTTCAATCAAAACTATGACATATTGTCTATCATTCATATTTTTAGTTCTAAATAGAAAACAGTGATTTTACTGGTCAATTCTGAAATCGAGAAAACAATAGAAAAATAGTAAATAATATTATTTTGATCCATCGAAAAACTAAATAATGTTACTTGATACTTTATATCGGTAGAAAAGAAATCATCAGTAATATCTAAATAATCTAATCGATGCGACAATTTAGTATTCTTTTAACAGATAAATACGAACATACCCAGCAACATAGGGAGCTGCCATACTTGTGCCAGACCGATAATCATAGGCGTTGTCCAAATTGGTCTTATTAGCAAGGTAAGACGAAATTGTGGAGTATACAAATTCACCGATGCCAGTAATCTGAGGCTTGAATAACAAGTCACTTGTTAGTCCAAGCGATGTGGATTCAACTGGTATTCCTGCGGTTCTCTACAGATAAATTGAGAGAATAAACGCTCTTTGATTTAAAAATCACTTTCACTTCGTTTTTTACCAAAAATTCACTTTTGAGTTAGGCATATGATGTTATAGAAACAAGTGTCGTATGCAACTAAAGATATTATTCAACCCTACATTGCTTACTGTTACATAGTTATTGAATTTAAATTTTTTTTTACGTAATATAACATAAAACATGATTTTTTTGAAAGAGTTAAAATTATTTTCGTCGTACACTTTAAAATATTGTCAAAAAAGTTTTTAGTTCAATCAAAAATATTTTATACGAATCGTGATGCGTCAGGATGTAACTTCATCGAAAGCCCGAGTTTCTGCGTAAAAATCCTTTTTAAATTTTTTTTCATCACAAACGATTAAACGAATAGAAAAGATAATACTTAATATAACTAGTATTTTCATTGTGTTACATTACATAAAAGAAGAACAGAATTTACTCTGACACAACGAGATGGAGCTCGTATGAATCTCACTCTTTCATTTCTATGCTTTATTTACGGTTATACCCAACTACACTCTGTAAGGGATGTCTCAAGGACACTTGATAAAACACGTTAGTAACAAAAAGTGATCAAATTGAATTCTTGTTTACATGATTGTAGCGCTCATAGTGTATACGGATGTTTGTTTTTTTATGTCAGATCTGTTCTGACCTAATGAGACTCCTTTTAATGTTTTACACTCGTGATTTAAATGGAATATTACTAGATGAGATACATTATAGACGTACATGGGATATTATAGTTTTATTGTTCCATTTGTTTTTCTACCAAATAAGTTGCCTTTAAAAATAGTACTACTCCATAATAAAACAGTAATTATATTATATCATTTCTGCTTTATTATCATGAAGTCTGTATGGACTGCAGATAGTCAACAAATAGTAATCTTTAAAGCGGCCATGTCAAAGTTAAGATTAGCTAATAATCAAAGAATTTGTATGTGAATGCGTTATCTCTGTATGTTTTCAATACAACGCAAAATCGTACATTTAATATTAGAGAAGTTTATAGAATTCAAACTAACCAATAACATATATTTTATTGTTTAAGTGTTGAATTAATATATGTGTCTGTTGGAGACAACTTCGATTCAAAAGTTGTCATGATATAAGTAAATTATTTACAAATCAGTGGCTTTTTACCATCGACTTTGTACACATATTCTGTTTAGAAAGGGAAACCTAGATGCACTGCTTATTCTTAAATGAGTTTTACAATATCACATCAAGATATATTTCCACGATTTATTCGATTATCTTACCACAGCCATAGACTCAATCATTAAAGCACCGAATGTATAAATAGCAGAAGGATTCGCAGTCACTGTTCCAATGATTTTCAAGCCATCTTCATCATCAATAGTACCACTTGGAATAGTTGATGCACCTGAAAGATCGTATTGATCAAAAAAAACAAAAGACAAAAGGCCAAAACCTAGATTGATAAAGGAACCATATACAAGACAACCCGTAGCTCCTGCTGCTGCTGCTTTGTAACATCGGATAGTAGCATTGCATGAGTCAAAATCAGAATAGGCAAACAAGACTACGACACCCACAACCGACTTGTCTGGACCAGAGCAGCCATCACTAGTTGTTCCATTTGGATCTAAATATTATTTAAAAAATGATTATGTATAATAAGTGGAGTGTGAACTAACCGTTGATAACAATGGTAGAGTTAACTGTTGATCTCCATCCGCCAAAAGGATATCCGGGGTAATACAAAATATTTGTACCATCGGATGCGATGATCACGCGACGTGTGATCACTTGACGTGTGTTGTCTGCTGAACCTACAGCCATTGCACTTGATAAAATACCTGGATTGCTGCCAGTTTGAAGACCGCCAGTTCCCGCATTGCCCATTGCAACTGAGACATATACTATGACAAAAAAAAACTACATTATAACATTCCTGAAAAGAAGTAAACTCTTACCTCCATTTTCGATCACTCGTTGAACAGCTATTGACAGAAGTGTTTCTGGGTAAGCCTCAATATATCCAATAGACAGGTTGACTAAACATATCAAAGTCGCATAACGACTTATGTAGATATCCAATGTTGAAGGTCAAACAATACAATTGAATTAGAACGAAATCTACTTTTCTTCCTTATAAGTGTGGCAACAGTGAGACTATTAACTTCCTCTATGTTAAAAATGACTAGGGCACGGGCAGCCATCGGTCCCCTCCGTTAGGAAAGGTTTAAAATCAGTAAGATACAGAAAAGAAAATTGTTACAGAGAGTATGATCTTGAAATGTCATTAAGTTTCTTCGGTACTCCGAGTTACTCAGCCAACATATAAAACCAATATCATTTGTCTTTCTTCCGAGTTTAAAAACGCGAATAATTACGAAATTTCACTGTTTTTTCACTTTTTAACCTTTCAATTTTGTCAAAATAATGAATGAAATTTTAAATGAAACTTCGAAAGGAAGATGAAAATGAACTAATCAATTTATAGAAAACAATATTCTTAATCGTTACAGAATAAAAAAAAGTTAGATTTTATAGTTAAATTTATCATTAAAAAGCATTAAACCGTCCTCTGTGGAAAAAAAGAAAATTGGTGAAATTCCGTAACGCTCAGCCTTTTAAGCTGCCTCAATCGAAGGGATTGTCTTATAGCGAAAACGATATAATATTCCAAGAGTTTGTGAAAAACTGAACAATTTCTGTATAGAACGTTCATTTATGAGTAGCTTACTTTCGTGGAAAAATGCTAGAATCTGAGTCATCCCTAAAAATGTTGTCCATTTTTGAAATTTCGTAACAAACGATATTTTTCAAATAACTTCGCTATGGCTCGTGATAATTCAATGAAACTTTTAGTGCTGCTAGAGCTAGTTTATTTCTATATAAAGCAGAAATTCCAGAAGCATTCCTCTTGTTGTTGAGGAGATATTTATCTCACAAGTCGAAAAAATGAAATCCCGTAACGCTTGATCGTGCCGCTATTCTTAAGAGAGGATCCATGAGGTCATCAAGAAATTGAAGCACTCGTCAAAATTTTTTTTTAATTTAATAGCCTCATTTTGTTCAACATCATCGAAAACTCTCAAATCCAAATTTTTAGCGCATTTGGAAGAACTAGTGAAAAATTAGCTCAATTTTACTGTCAAACACTCGTAAGGCCATTGAAGGAATATCATCAAAGCTCGTGCTCGTAAAGTCGCAGTATTTTTAGTTACTAAGAAACTAATGAAATTTTTCGTGTTATATACCAAAAGATAGAGCGTTGAAAGCGGAACAAGCAAAAATAGATATACGTTCAAAGCACGAAATATAGAAATCAGAGGTCAGACATTGGAATCAAGGTAATCATATAGAAATAAGAGATTAAATACAGATAAGAGGAAATAAGTATATGTATATATTACTTAGACATAGCTCTAAGTGGACAAGAGCAGATATTGGAAGAACATGCGTGAACTGAATGTAGTTAAAATGAGTATCGTACATAATTTCGATTATCAAATCCTTTTTGGAGTAGAACAATAGTGTTATATAAACTTTTGTTCGCACAAAATTTTCTTAAGTATCATATAATACTTTTATTTTAACGTAGTACTCTCCAAATACACATGTATTTTCAGAAAAATTACTAGTGATGATAAAGCACTTATCTGTCATCTTTACTCTAAAAAAGAGTTCATATAATGATAATCAGTTCAACATTAGCTCAAATACTACTGATAAATCTTACATTCGTTACAGGATTTCAAGAAATTTTATTCTAACATGTTCGTCTAAAAGGCATGTAAAAGTTTTAAATCGATAATATTTACATATATAATAATTAAAATTCATCAAAGTGTAAAGAGTTCATATTAAACAGGCTTAATCACAATTTTTACTGTAGTTGAACATTTATGATTTTTAACTTATTCTTAAATTAAGAAATGTTTAAGAGTTCTAAAACTGATGCCTACATAAAGAACAGATTCTATTGTGTTATTGTATACGTAGTGCCTAAAGCACTCTTTGATAAGCTGTCTATGAAATGGATAAATACATGGATAGCCAATCACTTTTTTTGGAAAATTTTTTTTAATCAATTTTTTTCTTTAAGTTAGGTGGGTAGACGATAGAAAATAGGTTTAATCAAAAAAAATTCCTAAATAGTACTTGACATAGAGAAGATTCAAGCTGCTATCTCGGAACAACTATGATGAGGATAGATCACTTTAGTTACTCGAATGTTTCCAGCTCATATTTTAGACATAGGTCGGTGGATACTAGAGCAGCAAAATCTTCACAGAATTTCTGCTTTCAATGGATTGTTACCGAACTATGACATTCTTAATCAAGACGAAGCGTGCACATGTATTGTGAAAAATATATTTTCGTTCTAATTGTATAAAAATGATTTTGGTTAAAGATTTCATAGTTTGGTAACAATCCATTGAAAGTAAAATACCAATCAACGATCTTGCCCTATTCTTTCCGGGTTCTTGTTTTTCTTTACTTTCAGACAAGATTCCTCTATTCAGGCAAAATTCTTTGCAATAGTAAAGTAAAAAGAATCTTATCTGAATCTCAAGATGACAAGAATCGCGTCTGGTTAATCAGAAATAAAGGAATCAGACAAGAATCTTTTTCTTTCCTTTTAAAAAGAATCTTGCTTGAAGTCCAAGGTCAAAATAATCTTGTATGAAAATTATTAAAAAAAGCCGAAACTGGAAAGAAATATAAGATATTTTAAATTTCTTTGTATTCAGACAAGATTCTTGTGATAGGAAAGAAAAATATTCTTGTCAGCTTTCCAAGATCAGCGGCACGTGATGTCATCTTTGTATGATGAAATATATAAAGGCAATGTCTTAATGTTATTTATTCATTAATAATTCGATAGGTAGTACAACTCATTTTGAATATGTACTTTTCTTACAGTGTTCATTTCATCCAAACGACATCTAGTAACTCATTATTTCAATTAGATGTATAGAAAAAGTTTCCATTCGACATCAAGAAAACACTGGAATATATGATATCTTTTTTTTCCATTGTTTTCCGAAAAATTACACTTATTGAACACATTTCGATATTTTACTAATTCATATCTCTCTATTTTATTTTTTTTAAATTTTCTTTCACTGTCCAGAAAAATATTTTTTTTCAATAGACGAAAGAAATCTCGATTCGTTCAAACAATTTTTGTTTGATACTGCTCTTAGTGATATAGGTAATATCTATATGTATTTTATATCTTTTTGACTCACATACTATTTTTTTTAGGATTACCACCACATACATATAAATAACATCGATGACGTGCTAAGAAAAAAGATAAACGTCATCTTACAGAATTATTTCTACATCGTTTACTAGTTGAATAAATTATAAACAACTTATTTTGATTGAGCTAGCTCAAAATAAACATTTTTCCACTGTTCTTTTTTTCAGAATGAATAACATCAATATTCATCTGAAATTAATGAAAATTTTGAAAATGATGTTATTGGGCTGGGGGACTCAGCCCCCCCCCCCCCCAGGATTGAGATGATCTAGCATTAAAATAGTGAAATACACTGATTTTCAGCTTGAAAACGGGCCTCAGCCCCCTCCAGAAAAAATTCCTGGCCCCACCATTAATTCTCATGTTACACGTGCTAGTATTATATTTAATGATGATACACTTATTCATGATCATATACTTGAGGATGAGGATCGTAATTATACATTCAATTCTAACCCGAATTTGGTTCATTCAGCTAACATAAAATAATAAAGTATTTTTTTGTGTTTGTTATATTTTTTTTGTACATGATGAGTAAAGCTTGTAATAAAATATGAAAAAGAGAGTAAAAATAACCGACAAAAGGATTTTTTAAATATGGACAGAATCAAGCAAGAAATACAAAAAATAAGAAGCAGACAAGAAAGCAAGAATACAAGAATCTTGTCTAAATTCTAAGAAAAACAAGAAGCTAGAAAGATAGGATAAGATCGTGGACTGGTGAATTCTTTGAAGGTTTTTCTACTCTAGTATCGACCGACCTATGTCTAAAATATGAGCTCGATACAATCGAATAACTAAAGTGATCTACCCTCATCATAGTTGTTCTGAGATAGCAGCTTCGATCATCTCTATGTCAAGTACTATTTCGGAATTTTTTTTTGGTCAAACCTATTTTCTACCGTCTACCCATCTAACTATAAGAAAAAAAATTGATAAAAAAAAATTTTCGAAAAATGGTTCGCTTCCCATGGGTTCACCCAAATTTTAGTAAGAATCAAAGCCAAAACAGAATTGTCAAATGTAAGTCTTTTAGAAGTTCCATATATTCTCGGGTAACCCTAAAACAGTGATTATATTAATGATTTTAGTATAATTTTTCAAAAAAACCAAGCAGAATGAACAAATAATGTATTGTATAATGATTGTTGGAAATTTTCTCAAATATGCATCTTAAGACCTCAAGGTATTAGAAGTATTTGAGTAATATGATATAAATGATAATATAAGAAAAACACGTGTAATAAAATGTATACACTGTCTACAATCATTTATATCGCTTTGAGAAAAATATATTCTTAATAAACATGAAAAGCAATTTTCTCTACTATGTGACAGGCAACATTCTGCATGTATATGGAAACGACTTGAATCTCTAAAAAATTTTTACGCATATTTATTCTATTCAATTTTCCGTTTCATATCACTGAAACGTTTATAATATCTTGAAATCACGAAACGATTTTTGAGAACACGTTGAAGTTTATTAGTAAAAACTACTTTATTTTTTTTTATTTAGCCCATTTGTATGACAATATATGGAATTTTTGGTAGATTTACTTACTAATTTTATTTTAATTTTGACTATTACTACTAATTTATTAACAGTTAACCAAAGGTTACATTATCAGTTATACATACACTAATATTAACGAGATTATTTGCTGTTTTTGTGAAGAAAACTATTTCATCCAAACTATGTCGATTTTTGTGAACTTCAGTTTTAATATATGTCATAAATATGATCAACTTAATACTTTTAGATATCTTTCAGAGAAAAATGTTCCAGTAAATTTTCTTAAAACTTTGTAAGTTATATAGGGTTTCTTAATAGAAGGAGAGCTAATGCCGAATGGGGTATTAGTATGTGAATATATACTGAAATGAAAATGGTAGAAAAATGACTTTTTCATCGTTTGTTCTTCTACAGCTAAGAAATGCTTGCCTTTTTTTCAACCGTCAATTAAGAAGAGTATACGGTTGACGTTTCATGGAATTTATCTGATGAAGTTTCCGTGATTACAACAGTAAATTTTGGAAAATTTTCAACAATTTTCGAAACTACTTTTTTCACAAATCTTCATCTCTTTTATTCATAAAGAAATATTTGCCGAATGCTTCTCTAGTTCTATTTATTCAAATCATTGAGATCACTTAGAATCGTGCTTTGAGTGAAGATAGGATAAAGTATCAAAAAAATCGATTGAGAGTTGGAACATTACAAAGTGTTTTGCCTCATCAAACATAAAATATTGAATGCTAATGATTTTAAAAATTGTAAAAGTTGTTAAACAATAGTTTTCTAAAGACTTGTCTCTTTCATCAAACTTTCCGGCAGGAAGAAATGTTTTTGCTCGACACTTACTTATATCGGCCTTGTCATCATAAGCACGATAAAATGCCTCAGCTATCACATCTACAAATATATTAACAAAGTGTAGTACATAGAAAAAATTCTTGACAGGGCATTAATAGTTCTATGTACCTAATGCAGTCCCGCCAATACATCCAAACACGCGATCTTTTTATATGACAGTATAATAAAGAGAATGAATATTCAGTAATAAAAATCAGGTAAACTTACATGCTCCAAGTATGACTTGAGGAGCTACCCCAATGAAGGGTTCCAAAGGAATGAAGCCTGTCTCATTGATCCCACTGGTGTTTGCAGCAATAATACCAGCAACATGCGTACCTACATAGTATGTACAAGCCAGAACAGGACTAATAAAGAGAATAAATATGATTGATAAATACCGTGCGACAGGTCACCACAGTTATCCAGAGGATCATTATCAGGAACTGGTATCGAGTTAGGGCCAGTGAATGCATCTCCAACAAGGTCTAGAAAAATTTTATGTTTAATCATTTGTATTATAAAAATACGCTCTAGTTACTCACCGTAACCAAATCCAACTTTGCATCCTGTTCCAAAGCAGCCTCCAAGGGCTGGATGCAAATAATCAATACCATCATCAATAACAGCCACCTACACAGTAAAACAAAGAAGTTGTACGGGTTCCGAAAATACATCAAATGAACATAGGTGAAATGCATACACTATTCGAGTAATTCTAGTCAAGATTCTCTTCGAAACATATCCCAGAAATCTCACTTTTGTTCCAAATACTATTCGATGAGCTCTATTCAGTGCTATAATTAGATTAGCTAAGTTCCAAAGTATAACTTTCAGATTTTTCACAGTGCCATCTATAGTTCCAAAAAACGTAATTTGAGTGATGTCGAGTTTGATCATATCATTGAATAGAGCTCGTTAAATTGTATGTGACACACTCTAAAAAATCAGCGCCAAATAATAAACCCTTCAAAAGGATTTATTATTCTGCGCTTCTTTTTTTACAGTGCACCGATTTTGAAAGGTCGTAGATAGATGTTCGTAAAATCACTAGCGCACTTTTATAGATCAATCATTTCAAACTGAAGATTGGTAAAACTAAAATCAACTACTTTTTCTGTGCGGCAGTAATACCCTCCATAAGATAAAATGAGAAGAAGAATGAATGTATACTATAAAACACGTACAAAAAAGAACATGAAAGAATGAATGTAAGTATATAATATTCATTATCAAAACGAGACGACATGCTGAGAAAGAAAGAGAAAAGTAACAGTACTGGTGATATTGTGCCATACTCGGCCATCTGCCAAGGCCTATTATGGTTCATATCAGAAATGAAATGAGAATCTTATGTGCTCTTTGAACTCATGAACAAAGAATGAAAACTAAATAAGTAGAACTTAATTTAGCTCTAAATTCAGGCAAGGTCAAGCAAGTAGTGCATCAAAAAGAAAGGAAAGTTTTAACCTTTGATATATCACTATTTTCAAAACACACAGCGATACATTGTTTCATTCTCGTTTCCTCATATCGTATAGTAAAAATTCAATATCTTTGGAAGAAAGGCTTTAGGGCCCATATTCTTTTGAGCTTTTTCATATCTCATCGAGATCTACTTGTAACTAAAAAATGCGGTTTAAACTCTTTGAACACCTCGGGCTGCTTCCTCGTTAGTTCAAATTTGGTTTTTTATTACGCACAAAATTATAAATTAATTTGTTTTTTCGAATATAGTTATTATGTATGTATGTGAGAATTGACATAAGAATTCAGCCGCATCCGCAAGATTCAAAATAATAGAAAAAAATAGTAAAAATTGTTTTTATTACGAATAGAGCTCCATAAACAATTGGAAGTAGTTCATTTGGTTAGTAAGTCACAAAATAAAGTTTTCTTAAACATAATAAATGAAACCTTTCACAAAGATTCGATAAATAGTGCTAATCTATAACAGATTAATAATAATTGTACATTCTCTTCTTTTTTTTCTACTTCTTGCTTCATATATGCCATAGAGATTCTCGGTAATGGAAGCTAAGAAATTTAATTCCAAAATAGTAGTTTGATATTAGTAGTATTCGATTACTATTTTAAATTCTAACAGTTTGTGTTACATATAACTGCTCTTAAACTGTAAAATATTCTGCAGTTGAAATAATATTATGCTGATACTCGAAAGTCTGACTTTGACAGGCTAGAAGCAATGTTTCAGGAGATTTCATTTCTAGATTATTGTGATTAATACAGTGCAAGTGACTTAGAAAAGAAGAAATCTTCATTTGTGATTTCAAACAGAAGCAAACAACAACATTGATTAGATTGCTTTAGAATGGGAAATATGATAGTTGGATTATGAAAATGCGCAAAGAAAATTTTTTCTATGACTGTTATTTTTATACAAAACAAATTGTTATAGGTTGGGCTTTCACATATATTCATTTGTTATATTATTCTTTCCCTCGTTTCACTCTTTTCTTTCACTATAAGTGATATAACATATTTCACTCGTTGTTATTATGATTTCATATATCTCTTTCTTTGTTGTGTGATAGTACTCTCCAATTATATATTCTTTCTTTTTCTTTTCCATCGACCTATGTATTAGTATATATACATGCGTTTCTTTTTTTCTTTTTCTTCAGTGAGGTCTGTGTGGTGTCATGTTCGTGTGTTTCTCAATTTTGAAATAAAGATTCAGAAGGGTTCAAAGGAATTTGCCCTCTAATATTTTGTTGTCTTCTAATACAAACAATAAGAATTGTTCAACTTTGTCACTTTCTTACCCTAACACCTTTACCAAAATTCTGAAATTTTTCATGAACTTGAGCAACACCCGTTAAATTGTATGCATTAATTGAATCAGTACCATTACTATTCAATATGTCAGAAGAGGCAGAGTCAGCCATTCGGCGTGGAGCAGAAATCGAGTAAACAGGATAAATAGCAATAGCATCATTGATCATTTCAATTGCTTCGATAGAATGATTGACAGTTAAGGAAAAAGAAGCTCCATAAAACAATGATGAATTTATTATAGATCGTGGTTTGATTGCTGATTGATCAATGTTATGAGATCTTTTTAGAGAGTCAATAATTGTCTTGAAGTGATTCTTGACACTAGCACTAGATGCAAATTCAACCATATAAGTATTTTCTATTAGAACAGCATCACCAAGTTTTTTCGGTGCTGGTAACATTTTCACTTTTCTCTGTGAACTCTTTCCTTTGCGTTCTTGAACTGTTTTAGTGACATCTACAAAATATCAAAATAAAAAAGATCATAAAAATAATAAATACCAACAATATTCATAAGGTGTTCCGTCATCGCATTCATTACAAAACACAATTTTCGAATTTTTCAACAACAATCATAAAATGTGATGATAAAAAGATCAATGTGTGGAATATCTGTGCGTACAGTAGAGGCGATTATGAAAAAACAAGAATTATGTCGAGAAACACCTTTTTAAAAAAATGACTTAAGTGATACATGATATCTTTTGCATTTATCCATATGAAAATATACCTTTCTAAGTTTTTTTTTATAAAACGTCTATCTTTTACTCACGATTGATGTAACACTCTCTTCCTTATAAGTTAAAAATTTTTTGTTTTTCCTCAGCTAAAATCAGCAAAAAATGTTCTATGCCGTCAATTTCTAAATGGCCGATCATAGTAACGGATGGCGCATAAAGAACCGGACTTTTTTGTTTTACCTATAACTCCGTCAATTTCTATCTTATCGATCCAATTCTCTTTTCAAAAGATTCCCCATTCAACTTTCTACAAAACCATCTACTTTTTTGTCAGATTCTTCTACAAAAAAAAAATTTTATCATGAAAAATAAAGACATCCAAAAATTGGTACTTTCTGAGCATCAAAATGAAGAAAAACCCAGCAAGATATTTCGGGTTTTGAACGGTACTATTAGTCGTACTCAGATTTTTCAATTGTGCGAAATGATCGTCGAGACTGGCTCTATTCAATTGTCAATGTCTCCAAGTCGACCTCGTATCATTCGAGCAAAAAATATGATTGGGAAAGTTAAAAATCGTTTAAAGCAGAAGAAACGTGTCTCAATTCACGTACTGGCCAGCGAACTAAAAATTTCAAGAAGAAGTGTGCAAAGAATTTTAAAAAATGATTTAGGATTAACGTCATACAAGAAAAGAATCGAACCACTACTCCCAGAAATACTCAAAAACCTACAAGAATCACGTTTGCAAATTGAGTTCGTAACAATTTTTTGAAAGAATAATCTTTAAGAATTCTTTTTTCTGATGAGAAAATGCTGGATCTCAATGGTATGTACAACTGTCAGAATGATCAAGTCGGGGCTGTGAATCGAGCCGAAGCTGACAAGAATGATGGTGTTAAACAAAAGCAGAAATTTCCACAAAAAGTCATGTATGGTTAGGTGTTTGTTCAGAAGGCGTGACTCCTTTGGTTATTTTGGATAATGGCACATTAAATCATCAACAATATATCAATGAAGTGCTTCCTGTGGCTCTTAAGTATGGGAATAAGGTGTTTGGAGATAATTGGACGTTCCAGCAAGAGGGTGCTAAGCCGCACACTCACAAACTTTCTCAAAAATGGTGCAATGATAATTTTCCTCGACTTATTGACAAAGATCATTGGTCGCCAAATTCTCCCGATTTGAACCCTTTAGACCACTGTATATGGGACGAATTTGTTCACCAAGACAAATGGAACAAAGTTTAGTAAAAAAAACATTAATTGCAGAGTTGAAGCGAGCTGTAAAACGAATCAGAAGAGAAGTTGGACCAGAAAGTTATGAAAGTTGCACCAAAAAATTGTATCGTTTGAAAAAAAAATATCTGAGATTATTTACATTAATAAAAGAACAGATTTTTATACAGAATTGAATGGGGAATCTTTTTAAAAAAATTGGATAGATAGGGTGAAAACCGACTAAGTTATAGACAAAACAAAAAAGTCCGGTTCTTTATGCACCACTCGTTATATTCGGTAAAGTCTGGCGTTTCCAATCAGAATTAATTTTATCCTATAATTAATTTATGAATAATTCTAGATAGATTGATATGATCCTTCTTCGATCACCTTAATTCTTTCATCAGACTGCTTTTTACAAGCTTCAAGCAAATGAAGAACAAAGAATCCTTGGTGAATCATTATAATCTACTTTATTCGTGATGAAAATTAGATTTATCTATGATAGTTAATTGAATTTGAACGTGGATAATTTAACTACTATTGTCACATTCATAGAATCTGTGATACCCTGTAAAAAAAAACAATAGTGAATTAGTAGGTTATACCAAAAGACTTGTTAATCTCATAGATCATTTCCTAACATATATTATTCGACATCTTTTCCTATGATGTAGAGTTCTATCGTTAATGTGTGCTTTGCTCTTGTAGACAATATCAGAAAAATCTTTTCAGATATCTAACACTACTACTAATCTATTTAGAAGGAAGAAGACAAAAAAAAAGATATTTCGATAATAACTTCTATTCTTTGTAGTCATATTTGTATTGAAAAGAACTAAAATATTTGGAAAATAGTTTAACAAGCTCTGTTACATGTTTCAAGCATTGATAAAAGATAAAAAATTTACATCTGAATTAGAGTGTTCGAGATAAAAGAGATATAGAATTTGACTTACCAGTTAATGAACTTGCTTGACATTTTGTTATAAATGGTTGAATCTTTGGTTTTTCTAAACATATATCACATGAGTTATTCTTTTCCATCAGAATATGAATTATGCTGATAAATAAATAAGTATTTTCTCTCTTGAAGAATGCCCGTCTCTCCTCGCACACCAAACAACTTTGACTTAAGTCAGCTCTTTCAGCAAGTATAAATATAGAGAATGGTATTTTCTACACGAGAAATTTCGACATAGAAATCAGACCACAAGCAGCATTAAATGTAGAGCTTATTAAATAAGAGTGCTATCTATGTCAAAGTTATTTCATATAGAAATAGATTACAAAATGTAATAAATAGTCTTAATTTGAATCAATGTGTAGTCATCCTTGCATATAATCGAACTACTTAATTTTCTGCGAACATAAAAGAGTAGTGTGGCTGATCATCAAGACTGAATTGAACTATGGTTTCAAACAAAAGTGCACATTATTGGATGTGCATGAGTTGCAATACTTGTTACTTCTGAAATTTGTCTTCAATAATTTACACTACATATGAAAATGTCATAGATTCTATAATATCGAATATATGAAAGAACTATCATACCACTCACTAACTTCAGTTGTAGTTTATAGAGTTGCTAATTTATTGAAGATATGAATTACTTAAAAGTATGCTTGTATGATAAAATTTTAGAACCTGATATGACCTTCTCTGGCAGCTTCGAGATCATGAAATCTTTTCCTCATGGAACACAGCAAATCAATAAAAAGTTCTGTGTCATCTTCAAGATCCTTGAAAGTATTCTCGAGATTAGTTTGAGAACATAATAATTGTATCTGTTTCGAAGATCTTTGCTTGCCATCAATTCCTCAACTTTATCTTTGATTGTTCGTAAAGCTAATCTCGAGAATACTTTCAAGGATCTTGAAGATGACACAGATCTTTTTATTGATTTGCTGTGTTCCATGAGGAAAAGATTTCATGATCTCGAAACTGCCAGAGAAGGTCATATCAGGTTCTAAAATTTTATCATAAAACCATACTTTTAAGTAATTTATATCTACAAAAAAATGGGAATTCTATAAACTACAGTTGAAGTTAGTGAGCGGTATGACAGTTCTTTCATATATTCAATATTATAGAATCTATGACATTTTCATATGTAGTGTAAGATCTTTTAATAATGTAATAGACAATATTAGATCCAATTGAACTCATTGATGCAGTTTTTTATGGGCTTCAATTTGGTATAAAATATTTAGTGAAATCATGTGACCTTAAGGTCGAAACAGGGGACGTAAAGGTTTTGTAACACCTTGTATTTTGTTTCGTTATACTAACTTCATTATTATTTCATAATTGATTTTGTTTTTGTGACATATACAGATGAACTGATTGTCGTATGTTACATTGCAACCATTACATATTTTTATACAAAACTATTCTAACAATGTCATGCAGTGTATTACATTAGAGAAACATTGATGTTATCGCATTTATTACGCTAGTTTTATATTCAGATAATTGTATCAAAGATTATCCTACAAAAAAGAATCAGGAAGATATTATGTATTATTAAGATTAAAACCATACTCATTATCCATTCACTGACACACTAGGTTGGAAAAAATATTTTGCACGGGGGATATCGCTATGATATCAAGTAGAAAACATATTGAATTTTAAACCAAATGAAAGCCCATGAGAAATGGAATTTATTGATCTTAAATAGTGAGGATTATGTAAATGTTTTGATATTAAACTTCAGAAACTTGAAGAAATTTCATGCATTTTTTGAGTGAAAAAAGCAAGTGTTAGGAATTCAAAATTGGAGTAAAATGTTTTTCGTAGATACTTTTGAATGGTTAGATAGAACTTGTCGAGCTCTACGAAACTGTTTATATTAAAAATTTTTTACATATGATTCTCGGATTAAAATTCATTGAAAACTATCTAAAGAAGACGCCTAAAAATCCGTATGTTAACATTTATTATAGGAAAAAAAGTGGTCTTTTTTACAATAAATTCCGTTGTTTTACATTAGTATCCTTATGTAAGGTGTTTGGAAATCTACTCGTTCGGTGCATTTTTCACGCTGCATCGAAAGAGTATATTGCGAAATGTCTGAGGGAGTAAAATATAATCAAAAAAAAAAGAGAGTTTTTTTGAAAAATCGAGTATTTTCCTTTCATATCAAAAATATAAATTTTTTGTTAACGTTTTTTAATTTTTTATTACAACAAAATGATTTAAAAAGTTTTTAATGTATACAATTTTGTAGAGTTCGACAGGTTCTATCGAACCATGTAAAAGAATCCAAGAAAAACATTTTACTCCATTATTGAATTCGTAACACTTGCTTTTTTCACTCGAAAAATGCATGAAATTTCTTCAAGTTTCTTAAGTTCAATATTAAAAGGTTTACATAACCCTTACTATTTAGTATGAATAAATTCCATTTTTTACTGGCTTTCAGTGGTATAAAATTCAATATGTTTTCTACTTGATATCACAGCGATACCCCTTGTGCAAAATATTTTTTCCAACCTAATACAAACAGTTTCACATTTTCAAAAAGCACTATTTTGTCCATTTTATGAGTATTGTTGTGATAAACACTTCGATATGTTAGTAAGAAAAACATAAGTTCTATCGTGGCTAACTATTTAATCCAGATATAAAAAGGAAAAAAACATTCCATATTATCAAAGTTACAATCTGTAACATGACAATATCAAAAAATCAATTGTTAATAATAATAAAAATAAAAAATGTGCTAAATGTCGAAGCTTTTTGCTTCAATAAATATCAACTTTCTTTGAAATATATATACTAACGGAAATACGAAAAGCAATTTGTCAATTTCAATATCTACGAATGTTTTCTACATTTACTCAAACATTGCTGTTAATAGATAGTTGTAAATATCCATATTAAAATATAGTATAATTATGAAATCACATCAATTTAACTCACCTGTTGGGCTTGGTAGTGAAGTTTGAATGTTGGTTTTCTGTTCAGTGATTATAGTTTGATTGTTTCCTATTGTAGTCTGTTGAATAGTTATGATTTGGTTGTTCGATGTCGTTGTCTGTTCAATGATCATAGTTCGATTGTTTGGCGTCGTATTAGGCGAAGTAGTAACACCTAAAATTTATAAGTTTTAATATTGATCAGTTATATAAATTATTAGAATATTGAGTTGTGTGGATTTCTATAACTATAGTAAATGCTCTATGATTGTCCCGAAAGTCCGTGCAACAAGTTTATTGGGGTACAGCGTTATGATTTCAAACAGTGAAAGTAATGAAAGCTAGTCAAAAACGGGATTCGTTGGTACTAAACAGTAAGAATTATGAAAACTTTTTAGAGTCGAAAGTAAGAATGCTTGAGACATTCTATACGTTTTTTAGCATTGAAAAGCAAGGCACTAAGAATTCAGATATGAAGCTAAAACGTTTTTCTTAGATATTTTGCCTATAGGTAGGACTCAGCGTAGATAACAGCCCTAAAAGGATTTGTCCCCACAGCCTGTTGTTGGTAGGATACTGCGTTTTCAAGGTATTGGAATAACTCACTGCCGCAGTCCACTTCAGGGACACCAAAAAAACTCATTTTCGAATTGCGACTTGAAACTTTGTATAGAGAAAGGTCTCAATGAGTATGGTTCATTGTGAAAGTTTCAGACTTATTCCTTGTTCCTATTCTAAGATACAGTTTCGGTAACCTAATGTCACTTGCAGAGGCAAGTTTTGATGTTCTTATTTGCCATTAAAAGCATTCAGGAAAACAGAAACTTTCACAATAAACCACTGTCATTAAGACATCACTCTATACAAAGTTTCAATTCGAAATTCGATAATGAGTTTTTCTGATGTCCCTGAGGGGGACCACGGCAGTGAGTTATTCAAATACCTTAAAAACGCAGTATCCCAACAACAACAGGCTATGCGGACGAACTCTTTTAGGGCTGTTATCTACGCTGAGTCCTATCTATAGGCAAAATATGAGTCCAAACGGAGGATGTCACCTGGGAAGTTTCCCTCGCAAGGAAAAGTTTTAACTTCAAATCTGAATTCTTAGTGCCTTGCTTTTCAATGCTAAAAAACGCATAGAATGTCTGAAACATTCTTACATTCGACTTAAAATTTTTCATAATTCTAACTGTTTACTACCAACGAATCCCGTTTTTGACTAGCTTTCATTTCGTATAAAATTCATTACTTTCACTGTTTGAAATCATATTACTACCTCAGTAAACTTGTTACACGGACTTTTCAGACACAATGATATATATAGATAATTATATAATTAGTGAACCATTTTTTGACTCATTTGAACTTGTGATCCCCTTTCTAATCATAAAAACTAAACATTTCAAAAAAAAGAAATGCTTGAGTCATGTTCTACATCCTCACATGCTCTTTCAAACAAAAAATAGGATGAAATATGTAAAAAATGAACCTGAACAAAGATGTTTGGAATATCAAATGAAGCAGTTTTGTTCCCTTTTCAGTGAATATCTCATTCAAACGTCATACTAAAGGGCTGAAGATTTTATCATAGTTTCTTCATTATTGGTCTAACATTTTCTGACCTTTCCATAGTAGTTGAGTATAGCTAGAGTGAGATCGAGTTCGGCGGAAAAAAAGGGAGAGAGGCTCTAAATCACACCATTGATGATGATTAACTACTATTTTGTTTTATTTAATTATTATTTAATGACCATCTTTGAATATCATTTTGGGCATCCCAATTACTCATCTCATAATATCATGATCGATTTGTTGCATGTATCTGTGTGAGGAAGAATGATATACTTAGGTCAGTTCAAAAGTAGTGGTGGATGTATATCATTTTCTTGTAGAAAGTTCTGAGAAACTTTTTTCTATATAGTCTTCAAGAGAAAAGAAAGCAAAGATTCTTCTGTACTATGAAGATCACTATTCATCTAGAATCATAGTAATAAAACTTGAATAAAAACAATTTTTGTCAACATCTGTCTGGTTGTTTTAGATTATAATAGATTGAGCACTTTTGAATTTTATTTTTGCGTTTGATCATTTTATCGTCGTTTAACACATTATATTAAAAAAGGAAAATATCTAACAAGATGCAACGTGAAAAGAGAAGACAGTTTACAAAAGACTACTTATTTGATAGTTGCACTGTTTTCTTCCAAAATGTTTAAAATTCGGAACGACCAAATTTCACTGTTATGAAAAGAAGACTTTTTTAGTTAGTATTCTATCCGTTTTTACCAATATCACCTTTTTATAGTTATCCTTTGGAAAATTCTCAAGTTCTTCACGGTGGATCTTCTAGTGTGTTTTGTTTTTCTAATAAACATACGAAGTAAGAAGAAAACGAATACAATTTTTACCAAAAAGAGATCAGGTTTTAGCAACGTCGAAATTTAGTCACTCGAAGTTTTGCTCATTTTAAAAACAAAAAAGTACAACTATTAAATGAATAGTCTTTTGTAAACTGTAGAGCTTTTCACACTGCACTTTGTAGGATATTTTAGTTTTTTAATATAACGCGTTAAACAATAATAAAATAGGATGCAAAATGCTCTCCACCTTACCATCTAAAACAACCAGCCAAATATCGATAAAAATTGTTTTTATTGAAGTTTTATTACTATGATTCTAGAAGAAATTGATATATCTTCACCACTACTTTTCGACTGATCTAAGTGATTTGCAAATGTCAAGAAACTTTAAAAGATTGATTAAGATCGCAGTATGCTCATTGGTTAACAAGTCTGCAAAAGTTTTATTCCATCACTTATTTTACTTTGCATAAATAATCAAAAGCCTTACCTGGTATCGATTGTTCAAATGATAAGAATTTCAGTCGAGCAGTGAGTTTTTGATTGTTATTAAATTCAATTGGTAATTCTATATTGTTATAAACACTTCCAATATTGATTTTATCTTTGGCAATAAAATTTTGATTACAAGACGATACGTAACATTCAAATAAATGTTTAATTAATATTGATATATAGAAAAAATCTTGTGTAGTGTCTGCACCTGCTCTATATGGACCATTATTTGTTCTAAATCAGAAATAACAAGTTCGTTTTATTTTTGTTTCTAGAAAGGAAAAATAGAAAACAGTATTCTAGATTTTTTGAACTTAAAAGTTAAAGAATTGTATAATGTTTTAATATCAGCAGCATGTGTAGATTATCGAGTACTGATCCAATAAAAACAAACTTATTTTAATGCGATCAATTTATATGGTTTTTCTATGTTCTCTTTTTCCTCAAATCTTCATCTTTATTTCATAATAATATGCTTCTTACGAAAAGTTCTTTTTTTATTCTTAGAAAAAATAGATTTAAATGCAAACTCATGTTTTTTATAATAGATACATGAAATAAATTTATATTTTTATTACTATCCTATTTTCTATTAGAAATATACAAAACAAGTAACAGCACCATATGAAAAAGTTTCGAAGTTAAATTTATCTGACAAATATACACTATATAATGTCATTTTTCTGAAGAATAGTCACATACAGAGAAACTTGTAACATTCAATCTCTATTCCACTTCTAAACTTTTCTTCATTTTTTTTCCAAAAGAAAATTAAACAGTTAAAAGATTTGGTTTTTTTTTGAGAAGGAAGAAAAACAAATGTCATCTTCTCACTAAGAAGACAAAGATCATAATAAACAGCAACTACTTATTTATATTTACTCTGTTCCTCGTCGCTTTTTTCTACCGGTTGATGTCAACGATGGAATAAATTGAACATTATTGACAATAATTTTTCGACGATGGATTGCATTCATAAACTAAATATACGTAATAGAATGAAATAGAAAGTAGAGAAGAAGTGCAACCTACATCATCTCCTAATTGTTCCAAATTGGTGACATTAAAAAGGTTTCCGTTTATTATATTGGACTGATATTTGACAATAAGGGAAGTCGTACCTAAAACAAAACGAACGTTCCGATGTAAAACAGATGTGAAGAGAAATGGAAGGAAAACATACCTGCATTATTGGTGTCAATATCATTGATTCTTTTATTGGAAAGATACACTGGTATGAGAGCCAGAACAACCGTAGCTGCAACTACAAAAGCCAAACTTAATATGCAGCAGATAGCTGCCAGTGACGCATATTGCCATCGTCTAAAGAAACATGTGAGATATCAATGATTCATTCAAGAAGAAGAATATATTCTCTTGATATAAACTTTTGTTACATGTAGAGATTTCTGTATGTCTAAGTGTTTTAATGATCTAGTAGACGAAGAGAACTAATGAAGGTGCAACAATTAACATAGTTATCAAAAACTGTTCCAGAGTTCTATTCGAGCCTCTCAATGCTTATCGAATTTCAAGTATTTGCAAAGATCTTCTAGCGGACACATTTCGACACGTCAATACTCATCAAAGTTTTGAATACTCGAGAAGCAAGATCCTATCGAACGTATACTTTCGATTCTTCTGATGTATTTCAACTATTGTCCATCCAAAAAAAGAATGGTACATAAATATTTTTTGAATAACTTTTCATAGGAACGAGGTAGAGAGCTGCGATTTTCCCCAATAGAAAGAGGAGACCATGAGGCATCTTTTCTTTTGATACTATATCGGACGATATCATTTTAAAGTCAACCATTTTTATGAAACATCGCAAAAAAAGCACAAAAGCTGTGTGCTGTTAAAATGAAATTTTAACAAAAAAAAGGAAATTTACTAAAAAACCAAGAAAACTTCGTCTTTTTTTAGGGAATGAAACAGGAAATTTAATTTTTTTAACACTGAAGTATGTAATAAAATCATTCGATTTATATCTTAAACTATAGTTTCGAAGTCCCTCTATCTAGTTCACACATGAAAACCAAAACTTCATTAGAATGGCAGCTAGTTTTCATGCATATTTTTCAATGTTTCGCAGAAATGATTGGTTTTAAAACAATTTCATTTGGTACAGTATCAAAGGAAAAGATGTCTCATTGTCCCCTCTTTCTATTGGTGGAAACCGAAGCTCTCTACCTCGTTCCCATGAAAAGTTATTCAAAAAATACTCATATACCATCCTTTTTTTGGATGGACAATAATCGAAATTTATCAAAATTTTCGTAATTCGAGAAAAACAAACATATCGGAAGCATATCTTTGAATGCTCAGGTAAATTCATTGATGTCACTAGAATCATTATGATAATGTGTAACTTCTTTAAAATTCGATTTTTCAAATAAAGTGTATATTCAATCAATGATCGTTATACAGTTATTCATATCGAGCATATAATTTATCTTAACTTTATAGGTTTTTTTCAACAATAATTATACACACTAATAAGATTTAAAATAAAAATTCAATTGTGTTTTTGACTATGATAACTATAGTTGATTGACAGGTCTTAAATTTTAAAAAATATTTTTTATGTTGATTTCATATGTCATCGTAAAGATCAGTTGATTATCATATATGATATTTATTAAGTAATGAGATTTATACAAAATCTCAAAATAAAAAATATTATGGCAGTAAAATATACGAAAAATTTAATCTTCCATTGATAATTTTTTGTTTACTCTCGGAAAATAGAACCAAAAAAGTGTAAAATATCTATTTTTATGAATTAAAAAGATGATTTTTATAAGAGGATAATTATTCATATGAAGATCAACTGTTCAACGAAATTTAATTGTAAATGTGTTAGCGTCCATAGATATGATTCTATGACGCCAACGTATAGTTTAAATATATATATATTGTTTCTCTTTTTTCTGTCCTATTTGTGGTTCGAGTGACCACATATATGTATCTTTATTTCCGTCTTGTGTTATAAATACCTATATCACTATACTGATCACCATGATATTTTCTTTCTTTCTATTATTGCGTCTTCTTTATTTTCTATGCTATGTTTTGATATATATATATATTTATATATTTCAGTTGTTGTTGTGTTCCTTTCTTGTCTCGTCGTGATTGTTTTTCTTCGTTATTTTCATCATTATTCTTTGTTATATTTTATTGATTATCATCAATACCATCCATTTATTTACATTATCACGATACGGTAGGCTTTTCTATTGTGAGTTTCTTGAACAATAGTAGGTTAAGATCCTATACTTAGTATTTCTGCCTTCGTAGATTACGGTCGTAGAAGCCAATGGCTACATTTCCAAAAAGAAAACCTCATAAACTGCTAATATTTGAATTTCCTTATTCGTATCTATTCGATAGATTTCGACAGATCAAAATAAGATACCTTGAGCACAAAATTCTTTTCATTTTGATGAATTTTCGATTTCCTCGAATACAATCATTCGAGTGGTCAAAGACTAATGATAGAAAATACCTATCATCGAGTTATTAAGCTATCGCAAAATGGCATTCCGAGATATCGATCTAGGACTTCGATGATCATCGAAAACCTAAATTGACGCCTTGAAATATCTATCGAACGACTAATTTGAAGATAGTTTTGAAAGTTTCCGATAAAAACCGGGAGTTTTTTCAAACTTTTTGCAAAAAACATTGCCAATATTCGAGCAAAAATTAAAATTTTTTGTAAAGTTTTTTCGGAAAAACGAACGATTTTAGCCCTAGTACGACCATGCCTTTTTTCATTGTATACGTATACCGCAGAACGAGACAACAATGACCTACTTCGGTCGTACTAGGATTAAGAAAAAAGTCGAAAGGTTTCGAAACCTTTTCTGATATTTTGAGGTCCCAATATACAAGCAAGTTTCTCTAAATTGATGAGCAAATGTACAAAAATTTCTCAAGATTGGGGAGATGTGATCCCTCTCCTCCGCACAATGGGCAGTAAAAGGAGATCAAGCGCAATTCTCAGTACTAAATCACTTTTGAATCAAGACTACGTGCATTATCTAGGCCTTAATGAGCTATGAACATCCTAAAAAAAAGGTCGTGCTTTTAGTTTATTTCTATCGAAATATTTCATTTTTATGTCATTTTTTACCAAAAAGCCGTGGTCCTTCTCAGGTTCACCTGAAAAATGAATTTTCGAATTTCGACTTGAAATTTTGCATTAAAAAAAGGCCTTAAGGGGACCCCCCTCTTTTTTTGTTTATATGCGCTTTGGATAGACCATGTGTTGGTATTTCGATTGTGGTTTACATGATCTCGATCGGCCCTGTCATTCAGTTGATATCTGATGTCCACTAAAAGCTTCTATTAAAAGAAAATTTTTAATGTGCTCAGTAGATTCTACAAAAAGATTGTTCATAAAAATGTTGAAAAAAAATCAGACTGTTTTCAAACTTATTTGTGGATCGGGCAACCTCCTCTTTAACTTCGTTTGATCGAGCTGAAATTTTTATCATAGATACTTTGAACTATTCTTCAGTGGTACAATCGACGGTTTTCATTTCTGATATCTCCATCAGAATTTATAGGAGTTCCCAAGGTCAAAAACTTGGTTTTGGAGAAAACCTTTACGTATCTTTTTTATAAAATAAAAAAGAAAGCGAGATTTTTGAAAAAGCTGAAAATTACCTCTGAAATATGGTCGTAGGCATCTCCAAAAAGATTTTCAGGCAAATCGGACAAGGTTTGATATACGAGTTCTTCTGCAAGGTGAAGATCTTTGGAAAAACATGAAAGCCGCCTTAAAAAAACTTTTTCCTCGAACACGTCTCTCATTATTTTAGGTGGTCTATCTACCATAAAAATTTCAGCTCAATCAAACTTGCAGTCCTTGAGATCTGAAAATCATCAAAAAAGAGGTAGGTACCTTAATGAGACTAGGTTATTCTGAATGTTTCAGATCTTTAGGTTCCTTCTAACTCGAGATACGAGTACAAGAAAAAATACTCCTTTTCACATCACTTATACCACAAAATGTTAAGTGTACATATTTAATAATAGGAGCAACTAAGAAATTTGAATTTTTCAGGATAGACTAGATTTATTAAGACCTTTTTTTTATGCAAAGTTTCGAGTCGAAATCCAAAAGTTGATTTTCCAGATGAACCTGAGAGGAATCATGACGCTGTGCTAAAAAGATGCCGTAAAAATCAGATATCTCAACAAGGGTTTAACGGCACATCTATTCAAGATAGATCACCATACGTTCCATCAAACGATAAATTAAGACTTGAATTTAAACTTGCAAAATTTTGCAAACGAACTGCATTAGGGACCAGTGGCTATTTTGCACTATAGCTGCATAATAACTAACGGATGTAACTAAATCGTTAATATAAAACGCACATTTTACTTCTATAATCCTATTAGTAATATTTACCTATTTTATGTAGTTTATGGTGTCTGTAACTTAACAGGTACTTGCTTTCAATCATTGTTCGAAATGCAGTTAAATGCAGAACCACAGCAGCTCCAACATTAGCTACAATAGGTGTTTAAATCTCAAAAGTCCTTTTTTCCTCCTGGCTGCGCACTGTGTTCCGTTCCTCCTCTTCTGTTGGCGACAGCTCTACTTTTTTTTATATCTTTAACATATAGTCAAAAGGTTCTCACAAATAATTAGTGTTATATTGCTTACATCATGTGCGATTTTGTGGATGGAAGCTGGCCTGTTGCTGCATCGCCAACATGGATGGTTGTCTGCATACTTTCGGTTGAAATTTTTCTGTGACTATAATAAAAGAAAATTATGAGTAGAAGAAAAAGTTTAATGATCATCAGATTTCTCGTTAGTTAACATGAGAAAGTTGATTTGTGTATGAAGAGATTGGTTATTTTTTAGGAAGTTTTAATCTTACCTATATATGAAAACACGAATGCTTATGTTTAATTATAGTTATTAAGGAATGGAGGCAAGTCATTCATCCATGATAACCAATATCACACAATAAAAAATATTCTACGCACATGGTTAAAGCAGTAGATAACATAAAAGGATGAGTCTATACCAAGGTGAAAGCAAATGAATACTAGTTGTGTACGTATTAATGATAGGATAACTATATAAATCGACAACAGAATTGCAATAAAAATATGATATAGAAAACAATACAATACAAGAATGAATTACCAAAACGTTTATCACTCTATTTAGCGGTTAGGAAATTCGAAGAACCGATCTGTTAATCCTACCATCACTTGATTATGTAATGTCAAAGATATGACTCGAAATTTTGATAACAGACAGGAACTAGCAATGTATTTACTGACAACAACTCTTACAAAATCTTCAAAGTTCGATCATCTCAACTGAAAATTTTACAAATTACTTTAGATTAATTTGACGACTGAATGTAATCTAATTGTTTTCGCTTTTGTCACTCTATGATACAAGAGTCTCAGGCTTTGATCATAGTGGTTGAAAATCCTTCATTTGATATTTTTTCTCTCAATAAAGACTTTAAATCTTCAATATTGTTTTGATTTCAGAGTCGCACATTTATTCTATTTTTTTAGTTTTACTAATAAAGATAAAATTAAAATATAATAAATATTAACAATATATAGATAAAAAAGCGTAGATAAATCTTTATGCTTATTTGTAATCATTGAAGGACGGCGGTTAGTTATTCATGTAAACAAAATAATACTAAAAATACACACATATCGCTGGTTTTATGTATTTATCACTATCATGATAATCATACTACACAATAAAAACCTTCAATGTACATGATAAATGTGATGAATACCGTAAACAAGAAAAAAAATGCCAAGGCAACATAAAGTGACTACTAATTGTGTACACATTAATGATAGGATAAAATACATGCACAAGGATTTATCATATGTACAGAAACGAAAAATGATAGAAAATACATAAAATGTATAATAATCGTACATGTATCGTCAGTTTTATTGCCCTAACATAATTTTATCTTCACAAAGTTTTTATATATTAAAAGTATTAAGACAATCTAATTTCATTTCTCCCTATCAGATTGGGTTTTTTTTAATCCTGATTATTTATAGGTCTGTCATTCAAATATAGACTTTTCTCTCGATTACACTAATACTATAAATCAAAAGGAGAACAATGATAAGAAAAAAATGCGATGCAAAAATCCATATTGTATTAGAGTAAACTACCAAAATATGCATAATTGATATGCTTAATTACCATCATTAATATTTCAGAATATCCTCGGTAAACATGTACACGGAAGCCAAATGAGAAAAAAAACTTTATTTGACATCTTTGTACTTGCTAAGTCTTAGGGAATCCTATACAATGATTTGAGTCTCTTTATAGACCAAAGAAGTCTGTGTGAATCTTATTAAATCTTTTGAACTACCATTAATAAACATACACATGATCAAAAGAATAAAATCCATACCATGATTCAGACGAAAGAAACTTAATCGGATACATGTCTAATCTAGAGATGTAAAAATAACTATGTTTTATTCAATTTTGCCATCTGTGAGCCATATTTCATTGAATATACTCGAAAACAATAGAGAGACATATCGAAAACTTTTTTTTCATTTATTTGTACATGTTGGAAGATAGATTTAAGTATATGAGGAAATGCTCAACTTATGTATATTTATTATTTAAATGTGTAGCTCTGATGCCAATCAGCAGATGTGACAAAAGGTAATTGGTAAATGGTGATGTTGACTGATAGTTTATTTAATTATAAGTTTATCTAATCGTCCTTCTTTAAAGCTGTTTATCATGCATAAAAAAAATTGGCGATAAATCAGAATAAACTATTGGGTTGGCACGACATTTTTTACGTTTTTTGCTTAAATTTCCTAGAACAGCCGAGAAAGTTCTAGAAGTTTCCATATTAGGGGTATATATAAGGGGTAGGAATATCTTTCGAACAACAACAAGAAAACTATGGATATGGATGTTGATCGTGAATTAGAAATAAAGATATCTCGTAAGGAGCTGTGTGTGCTTCTGCCTCATAAATTTTATTTGGATCACACAGCAACGGAAACAACAAGAAACATATGCAGCACGATGGACAAGAATACGTTCTCCATCCGTACAACACAACATTGGTTCAATCGGTTCAAGAACGATAACTTCAAACTTGACGATTTACCTCATACCGGAAGACTACCAAAGGTGGATATGGACCACTTAAAGCAGCTTATTGAAGAAGATCCAAGATTGACTACACAATGTTTAACAGAGCGACTTGGGTGCTCTCATACTACAATAGAAAGACATCTGGGTGAATTGGACAAAACGTGGAAATATGTTGTTTGGATACCACATGAACAGAGGGTTGATGCGTGTATGGAATTAATGATATCTCGTCGTAGCTATCAATGGTTCCATAATTTTGTTAGTGGTGATGAAAAATGGGTGATGTATGTTAACCACACACGCAAGCGACAGTGCCTGGGAGCTAGATAAAGCAATATGCCAATGGCCAAAAATGACCTTCATCTAAAGAAGGTTATCTTGAGTGTTTGGTGGGGTGTAAAAGGGACTATTCATTGGGATCTTCTTCCACCTAGTTGCACCATCATTGCTGATATCTATTACCAACCATTGGATTGAGTTGCAGTAAAACTCAGGATGAAGCAGGATAGAATTTATTTTTTGCATGACAACGCCAGACCCCACATTCCAAATTCGACACGTGAAAAATTATTGGAATTCGAATGGGTTACGGTTCCACATCCACCTTATTCTTCAGACTTGGCTTCCACGGATTACCACTTGTACCGTTCTCTGTCTAAGCATCTACACGAGAAAAATTCGACGACGAGAACGACCTCAAAATGAACCTTGCCAACTTTTTTGAACAAAACTTCCAGCACGTCTACGAACGAAGGATCCTATATCTACCAGAGCGGTGGCGACAAGTCATAGATAGTAATGGAGCATATATTGTTGAAAGTTAGTTGTAATCTTAAAGTTAAAAAATAAAAATAAATGCGGAAACCTCGGATTCAAATCCGAGAGTTATGCGTACTTCAAAAAGTAAATAAGACGTATGAGTCATTCTATAATGTGTCGACTAGAGCTCGCCGGGTACGAATCCAGGTCCGGATCTGAAAATTTTAAGTTGACCTAGTCTAGGTACCTTCTAAGTCCGTAAATTATTATTGACCAGAAAAATATTCATTATATACAACAATTCTTGCTTTAATTTTCTTTGGTTTTTATTTATTTCCTTTAGAAAACGGTGAATTGATTTATGAGTAAATTGGGATTTTGTATTTATTATAATGGCACCCATTATAATGCTTTGTTACCTTTTCAAGAAGATCCACAACAATTTGTACCACACTTTGACTTAATTAACATGAGTTTATAATATCAAATATAATATAAAACATGCTTTAACTAAAAAAACAAATTTTCATTTATGAAAATTAATAAAGTCTTTGGAATTAACTCCTCACCATGTCCTACTGGACAAAAAGAGAGCATCTGTAGGGCCTAAGGAGTAGTTCCTTAGTACACTCAAGGATGAATTTTTTTTAGATAGGTTGATCAAAATCAATCTATCGTAAACTTTGCTTTTTGGGTGCATAAAAATAAGGTTGGCTCTATGGAGAATAAACAAATCTGACACAGACACAATTAAGTTATATAGCTTTTTTATGGTTTTTCTCACGTGTCACATTGACGAAATATTAAGCGCAGCATATTTATCCCTATTATTTTTCATCATTTTATAGCTCTTAACGAATTTTATCTACTCTAAAAAAACGGTATTGGTAACATCGAAAACAAACAAATACCACACTGACACATTGTCAAGATATATGATTTTTTCATAGTTTTTCGACACTGTCATACAGAGGAAATCTTGCCTGCAACCCATTTACCCCTATAACTTAGCGTCACTTTGCAATCCATGAAATTTTCTATCTAATGGTATATGATAGTTGAAGTTTTGTTCTGATTATGATAAATCTTTTCTTTAAAGAAAATAAAAAAACCGTGTAATTTGCACAGGATATAGCTAGTTTTCATAATAATCCCCAATATAAATAGCTATCGAGTTCGGATTTTTTCCATTTGACAACTCTTTTTAGTAGCGACAAAACCATGCTTCTAGAACAGCCCAAAACCACTAGTCACCTGTGACATATTTACGTACACTAGCCTCAAGATACCGATTTTGTGCATTTTGGGACTCTGTTTAGGTAACTTTCACTTAAAAAACTACGATTTCATTCAAAACTAATATCATATTCAGAATCAGCGTTAAAAACTGAGTCGATTCATATATATTTTAAATAGTTCCGAGAAAAAATTTTTTTTTGAAAAAATCGCTGTACCCCTCCTCAGGGATGGTCTGGTAAATAATGACAATTTTCTCGATAACTCATCTATTTCTTGTCAGATCCTTCTCATCTTCGAACTCGACCGAGATATTGATGAGACAATTGTGTGCACAAAATTTCAGCTCCATCAAATGTAATTGTGAAAAGTTATCGTGTGAACGGCCGGACGGACACACAGACCGATTTTAGTAGTGTACTCATTTTTTGAGTACACAAAAAAACGCAAAAGATGTGGTGCCAGCCCAATATATACTCTAACTTAGCATCATTCCTAAATTGTCATACTCTCTTTTCTCTTTCACGGTGTTTCTTTTGATCACTCGACATAACATTAGATGTCTCTATTTATCCTTAATTATATGATTTCTCGTGTTCTTTTTCTAACGTTTTATCATAAACATTCTCAATCTTTGGGTACTTTTTATAAATAGAAAATAATATTTGTTATTCAGATAAAGAAGGAAGAAACTTCACGAGTCAATGAAGTTCAATCAAATAATTAGTGAAACATTTTTTATATAAATTTCTATATTATTTTTGTGTTCATCAAAATTTTCCTTTTTTGAAAATGATAACTTTTGAAATATGACATTATATCAGTATGAGATTGTTCACATATTCTTATTCTCGATATGCATTTTATATGCTGATTTATTAAAATATATTCATCGTACAAAAAACCGTTGAATTTTGTCAAATATATAATGTCCTCGTTGATGATTACATATAAATAAATAAATAATAACACATATTGTCGTCAGTTCAGATAATAATGCGGCCAAATTGATGATTATTTGATTTATATAAATAATAGTTCCAATAACTATTATTACATAAACAGGAGACCATCCTATGATAAACACTATAAATATGAAAAACATTTGTTTTATTAATGAAATTTCTCGACGATTTATTATAAATTGTTGATTATTATTTGCATTTGTTACTGTACGAATAGATTGTGGTTGAATACGATTAGTAGAAGATCGAACATAAATCAATATTCGAATATTTATAATGGTATTAATCAAAAAAGGTACACATATTGCCATAATATATGTATAAATTGATGTCCACAATTCATTCACACAATACTAAAATAGAAAAATAATTCATCTTAATTCGATCGTAAATTAAAATATATGCAAATCGTTTGATTCTATCAAATGTAGATAATCAAAAATAACTTATCCTTATTCATTAGAAATGAATACATACCATAAAAACTTTTCGAAAAAGTAATGGTAATGATATAATTAATATGATCATCCATTGACATGTTATACATATAAATACCCATTTGTTTGTTTTGAAAAAACGTTTTTTATGATATATTATGGAATAATATCGATGAATAGCAAGAGCAATAAAAGAAAATGGAATTTCCATACTAGCAACATTAAATGCATAAGACATTATTCCACATGTATTCGGAGCGAGGAAACGTGGAAGATCAAAATTAATTAATGAAAAATCAATCAGAAGATAAATACAAGAACTAATTATAGCAATAAATATATTCATTATAAATATGTTATTATATGTATGATAACGACGATTAAATATTATTGATAATGAATATAATAAAGAAAGAAATAAAATTAAAATCAATAGAATCATTTGAAGAATAAAAAATATTTGATTTAAATCCATCATCTTGATAAATACAAGAATATATTTTATTAACTGAATATATAAAGAGTGAAAGTAATATGCTAACAAATATTTATTCACTAAAAAGATAGAAAATCTTGAATTTTTTGTATAGTTTATTAACGATGTAGAAATAGAAATGAAATAACAAATTAGTCTGAATAAGATCTATAATCAAACAATAATCCAATCTACCATAAAATCAAAATAATTGTACTTGGAATATTAATGCTTTGAAGCAAATATAGAACATCTTTTTCCATATCTTAATTCTAATTATATATTTTCCTTCAATTAACAAATAAGTTATAAGCTCTACTTATTTTTCTTTACTCTGGGAATTTAGAATTAAACAATTTTTGATTTATCTTTTTTTTTTCGATTTGATTTTTTTTATTTAATTTATATTTTAATTATTCTGAATTATTTTGAGAGGATGAGATCAGAGTGAGTTTGAAAGGATAGATATCATTCATGAAGATTAGTTAAGCCACCCAGTTAAACATAGAAGTCTTCAAAACGCATGTAAATGCAGTATTATCGTTACGTGTACACGCATGCATCATTATGATATAGTATGCGTGTGGACGCGTCACAGAGTTGACTATATTCGTGAGTGTATGCATGGATATTTGTGCATCTACACGCTTCGTATTTTCCCGTTGCGAGGTCATGCATGACAATATTATAATGATCCAAAAATGAAGTATATGTTGTGAACATGCATGAACACGCATAAGTTTTTTTTCCAGAGATAAGATTTGAACATACTTACTTTATTTTATAAGACAAGCTGTTGTACCATTCGACCATTTACTTACATTAGGAAATATAATCAAAATTGAGCTTATAATGATCATCCTCTAACTACTATATATACATGTGCATAAAATCTAACTAAAGGGGAAAAATAGATTTTTTTATGATTAGAATTAACCATAAACTAAAAAATCAGTTTAATTAGAAAAAAATTAATTTAACCAAAAATATTAGAAAAATAAAAATAGTCTCATCAAATTTTTAATCTCTGCTGTTCAAAACATCAATTCACGGATAAAACACCTGAAATCAAATATTTTTGATTTTTTTGATTTTTTAAATTTGAAATCAATTGATTTCAAATTTAGAAAAATGAGTTTAACCATTATAATTAATCAATCAAAAAGTCTGATTTTATTTCTTTCACACTTCACTCCAACAGTCATAAAGAATTTTAAAGACTGAAGAAGTTTTTTAAGTAAATATAATATAGTTATAAGAAAATCGTGCCAACTTTTATAAAAAATAGATAAATACGCTTCGATAAAAAAAACCAAATTCTTGCAAGAAGGGGCATGTAGAGTATAAAGTAAAAAAACTTCGCATATTAACGCAGATTCGATTCAGTATTAGTTTTCAGAAATATACTTCTTTTGCGTTAACCTACAGGATTTTAAGAATATCTCACTATTTTGCAAGTACACGCAGATAACATTTTAGCATTTTCACGCCAGACATATGTTTTGTATGAACATGCAAGAAGTGAAAAAGTTTCATATAACTTGCATGATAATGCATGCTTATGGTGATTTAAAAAATATTTTGCATGTCGATGCAGGTTTTAAGAAATTTTTTGCAGGTACACGCGTTTATCTGACTCTCACGTTTGACTGGGGTATAAGTAATATACATAATATCTGTAAACAAGTAATAATTAATCACAGTTATAAAAGTATATAGTGATAAAGAATTTGATGTACATTCAAAATATATACTTAGTTTTGTAATAAATTGTTTATATATTGAAAGAAATTTGAAAAAATGAATGACATATCAATTTTTGGGGATTTTGACGATAAAGGTGCCTCTAATGTGCTTGTATTTATTTGCAGGAGACAAGTGTAATTTAAAAAAAGTACATATATAGAGTTGTAGAGAATTCCACAGACTATCTGAATCTATAATTATTTTTCTCAAAATGTCAATTTATAGTAATAATATATCGAATATACCGAGTCCAACTATTTTTTTTCAGGGCAATATGCGTATGTGTTAAATCTCTTGGTAAAGTTAGGAGTTTTTATTTTTCAGTTATTTTCGAAGTGATGTTAGATAGTTGAACCTTCATTTAGATTCGAACTAGGCAATTTATAATCGGTTGTTAGTAAAATGAGAGTAGCAGTTTATTAAAATGGTAAGCGACAATAAGATACTACATATGAAAGAATAAAATCCTTCTAATAACTATTACTATAGTTTAGAAATATTTATGTTAAGTGTAAATGATTAAATATAATGCACACTGTTTAATAATTTATGAAGTTATTATCGAAATTCTTCTTTATGTATAGTATAATTCAGCATTATTGAGACCTCTTCTATAACTTCCACCCATTACTAATACGTTTCCATTCAATAATTTAACCGCAGCGTGTTCTGTTCGCGTATATATCATGTTTTCAGTGGTCATCCAAGTTCCTGATGATGGATCATATAATTCACTAGTATCCAAAGCATGCTCTCGATTTCTTCCACCTATTACTAATACTTTGCCGTTGGATAATACAGTTGCTACATGTTGTGTTCGAGCATCATTCATGTTCCCAACGTTTGTCCATTTTCTTGATAATGGATCATATAATTCAGCAGTATTGAGCGGATTACTATGACTATTTTGTCCACCAACCACTAACACTTTACCGTTTAATAACACAGATGCTGTATGATGTGTTCGAGGAAAAGCCATGTCACCAACATTTGTCCATTTTCTTGATAATGGATCATATAACTCAGCAGTATTGAACACCTGAATCACATTTTGTCCACCAGTCACTAATACTTTGCCGTTTAATAACACCGATGCTGTATGATACTTTCGACCGAAAGTCATGTTCCCAACATATGTCCATTTTCGTGATAATGGATCGTATAACTCAGCAGTATTGTGTGTAGAAAAAGCTCTTTGTCCACCAACTACTAGCACTTTGCCATCTATCAACACAGATGCTGTATGATACTCTCGAGGATTACTCATGTTACCAACATTTGTCCATTTTCCTGACAATGGATCATATAACTCAGCAGTTTTCGCTGCATCATATTCTCCTCCACCAGTTACTAGCACTTTACCATCTAATAATACGGATGCTGTATGATCTACTCGAGAAGCACTCATGTTACTAACACTTGTCCAATTTCTTGATAATGGATCGTATAATTCAGCAGTCTTCTTCACAGTATCCGAGTCAGACACACCATTATATCCACCAACTACTAACACTTTGCCGTTTAATAGTGTGGATGCTGTATGTTTTCTTCGAACAAATCTCATGTTATTCACCAATGACCATCCTAGAACAAAACTTTGTAGTCGATTAATAATATATTTTACATACATGAATGTCGCATTAATATATATAAAAACATATTAAGAGTCTTTAGAATTAAAATCATATATTAAATAACTATAGCTTTCTTCTTTTTATGGCCGGGTGGGACAGGTTTTAGAATGTCTTCAGAACTGTATTTATCGACCGGAAACAGCAAAAGTCTGAGACGACCCTAGATTTAGCGTTCAAAGAAAGGAGGCGCTGGTAAAAAATATCTGACAGACACATGATTAAAATTCAGAGTGCTCTCGAGATGCACAAACCACCAGTCTAAAGACAAAAGAAGTCAATTGCAGAGTGATATGATTCAATTTTTGAAGACTTCATAGATCTGTTGATTAATAAGAAATTTGGTTTATATAGTAAAGACTCGTTGTATTCCAACTGCTTTCTTAAATACAATAGCATTGTATACCTTTTTTTTATACTCGAAAAAGAAAACTCTACGAGGACTATCTCCTGAATGAATGCAGCTAACGAGCTGATCTTTTTATCATAAGAAAGAGGCTACTTTGGGGTGCAACGACATCCTATATTCAGTGGGTTAATGTTCGATCAAGGTAGTTAGTTGTTATTGAACGTTTTGTGCGTCACCCAACAAAAACGTTTTTCATGCCTTCTCACTCAAACTTATTCTTCCTACACTGAGCGTGTGTAACCCGCCAAAAATACGATTTTTTTCCGAGAAAAAAACTCTTGTTATTGTATATTCATGAACATTTTCAATCATTCTTAGTTGAACGATGTTGACTAA
Organism: Macrotrachela quadricornifera; assembly: GCA_022393335.1. Taxonomy (NCBI): domain Eukaryota; kingdom Metazoa; phylum Rotifera; class Eurotatoria; order Philodinida; family Philodinidae; genus Macrotrachela; species Macrotrachela quadricornifera. The sequence continues at coordinate 500,322 of JAJEKB010020218.1, forward strand.
GTTGTCTTGTAGACAGGATTTACTTTGATCACCAGTAAGTTTTATCATTCTTCCGAAATCTGATATAACTAATACTTTCTAACAGCAATTTTCGCTTTTATTTTGTTTGTTCCCTAAATTTTAATTGCAAAATATGTCGTCTGTATTTTTTCTTACCTTGCACGCATTATAGCAATGGTGGGCATTTCGAAATCTTCATTATGCAATTTAAAGAACGAAATGAAGAGATTATGTGAACTTAGAGAAGCGCTGTTGATTCCAGTCAGTATCACAATTCCATCCTACCAAGATTTCATATAAAAAGCAGAATGTTTCAATTTGGGCCACATCTCACGAGATACCTACGATTCAACGAGAAGAACCTAGAATAATGTCTAGTTAGGCACCAATTCATGTATCGGAAGAAGTTGATAATAAAATTCATTATCAGTTCTATTTGTTCTCAGCAAAAAAAATCTCTCCAACGGTTACTGTTCTTGAACGCCTTTTCACTGCTCATGCAGATTTTCCAGTTCGCTCATAGACAATTCTTCAAAGACATATGCATCTTATACAAAATGAAAAATAAAGTAAAGTTGATACTTGATAATAATTTCTTTGTCACTCAAGGGACCTTTTATTTTCGAAAATCTACATAGTTAGTCGTTCAGCAATATCTGCTATGATCGATACGAAAGGATTTCACTTATCGTTCGTCGAAACTTTCAACTGTTCTAAAGATCATTTCATGACATCATCACATTTTATGGAATACATTAAAAAAGCAACTTTTCGTCTAACGGAAGATAACCGTAAATTCTGCTGAAGTTTTAATTGCTGAAATTTTGTATTTGAGACAAAGTTGTAGTGGACGAATAACTGTAGTCATCGGTAATGTCCCTTCATGGCAACCAGAACTCATAGAATACTCTGAACCTGCCAAAAGTCCGTGCGAAAAAAACCAGATAATTGAATGACTGCAAAATTATGATATATATTTCGGATCTATGATAATTAGGTCGACGAAATCGTTCAAGAGTTCAATGTCGAAATATTGCGTTTTCCAGTGCGCCATTGTTCATTAAATCTGATTGAGATTACCTTGTCTGGATTGAAAGACTATGTTTGTAAAAACAATACTAGCTTTGTATTGAACAACGTTTATCAATTACTCATTGAATTCATCGCTAGCTTCGATGAAAAGGCTGACCAAGGTGCAGTTCGTCATGTTGAAAAGGTAGAAGCGAGATATAAAGCGGCGTATGAGTTTATGGAAAATACCATTGAGTCGCCATTAGACGATGAAGAGTCAGATGTCGAAGTCGACAATCTTTCCGACATCAGTGATGATAATACATAGACTGATTTATTTTTTCTGTTACAGCTTTTTATTGTAACGAATTGAAAACGTTCATGAATATACAACAATAACAAGGATTTTTTCTCAGAAAATATCCCTTTTTTGGCAGGTTATATACACTCAGTGCAGGAAGAATAAATGATAGAAAGGTCGGGTTTGCGTAGATTAAAAGAACACATCTTGAGCTATCGAATGATCATCTTGAAGTGAGAACTCATATGAAAAACATTTTGGTCCGGTGAAGCACAAAACGTTCAATGACAACTAACTACCTTGATCGGACGTTAACCCACTGAATATAGGATGCCGTTGTACTCCAGAATAGCTACATTCGTTCAGGAGATATTCCTCGTAGATTTTTCCTCATTTACTTTTGGCGCCGACAATAGCAATTGTTTGAATTTGTCCAGTCTCATCACAAAGCAGACAGGGATACCGAAATTTATTGAAATTGAAAAGCAGATCGAAATATTTAACATAAAGACAAGTAAACACAAGTAACGTTCGTCATTACGACTCGCTTGACCCTCGGTTGAAATCACTTAACAATTCAAGGCCTCTCTTATTGTCCATTATTGCCAGGAAGAAATATAGTATTTGAGGACCTATGGGTACCTTCCTAATATATATACTTGTAATACGAATGTTCTTTTGACCTTTGAGCCTAACACAAATTCACAAACTATTTTTTCATATGACCCTCTCTACAGTCGAGGGAATTAAGTTTTCAAAAATTTTTTTTTCCTATAGCTAGTAAAAACTTACTTGGCTCAAGAGAACCAACAAATGTATCACTTGTGTCTGTACATCCAGTCAAATCCGTTGTTGATTTCTTAAAAGTATGACTTCTTGTTTCCATTATTCGTTGTAATCGTCGTATTTCTATTTTGACTGTAACTGATGATTTATCAGTACCATTGAATAGAGTACCTGTACTAAAACAAATTTTGTAAAGACCTTTTGGTGGTATGCTATCATATGGCCAATAAATGTTATCAATTTGATTTCCATCACCAACTTTTTCATGTTGACCTTTATCAAGAGTTGAATTAGTATGGGGTTTATCAAAATAGATTGTATTATTAAGTGGTGTTCGAATAATAATATGACCTTTACCGTTTTGACGAGACCATTGAGCAGTGAAACTTAAACTACCTCGTTTAATACATAGATTTTGCAGACATGCTTCATCCAATGAACATGTTTTTGATCCACATAAAATAGATGCAACATATGTATTATGATTGGTGTCAAATGTAATTGACATGTTTGGTGTTATAGAAAATGTTCCTCGAGAAGGAATTTGCATAAATGGACCAATGTCGGAAGCTAGATAATAAATCAATTATATTGTTTAAAACAAACTTATTCACATGAACTTTTACCTTGTACACCGATAGTAGCAGATTTACCAGCATCAGATACATCAAGATAGATAAACTGAACAATACCAGGTTTAGATTCAAAGAATAAAACTTGAAAGTGATAGTATTCTTCTGGATGACTAGAACGAGCTGTATAGAATTCAAAGACAACAGTTCGATTATGATTATTGCCATGGATAGTATAGTAGATTCCTTGAGATGTTCCATTTTCGATATACAAATAATCCCAGAATGGGAAAGCTTTTGCTCCTGGCATATACCGATCGACAGGCAAGTTCGTTTCAGGATCGCAGTTGTTACAGTAATCAAGACAGAGAAACTATTGAATAAAAGGTAAATTATATGAATGTCAATAGTAGCATAAGCGAAACCAAGTGGTGTGAGAGAGCTGTTTTCTTAATGGATATAAAAATATTTTGATGATATAAAATACATAGTTCAAAAAAATGTTTCACTGTCTTAAAAAAAGTCGATGTTACAAACAACCTTTGATAGTTATAACTAAAAGACTTCTCGACTAAAACCGTTTTAAGTTCTAGAATATCTGACTACAGTTAATTGAAAAGGTTTAAAAACTGATATCCAACTGTGAAAACATAAAAAAAGTTGAACATTTTCATTAAAACTCTAAATATTCTCTACGGCATCCTCAGCGATTGAGATATATAAAAATAAAATAAATCAAACGGAACTGGTAGGAAGAATATTTACTTTTTGTAATAAAACGTTCAAGCAGTGTATGTTATTTAACCAATTTTTTTTTATAAAGCAACTTATTGGTAACACTCCATACACGTATGAATATAAACTTTACACACATTTAAAAGAAATAGCTGTCATTGTTCGCATAGAAAATCATAGGAAATGGAATCACTCTCATCTTCAAACTCGATCGAAATATTCATGAGAATATTCTATGTGCAAAATTTCATCGCAATCGGATTATTCTTTGACGACTTATCATGTAAACGTAGGGCCGAATGTGTACACTGACTGATTCTGTAGATGATAAACTTTTTGAGTACACAAAAACGTGTAGATAATTATGGCAGTTTATTGACTAGAGTCACATGAGAAAGTACATCTTATTTATGTGAAGATGTACTAGCACATATCGGTGAGACTAACGGAAACGAGAGAAATGCATATATTCGAGAATCTTAAATGTTCAAGTGACGCTTGCCGAACTCTATCGAAGAATATAGAATACTGTATAAAGCACTTTTAATCTATAACACTTACTCCACTTGTCGTTAGATAAACATCATTTGTTGTCTTGTTGTAAAGACTAATGTTAAAAGGTAGAGAAACACTAACTGTTGTTCCATATAATGATCCATTGATAGCACCTTGCATAAGAACATTTGCATTAGTTAACTGAACGGAAGGTGTCATGCTACATACACCATGAGAACAACTTGTATAATTATCATCACATTTGTTATCTATAGTGCCACAATTATTTCGATCAATTAAAATATTGACACAAGTTGCAGATGGTGATAGCGCATAGGGCCATACGCAAACAACTAGAAATATAACATCAGTTTTTTTTTACATATAGACATGAAAATAAAATATCGAAAGCAATACAAGATCATAATTATTTAGAGACTTTAAAAACTTTGAAACGAAATCTAAAAATTTGTCTTTAGAATCGTTTATTGTTAGAATGACAAAACTGATGGTATGAATGATAATTTATATTATGTTACGAATTTGCAAATGTCATTCACAATGAATTTTCATATTGATTTATTAACACATTTCATTTTCATGAATAGTTTTAACTAAATATTCTCACATAGTAATCGTTTAAGTTCTAAAGACAGATTATTATTATTATTTAATTTGAGAGATATTCTTGCAAGTAAACAATCGATAGCTTGTGCTGCAGAAAATCCTCGAAAACGTCTGAATTAGTTACAAGTATTGTGTGAGTCAACTTTGCTGAGATAATATATTCATTTGACTTTGGAAGCATTCGAATGTTCACATTAAAAATGAAAATATATGAAGAAAATAAAAATACTGTTTTTTATCACTTGTGACAGATTAAGTCAACTTTCAATAACAGATTGATTCAGAGCGTGCGTTTTATTCCACAAAAAAAAGAACATACTTGTTGAGTATGATCCAAGAAATGTATCACTTGTGTCTATACATTCATTTGACTTTGTTGTAGATTTTTTAAATGTATGAATTATTGTTTCCGGTGGTCGCTGAAAGTGTTCGATTTCGATTTTGACTGTAACTGGTGATTTGTCAGTACCATTGAATAGAGTACCTGTGCTAAAACAAATCTTATAAAAACCTTTTGGTGGCATGCTATTCAATGGCCAATAAATGTTATCAATATGATTTCCATCACCAACTTGTTCATGTCGAGCTTGATCATCAGACGAATTAGTATGAGATTTACCAAAATAAATAGTATTGTTAAGTGGTGTTCGAACAATAATATGACCTTTACCATTTTGACGAGACCATTGAGCACTAAATCTCAGATTCCCCTGTTCGACACACATACCTTGTATACATGCTTGATCCATTTCACATGTATTTAATCCACATCGTCGAACAACAGTGTATGTATTATGATTGGTGTCGAATGTAATAGACATGTTTCTTAGCATATAAAATGGTTCTTTAGTCGAATACTTTATAAATGGACCATGCATCGTACCTAGATTATAAATTAACGATATTGTTTAAGAACATATTCATTTATAAAAAATGTATACCTTGTATACCAACAGTAGCAGATTTTCCACTATCAGACATATTCAGATAAATGAACTGAACAATACCAGGTTTATCTTCAAAGAATAATACTTGAAAATGACAATATTGTTCTTTTCCTTTAGCTTCATCTTCGGGAACAGATGCATTGAATTCAAATACAGCAGTTCGATTAGGAGTATTACCATAAATTGTATAATAGATTCCTTCAGATGTTCCATTTTTGATTCGCAATTCGGCTAACATAGGAAAAGCTGTTGCACCAGTGTACTGGTCGACAAGATTTATGGGCAACTCATATGTAAATACTGTATAGTAAGGCCAAGTAGATGAACACTTTTCAAGACAGAAAACCTATTGAAAAAAAATATTATATATTGTGTAAATTCTAGTAATAGAAAGAATCAATTGAATTCATCAAGGAATACTTTCGTCAATGGAGAATTCAGACTTAAAATAATATTTTGTGATTGTGATGGTATATTATGTGTATGATAAGTTTTTAATCAAAAATCTTAACATTATTATGTTGAGATAATAGGTCAGTTACATATCATATAAGGAAACATCCCCAACTGTGAAATCGCTTTTCAATTGATTCTATTACCATTCAACCACTCTTGTTGAATAGTGAAAAGGTTTGTTTTGCTTTACTTTTCCACTCTTCTATTATCGACTTATGGAGATTTTATTGAATTTTTGGCCTATACGTATGGGAATATGTGAAAACCTAAATGACCAGATTTTGAGCTAAAATTTTATCCATAGACAGCACTCATAGTCATTAGAAAATTCTTAAAGTTTGAGCTGGAATAAAAATACTCTTGTCGACTATGAGAGCTGTCTATTGACAATATTTCAGCTCAAAATACGATTAAATCAAAATAGACTTTTTCACTACTCACTGAGACTCATCGAATGGCGATAGAACCAATCCAAAATCGATTTAACAGTTGGGGATATTCCCTCATTAACTCCAACGGAGATGTGCCGATAAGCTTCTTCTGTCAGAAACACAATCAGTTAAGACACTCTTAATAATTAGATATATATTTGTGATATCGATTTACGTTTGAAAAACATAATTTCTTAATAAGAGTGAATTAAAGACAATATACTTACTCCACTTGTCGTCACAAAAACATTATTTTTCGTTATGTTGTATAGAGTAATATCAAAAGGTAAATTAACAGAAAAAACATTAGAAATTGCTGATCCATTGATAGCTCCTTGCCAAATTATATTTGTCTTAGTTGATTGAATAACAGTCGATTTTTGACACACACCATCAGAACAAATTTTCGAAGTATCACTACACTTATGACCAACTTTTCCACAGTTATTTAGATCGTTTAACACATTAACACAAGTTTCCGATAGTGTTCGAACAAATGGCCAAATGCAGGTAGCTAAAAATATATCTTATGTTAAAATAAGATATTGACGACACAAAACTAATCAGATTAATAATACAATTAGTCATCGCATAGAAAAAGTTTTTATATATTATTTCATCATACATAAACTAATATTATTTTAGGAAAATTTCTATTATAATTTACAAGGAACAGTTATTGAAAAGATATGAAAAAAAAAAATAGAACTCTTCACGTTCCATCTTATCATTGGATATTTTGTTTCTTTTTTTTTAGTATTACTCCTTAAATGATAGTAATAGTTTTCAATAAAAACAGTTTTTATCGTCTATTTTACTATTATTCAATCAGTTAAATAGCAATCAAATACCATTAAAAAAAGTACAAGGAAAGATGATTTATCTTCTCATTATACTTTCAATAATAAATGTCTTCGAATTTCTTGATATTTTTCTACAGTTTTTATCATTGTAATAGTTCAAAATCTTTCTCAAATCGAAATCAGTAATTAAACTAAACATACCTTTTGGATATAATCCAATAAATGTATCACTCGTCTCTATACATTCACCTAATTTTGCTGTAGATTTATTAAAACTACGCATTATTGTTTCTATTGCTCGTCGTAATCGTCGGATTTCTATTTTGACTGTAACTGATGATTTATCGTTACCATTGAATAGAGTACCTGTACTAAAACAAATTTTGTAAAGACCTTTTGGTGGGATGTTATCATATGGCCAATAAATATTATCAATATGATTTCCATCACCAACGTTTTCATGTCGACCTTGATCAAGAGTTGAATTAGTATGAGGTTTATCGAAATAAATAGTATTATTAAGTGGTGTTCGAATAATAATATGACCTTTACCATTTTGACGAGACCATTGAGCAGTGAAACTTAAACTACCTCGTTTAATACATAGATTTTGTAGACATATTTCATCCAATGAACATGTTTTTGATCCACATAAAATAGATGCAACATATGTATTATGATTGGTGTCAAATGTAATTGACATATTTGGCAGTACAGAGTATGGTTCTCGAAAAGGATACTGCATAAATGGACCGTTTTTCGGAGCTAGACAACATAATTAAGTGTTAAACAAGAAATTATTCATTGATAGAATATTTTACCTTGTACACCAATAGTAGCAGATCTGGCAGCATCAGATATATCAAGATAAATAAACTGAACAATACCAGGTTTATCTTCAAAGAATAATACTTGAAAATGGCAATATTGTTCTTGATTGTAAAATAGAGTTCCAAAGTATTCAAATATAACAGTTCGATTAGGAATATTGCCATTAATAGTATAGTAGATTCCTTCAGATGTTTCACTATTGATACCTAATTTGGTATAAAATGGAAAAAGTGTTGCACCAGAAAATACGACAAATGGCAATTCATATGTTGGATAAGGATCGTCATCAAAAAGGCTTGGACACTCATCAAGACAGAAAACCTATTGAAAAAAAAACATGATATATCGTTTAAATCTCATTAATAGAAACAAACAGTTGAATTCATTTTAGAATAGTTTCATCAATGGAGAATACAGACTTTAAGTCTATGGGGGAGGGGAAGGGAAATTTTCGATAAGAACAAAATTGCGCCCATCAATTTTCTGACTAAAAACTTTTTTACAATCGTCAGAAGGAATTAACTTTAAATTTGTCTTAGAAATTTTTGTGAGAGAGATTGAATATATTGTATATTTCAACTGCTTGTATCTATATTATTTAAATAAAATTCTGCCTATTTCTCTGTTTTGAGAAAAAAATCTTCATTTAAGTTTGAATTTGTGTATACCCAAGTTTTCTGTAGACTTAATATTGCCTAACGAGTTGGTTATCAAGACAGAATTACAGTCAACAGACTTACCCCATCTGTCAACACAAAAACACGATTTGTCGTTGTGTTGTATAGAGTAATATTGAATGGTAGGACCGCATACCTATCTTTACTAAATATTGATGTGTTGAGAGCTCTATTGTATATTATATTTGGTTCTATTAGTTGGATAGCAGGTGCCATACTACATACGCCGCCATAACAGCTATTGTAAGTATCATTACACTTATAATCAACTTTACCACAGTTGTTTCGATCCATTAATACATTGATACAAGTTGCTGATGATGTTAGAGCAAATGGCCATTTACAAACAACTAGAAATACATATTTATATATACAGATGTAAAAATCAAATAAGTAAAAAGTCTATTCAAATGTGATAATTATCAGAATTCTAAAACTAATTTTAAATGGTAATAGAAAGAATCTTTCGAACTGAACAAGAGTTAGATAATATTTATCTAGTTTTTCTGCGTGTAATAGTCGAAATCATTGTCAAATGCCATTCTGCGACTATTTTTCTACTTGAGATAATTTCATAATTGAATTTATTTTTTTACATACATCATCTTCCTCCTGCATAAAGTATCAAAACATACCTGTTGAATATGTTCCAATAAATGTATCGCTAGTATTCACACATTCAGCTAAATTTGTTGCAGATTTATTAAATGTATGAATCATTGTTTGTATTGCTATTTGTAAGTGTCGGATTTCAATTTTGACTGTAACTGGTGATTTATCATTACCATTGAATAGAGTACCTGTACTAAAACAAATCTTATAAAAACCTTTTGGTGGTATACTATTTAATGGCCAATAAATATTATCAACTTGACTACCATCGTCAACTTGTTCATGTTGACCTTGATCAAGAGTTGAATTAGTATGAGATTTATCGAAATAAATAGTATTGTTAAGTGGTGTTCGAACAATAATATGACCTTTACCATTTTGACGAGACCATTGCGCAGTAAAACTTAAACTACCTCGTTTAGTACATAGATTTTGTATACATATTTCATCCAATGAACATGTTTTTGATCCACATAAAATAGATGCAACATATGTATTTTTTCTTGTGTCAAATGTAATTGACATATCTGTTATGACAGGTGATGTTTGTCGAGAAGGATATTGCATAGATGGACCAGTGCTTGAACCTAGATAATAAATAAATGGGATTAAAATTCACTCATATAAATTTTAACCTTGTACACCAATCGTAGCATATTTTCCATCATCAGCAACACCGAAATAGTGAAATTGAACAATGCCAGGATTATCTTCAAAGAATGAGATTTGAAAATGAGAATATTTTCCTTTTTCTTGATCTTCCACTCCAGAAACAGTTGCATAATATTCAAATACAAGAATTCGATTATGAGTATTACCATTAATAGTATAATAAATTCCTTGAGATGTTCCCTTATTAATAGACACAGTTTCAGAAAATGGAAAAGCTGTTGCACTTTTGAATTGTTCGCTGGGTAAAATTTTTCCAGGACGTTTATCTGAACATTGTCCGAGACAGAAAATCTATTGAAGAGTTTTATTACTTAATGCTTTATATACGTTGATATACTTACACCGTTTTTAGTCACATTAATATAATCCGTGGTTGTATTGTATAGTGTAATATTTAATGGTAGTTTAACATTAAAATAATCATAATCTATTTCATTAAAATAATCATCATCTGTTGTTGATTCGTTTAAAGCAGGTAACCAAATGATTCTTGGTTGAATTAATTGAACGGAAGGTTCCATGCTACATATGCCACCAGAACAGCTTATATAGCTATCATTACACTTGTGATCAACCTTGCCACAATTGTTTCGATCGATTAACACATTGACACAATTTCCTGATGGTGTTAAAACATATGGTTGATCACAAACAACTAGAGAAAGGCATGGAAATAAAAATTTATACGAGTTTCATTCATTATTTCATAAATAATTGTTATAAATTGGTTTTGATACGGAAAATATAAAGATGTAGTTAGAAAAATCAACTTAACTAAACTATCTGAAGATTATGTCAGTTTTTGGCTAAAACGCTTTCGATTTAAAAACGAACAATTTCGGTTAAATTTATTAATTTTGTGATTTAAAATTTGTTAGATAAAGAAAAATGTTTACTCCTGAATGCATTGTCGTTCAGAAACGTCCATAGCGGCAAGCTTTCAGGCGCGATGGACATCTCTGCTATAGCTCATGGATTATGATAATGAGATTTAAGAATGTTACATAGGTTTTTTCGTCTGAGGGCGTGAAAGTAATTGCTAGGGGGGCCAAAACCTCTCTTCCGAGGAGGCAAACGCATAGTGTAAGACACAAATAACTGCAAATTTCCTAAATCTCGAGGAGGTAAATGCGATCTCTGGAGGAGCAAAACACTCCTTGCCCCCCCTCCCCTCCACGTTGGATAAAACACTGGAAAGGTGTACGATATGTCGAAAAATCAACTTCCCTATTGATCTTAGCTAGAGTTCGCAGCAGGATTGCGGTAAGATTCTTCATAAAAACTTGGTCAAAATTTTCGATATTTAATCAATTCATCATCATTCTCAAGACTTATGTATATACTTCGATTTAAACATCCGAAAATTGGAATATATTTACCTTTCTTTTTCGTATCAATTTGATTCGTGTCGTTATTATTAACTTGTTCAATTCCAACATCTACTTTCGTAGACTTTACCTAAAATTAATTTAGTAAATTCACAAAAACAATATAGGCAGAATTTCTGAAAAATTCTTTCGAACGTCGTAGAGATTGTTAGAATCATTTTCTTACTAGAAAATTATCTTTCAGACGTATTAGCATGAAGTAAGATGCACAATTTGTTCGAGCTTCAACGATTCTTCAAAGATCCATATTTTTTGTACTTACTTCTTCCAGAAAAATACCGTCGTTGATTAATAATTCAGACTCTAACTGCAGTCCAACAATTTTTGTAATAACAATTAAGAATATCCACCAAAAGTCCATTTTGATAAAAGTTACTAAAAAAATCAATAGTATAGCAGAGAAATATGAGATTTTTTATTCATGTATAGAGCTATGAAACGCGTCCTATCTAATCACTATGTTATCATATGAAAGATGCGTCTCAAGTGCACTCGTTACCTTATATAACTCATCTTGTTTCATTTCCATTCACGTCGCAAAGTTTGAATTTTCAGTCGATGATCTCAAATGGAGGAAAGTATAGGAGACACGGATTTATTCACGTCAACATTCGATCCGACGCAAACAACATATGCAATTTTCTACAAGCGTCTTGAAGTTATAATTGATGTTCGATATATACGAACTGAAATAGCATAAGTTTTGATAGATTGATTCATACTGTCAATAGTCACTCTTTTGCTACGAATACTTTTGTTATATCCTTTATTTTCTGTTATGTTTATTTCCAAGAATGATTATATATTTTTTCGAAATACAACGTTTTAAGTAGCACTATATCATATGAATATGACAATATAGTGATCAAGTAGAGCGTGTTGAATAGTGCTATATATGGATTATATCAGATTAAATAAAAACTCATAGAAACTGTATTTTGAAAGAGAAGAAAAGTAACGATTTTTAATGTCCATCAATTAATGTTATATTTATTATATGTAAATTATTTTTTAATCTATAAACGTAAAGAAATAGGTGAATATATCGGATGATACGAAACTTCACGGAATTTCAGAAAACTGAAATATAGACAACAGCATTTTTTCCCGGCATATATGTATAATAATATGTGGATATTTAGGACAATTTCTCATGGTGTCACATTGTATTTATACTAATATATATTTATAGATTAGTAGCTTTACCATAGTTGTACCATATACTTCAGAGAAAAGGACAAAAAGAAAAACAATCTAGTATAAATAGGATAAGGAAAGAAAAACATAATCTATATATGGATAAACTGGATTGCTATCTATTTTTATTTTTCTCTTCGTCTAGTTGCCATATGTTCAGAGAAGGAGAAAATTTTCAGTACTTCAGTTTTTGAGCAATTGACTTTATCAAAATTGAATAAATATATGGAAAAGATTTAAAAACCGTTAAGAATGCCGAAGCAAGTAAATAAAAATGGTTAAATAAAGCTAAACTCGATTCTACAAAGCAATAAACATAGTCAAAAAGAATTTGAAGACAACGAATTACTGTAGATCTGAGGATGAAAGTCAATTCAGATTGTTGAAAATACATCAACACGTAACGAAGAAAGAGAAGAACGAATATGTATCTATACACATACATATAGAATGGCAGGAAAGGAAAGGAAAACAATCCATACATATGCACTGAGAAGCGAATAAGCTAACACGTGATATACGAGTACATACACAAGAAGAATACCATTACGGTATGTCCTATAATATGAATGAAAGTTCTTTGTTCATCTCGCAAGATAATTATCAATCAATTTCATAAACTGCAAAATGACGTTCGTATACAATAAATAACAACTCGCTGTGAGTGATTATCAGTTAATATATTGAAATGAAAAGAATAATAATATTTTCATCTTTAACAATCACATAAAAATCTTCTATTCTAAGATTTCCTATTGTTATCGCTGCGTATGTACAGATAATTTACTATTTAAAGGTTTAGAGCATTCGGATAGATTGTTGCGTACAACAAAAAGCTTTAAGTGATTCATAAAATAATTTATGTTTATTTCATTCTGCTAAAAATATAATTATCATAATACAGAAACAGTTTCTTTGTTAGACAAAGATCATCATATTCATTATATTAAGAGAGCTTCCACGACAGGACTGACGATCATCCTAGTATACGAAGCACTGATCAAAATTTTGTATTTTATTCAACATCATTAAAAATCTCCAAATCAAAATTTT
>JAJEKB010020218.1:513925-538103 GCA_022393335.1 Macrotrachela quadricornifera
TTTTGTATTTTATTCAACATCATTAAAAATCTCCAAATCAAAATTTTTAGCGCATTTCATTGAACTAGTAAAAAGTTAGTTCAATTTTATTGTTGAACATTCACGAAGCTATTTCAAACATCATACCAACAATTGTTAATACAAAGTTGAGATTTTTTTGAGGATATAAAATTAAAAAAATTTTTTGGTGTTATATACCAAAAGATAGCGCGTCCAAAGCTGAACAAAATCAGCTATTTGAATCTGCGTATATCCTATTTTTATGAAGACTAATAGGTCATAATTGACGAGGTCAAAATAGTCAGTGATTGATAGTACATTGGCTTTCATTCAGCTAATTTAAGATACTCCAAGCTGAATTTTGAATTTGTTATACAACTTTTTATTCTTTTATATAAAATGGTACCTTCGAGGAGATCTAAGGCCTACATTGCCATGCATTTTAGTGATAGTATGATATGACTTAATACAATCTATATGATTTCAAACAAATTTACTTGAACATTTTGCTCTTAATTACGCTCTATTCCGTATGAGCAAGAAGCACACATTAAAAGCAATGTTTTACTGCTAAATATATAAGATTATAAACGAGACAAATCAACTCTAATATAGATACTAAATATACAGAGTCTAAGCAAGGTGCATTTAACACTCATAAAATTCAGATTTTAACATTTTGATGTTATTCTACTGAAAAATTAGACAACATCGACTTTTACTGATCATTACTCCCAAAAATTTATGAAATTATTTTTCATAATTTGATAGAGAATGAAGTAATGTGTCTCAAAATATAATAAATAATCGAATATTAACCCTTTAGCTCCCGGATTTTTTTTGCAAAAATCAAAGTTTTTAAAAGTTATGTTTAAGTATGATTTTTACTTTTTTCACAAAAAAAATTCACTTTAAACGTATGAGTGCCGTTATCGATAATACAACGGGAAATGTTTTCATACGTTCCTACTCTTATCTTCTATCTGTTTCAGCGACATATATATATATATATACACTATTAGATGAAAATAAAAGGAATTTACAGGATTTTATAGAACAAATAGAAACATCTAGCATACTACAGAAAGTAGAAACTCATGAGGCAGTGTTACGAAGAAGAAAATATACTGAGTACTAAGAAAAGAACGAAAAATGTGATTATAATGGATTATATTAGAATGACAGAAAATATCGATGGGATGAGGATGAGTAAAAGTATTAAGAGAAAGATAAGAGAGCAAAAATATATTAGTATGGCACCATCCAACAAACGATAAGAAGCTATTTTAAACGGTTTAAACATATGCTCTCAGATTTATGCTTCACTTTTACCACTAAAGCACTCTTAATGCATATAGATGATTTTCCTGAACACTTTATACTATATTCAATAAAATAGACTATTAGCTCCATTACATTAAATTTATACTAAAATTAGCATCATGTAGTGCTACCGATCGTCACTTTATTCTGACCAAAAACTGCTATTATTTCAGCGTAAACAGAGCTCACTGAGATCTACAAAATCATATTAATAAGTGTAGGAGAGATGGAAACAGACGAACAATCACAATAATTCGAGCATAATTATCACCCACAGGGTGTTGACTGTGAGAGGGGTGAAATGACGATCAGAACAGACGTAATGCTTCTTTAAATTCATTTTGCGTGAAATGAAAAGATACTTCGTTACACACATCACTGTCTCCATCTCTTTCTATTTTCCTGTATGTCCCACCCTCTGTATTTCTCTTCACCTGTCTTTCTATCTTCGCACCTGCACCACCCTCATTGTCACGACGCCTATCTTTTCCTCTCTCTCGATCTTTCTTCTCTATTTCGTTCTTTATTTATCCTGTTCTACCTATCAGAATTCGCTTTTGTATTGCTTAGCTTCATCGAAAACGTGTCTCATATCATCACACAACCACTCTCACCTTTTATTTTTCCTTTACAAACATTATCGCAATAGCACACCCTTAATACATAGAATACTCAAATAGTCATTCTAGGCGAAAGCGCAAAAACGGGTCACCATTTACATCGATATAGCGTTTTCAATTCTAATCATTTTGTGCGTAAAAAATTCTCATACGTAAACCCGCCTCATTTACTAGATCATAATCAGCTACATCTACGCTAAAAAATGGCATAAGTTCAATAATAAAACTGCCTACCGTGTGCGATTTCTGTAGCATTTTCATAGTAAGTTTCTTCAAAAATTTTCAGGGTACTACACTTTTCTACACATATTCACATGATTTTCTAGCTCTCCGTGAGTCCTATCTACACTAAAAAATGATGCCGGTTCTGCAGATAATAGTGAACATCATAAAGACTGATCTATCCAACCCTATATATTGCTTACAGGATATACAATGTAGTCTTTCAAAAAACCGGAGGACAGCATATTTTCTTACACTTATTAATATGATTTTGTAGATCTCAGTGAGTTCTGTCTACACTGAAATAATGGCAGTTTTTAGTCAGAATATAATGACTATCGGTAGCATTACATGCTGCTACTTTTAGTGTGATGGAGCTAATAGCCTATTTTAGTGAATATAGTATAAAGTGTTCAGGAAAATCATCTATATGCATTAAGGGGGGGTCCTGCCCCCCTACTCTTTAATTTAATAGGCTCATTTGATAGAGCATTGTTTTTTACATATATCCTCAAATTTTGACGTTATTTGAATGTACCTAGCCCGAGTTATAGCTCATACATGATCAGATTTTTGGTAAAAAATTGGGCCTTGGGTGTGTTCAGTCTTTGACCGACCGCGAATATAAATTAAAAGTAAAATATAACTTTTTATACATGAATCGACAGAGAATTCTTTGCTCTATCAAATGCATAATAAATCAGCTTGAAAGAGGGATTCTCTTGATATCATTTGGTATTGAATATCTTGCTGGAGGCATGTTTTTGTTATAGGTCAATGGGTTTCAGTCGTGTTTTTGCAATCATGAACATGTTTGAAAATATTTTGCTATATATGATTCGATAGAGAATTTCAAGCACTACAACTTTGCTATGGATCATATTTCTCTATCTCAGTTACTGGAGACGGTATAAGTTATTTTCTATATTATAGTTTAAAGTATTAAGCACAGAAAAAATGACTTTTAAATAATTTTCTTCATTTTAGTCGATTTTTACATTTTTAACCTGAAGTGTTGACAAAAGGAGAGGTAAAAGAACATCCTCGACAACTATTGAGCTCATATAATTCTATTTAAAATAACAAACAATGTAGGAAATCAGACAGAACGGTCTAAATTAATTTTCAATAAAAATTCTTGTTATTTATGAATTGTTGGAATATTTTATGTATAATAAAAACCAACAAGTTCGCTAAAACATTCCAGCAACGTAATCCATTTCTTCTTCTTGTGCCAACTGAGCATTAATTCGTTGTTGTTCTTTACGTTGTTTGATGATTTCATATCGTTGAGTATTTCTTTCAGCTTTTTGTATACGTTTGTGGTCTTTTCCTAAAAGATTACTTAGTAATTCTGCTGTAATTGAAATTCCAACTTGATTGAAAAACTTAATAAGTCCTGATCGACCACGATTGAAGAATATTGAGGCGATTGCTGCAGCTCCTCTTATCGATCGATAACCATGATATTTTGCTTTAGGTAAAATTGACCAAACAACAGAATTTATCGATTCATTGGCATTTTGTGTTGCACCACGAAGGCATCGTTGTAAAAGTACTGGATCAGTTAATGTATCAATCATAGGAGAGAGAATTTCAAGAAAAACCTATGAATTATTATAAAATCTGAAAATTACACGATAAATTTTCTGTTATACTTACTGGATCAAGTCGTTTGACATCTTTAATAGGATCAGTTTTTTCTTTGGACAAAATATATTTGTCCTTTTGGTATGTACACCAGGAATCAGGACCTGTTGGACAAAAGGCATGTTGCCGTTCACGATCAGATTGTTTTATATTATGAAGGAATGCAGCACGACAATTTTTTTCCATTAACATTACTGCAGCATCTTCGTCAAGATCTACAACAAAGTCTGATTTGTGAAACTAGAGAGTCATCGCTATACCTTTAGCTGCTTCGCTACTCTGTCGGATTGCCAAACCGTAGCAATCTGCTAATTTGTGCTCCATCACCTTCGTCACACGACCAGCACCACCTCCATATGGTTTACCATCAGCAAGACGTTTTCGTCGACGACCTTTACCAACTGGTTGTGCTGATGATTGAATATTATCTTCATCACTTGATGAATGTGTATTTGTAGTATTTGAATAAGATGGAATATATTTCTTTTTTTCTGTTGCTGATGCTGTATTGTGTTCAGATAGATTTTCAAAACCACTATGACGATTCTTCAATGTCTTCAGATGACTCGAAACTCTCTTTTTAACATGATTTATGCAATCTTCTTTGGTGACAACGTTCTTTCCATATTGATTTGATGGAAGTTGTGGCAAAAAAGTATTATTATCACGATTAATATTTTCATCCATGGTATCCATATATGAATAATTATCAAAAGAGTTTGAAGGTACAAGATATTTGAGTGCTGCATTTACATAAGTATTTTTAACAGCTTCATATGCACTGGAGTCACCGTCACTAATCATACTTGTATAACGTAGTCCTAAATATCGATGTCAGAATAAATGAAACAAGTAAACTATTTTACCTTTTTCAAGAGATCTTTGAAATAATTTCTTTGCCCCTTCCTTTTCCATACCTCCAGCACTACCATCCCACGTTTTTGAACATGTAGCTTGATGTGCTGTATACTAAAAAAAAGAGTCATGTTGTCAAATAACAGAATTTCTTCGTGTTACCCATTGTTTGAATTGACCTGGTGTTAATGTCCGTTGTTTTGTTTCACACAGTTCGCATCGCTTGCTTAATGTTTCGAAATCTAGACAATAACCCGAATCAGCATCGATCAGAAAAACAATGCCAAATAGTGACTGATGACCCTTGTGTTTCCAGGTACCATCCAGAGATACAGTGAGGTCCAGAATATCTTTAGGTCGACATTGTTTATCATGACGAATATCCTCAATCAAACATAACATATCAGCATGTGCAAACTCAAATAATTGTTCGTATCTAAAAGAAGGTATTCAAATATGAATATAAAAAATCAATTGACTTACAATCGATGAACTTGTTTGTAAAAATTTGATCGAGCAGGTAAGCTCAATCCTAGTAATGAAAATATGAAATCAGTAGCATCAAAACCGATGCCACTAATAGCACTCGCTGCATACACACGGTGATTTGGTTCTTGCAATTCATATAAAGGTCGAATGGGAAAGTTTGTCAATTCAGTAATTTCATTGCAGATTGAACATTTAAGACCATTTTTATGAAACAATCCGGAACTTTGTTCAGAATCAACTATAAGTTCAAGACGACCACCAGGGCAAATATGAGCTGAGCTCATACATTCCTTGAGATGATTTACATCGAAAATTTGATTGAATGTCTCAAAAATATCATGATCCATAGCACTAATAGACATAATCTTTATTGTTGTCATTAAATCGAGTATAACTCACCTTTCAACCGACAATCACATCTTTCTAAAACTACGTGAGGATTGTTTTGTTTGAGAAATTACTTTTTTGGCAGTATCAACGGGTGCACGAATTTCTGGAAACAGATTTGTTGATGATATTCGATCAGATTTTTCTGAAGTAGATGATGATCGAAGAATCCTATCAGACGTTCGAATTGGTGAAGATTTATCGAGATCTTCATCATAAAAACTATCATCAGAGGACATTTCTACAAAAGAACGATAACAATACAATAAAATAACAGTTGTCTGTATGAATTTTCAGCCGAATCCCTTAGTTTTCACTGACGACTAAAGATAATTTACTACTTTGTTGCTAGAGAAAACAGCTGAAATTTTTTCAAACATTCAACTATGTATCATTTCAACTGAACACTTATTGAACATTTTTGAACATCGAACCAAAATACACGATAGGTGGCATTTGTTACCTTCTTTCCTTTTACCTCAATTTTTTTGTCAACACTTCAGGTTAAAAATGTAAAAATCGACTAAAATGAAGAAAATTATTTAAAAGTCATTTTTTCTGAGATTAATACTTTAAACTATAATATAGAAAATAACTTATACTGTCTCCAGTAACTGAGATAGAGAAATATGATCCATAGCAAAGTTGTAGTGCTTGAAATTCTCTATCGAATCATATATAGCAAAATATTTTCAAACATGTTCATGATTGCAAAAACACGACTGAAACCCATTGACCTATAACAAAAACATGCCTCCAGCAAGATATTCAATACCAAATGATATCAAGAGAATCCCTCTTTCAAGCTGATTTATTATGCATTTGATAGAGCAAAGAATTCTCTGTCGATTCATGTATAAAAAGTTATATTTTACTTTTAATTTATATTCGCGGTCGGTCAAAGACTGAACACACCCAAGGCCCAATTTTTTACCAAAAATCTGATCATGTATGAGCTATAACTCGGGCTAGGTACATTCAAATAACGTCAAAATTTGAGGATATATGTAAAAAACAATGCTCTATCAAATGAGCCTATTAAATTAAAGAGTAGGGGGGGCAGGACCCCCCCTTAAGAGTACTTTAGTGGTAAAAATGAAGCATAAATCTAAGAGCAGAAGTGGTTTTCATTTAGGGCCGATTTGTAGATCAACACACCCCGTCCTTTCATGAAGAACTGATGGTGCTTTTTATGGAGACCGGTAACAAAGGGAAACGTCTTCATCTTTTATAGATTTTACATTTTTCGAGTGAACGGAAGCATTCAAACAAAGGTAATAAAAAATTTTCACTTGAAGTTTGACTTGCTCACATCTCTCAAGTGGTCACATTGTCGATCATTGATTAAAGATGCTTCGTTATGATTTATACGGAATAATCCATATATCACAGAAGCTACTATTTTCAATAATTGGGCTTTGAATCTTGCGGAATATTTTTTTTCCTTTATAGCAAAAGACAATATTCTTCTTTTCCTCAAATGAATATTGGTAACTGAAATAATTTCGAATAATAGTATTCGTCGATAAAAATATGCCTTAATAATTCTCTTAATCATCTCAAGACTTTCATCATACAATATAGCGATTGATTTATCCGCAATTTTAATTAACAGGATTCTCTCATAAGGCATGTTCGAAAAAAATATAAATCGTTCAGTATCTTTTGTGAGGTAGACATAATGAAAATTAAGGAGAGTGAATAAAAAATGCACGTGTTGAGCACACATAAGGACGAAAAAAAAATGTGATAGGTATTCGTCTGATGTGGGTGTCCTCTTCGAACATGAAAAAAAAATATATGAAAAGCATTCATGTGTAAAAAGGTGAAGTAAAAATAAATGTATATGTTCTTCTCTGAATTTTTTCGTTAGTAGTCATCAAGTAATTATCATATAAAATTAGAAAGATAATATTTTTATATCTTTGTTAAGATATTGCAGTTTTGTACTGAACAATTTTTGGTTCGGTAAAGTAAAAACAGCTTCGACATTTCTGTTCATAACCTTTTTAAGTTTCGTAGATTTCGTACGTTGTCCATGAATCTATCGATAGTTTCGTATATAATTCAAAAGCTCGATGAATATCTTACTCTCTATCGACTATGTATAATTCATCTATTCCTCTTAACCGATACACGTGGTTGGTTTTCCTTTTCTTGAGTAAAATACATTGCTTGTACTTCATTATTTTCCCTCTATAATTACAAAAAAGTATTTGTTTTTATTCACAGGTTACAACGATCTATTCATACAATCTATTGTCATATTCTTCTTAATGTAAAAATGTCATCTACAACTACGGAAAATAATATCCCTACAGTTCAAGTTCATGCAATTTATACAGGTGAATGTTTTCTGTGTAATAATATGCTCTTCAACGATGGAGATGAAAACGAATCAACATCGTGTCCCGTCTGGTCGTTTTATATCTATCATCCACCTACACAGACACACA
The DNA here is from genome assembly GCA_022393335.1 of Macrotrachela quadricornifera. Classification (NCBI taxonomy): domain Eukaryota; kingdom Metazoa; phylum Rotifera; class Eurotatoria; order Philodinida; family Philodinidae; genus Macrotrachela; species Macrotrachela quadricornifera. The sequence continues at coordinate 521,928 of JAJEKB010020218.1, forward strand.
CTCTCTTTGATCTTGGTCTTATGAAAGAACTCGATGAGTATCCACCGAAACTAAAAGAATATTTTCCTCGCATATTCAAACCACAAGTCAAAGAAGATGTCGGTGATGTACTTAAAAGGCATAATATTTCACCAAGTCAAATTAAAACCATTATTTACTCGCATCCACACTTCGATCACTGTGGCAATCCATCTTTACCATATTTTGAAAATGCAGTTTGCCTCTTTGGACAAGGTACACAGGCATATGTTCGTCCAGCCTATCCAATTAATCCTGAATCACGTTTTCTTGAATCAACATTTCCCGAAGGTCGAACACACGAACTAACAGATAAAGATTATACTTTATCACTTGGGCCGTTTCAAAGAGTTCACGATTTTTTTGGTGATAAAAGTCTGCTGTTAATTGATAGTCCCGGTCATATGCCAGGACATCAGATAGCATTGGCAAAAACCGGCGAAAATACTTATGTACTCTTAGCTGGTGATTCCGCTCACCATGCAACTCATTTGCAAGAATATGAAGGTCGAATGAGTTACTATATGCACAGTGATAAAGAAGCGGCGAAGGAAAATTTGAAGAAAATAGCTGCATTAGTCAAGTTATACAAAGATGAACACAAAAGTATTCGAGTATGTTTAGCACATGCGAAACACTATGAAGATTTTGAAAGAATCATCTGAAGAAAGACACTATTATTGATTATCTTATATTGCTAAAATAAATTAACTTGTCCACGTAACGTGACACTCTCTGCTTATCAACTTTTCAAAGATGATCTTTGAATTTTCGCTACTGTAACTTGTTTTCGTAGAGAATTGTTGAGGACGAGTCCTAGAAAACAGATTCAAAGCACCATACGACACATATCTTCTTTTCAATTCAACATTTTACACTTATATGCATACAAGAGTACCTCATTGCAAATTTCATCAAGCGATTCGTCGAATATGTTTTTGTAAAATAGACTCAAGATCTTTATTCATTCTTCTGCTTGCTGCAAAAAGGTTACGTATTGCTGGTAATATCTGCTTATCTGTCGGAAGTGAAAATAACCAAAAGTGCATGTTTAGTGAGTTTTTGCAAGCCTTCCAAGATAAAACAAAACTAAATAAGATTCTGAAGTTAAGTCATTAAAACCAGCAATTTTGACTCTTGTTGCTCAGAACCTTGGAAACAACACAGAAAAAACGATTTTTTCAACATCCGAGTTAAGAATCGCTGCACATGAGTTATAAGCGATCGTGTTCAATGGAAATCTCAGCTTTGGGTAGACATCTTACAGAGACCTAAAGATCATTTTTTTTCCCATCAATAATACAATCAGAAAACTAATATGTTGGTATGAGAAATTATTGTTTAGTTTTTCGTTAATCATAGCGCATTGGATCGATTTTTGACGGATTCTTATTCCTCTCATGACAAAACTATTTGCATTCAAATTTCATTATTACATTGAGAAAGGAACGTCGTTATGTTTACTTTGTTTGAATGGCTTTTTATTTAATTTATAGATTAATATCCTTTTTGTTTTTTTTATTTCTCATGAAGAATTGTTAGTAAAGCATATATCGCTTCAAAATATGTCAGAAACATCAACTGTTATTGCTCTCTTTGGGCACTTTGTCATCGACAGAAACTGTGCAACCACTATTTAAAAAAAATCCGTTCAGCAATAGTCTCGATCTTTGATAGCATCTAATCTGTTGAGATAGATCCGTTCTCAGAGGTAAACTATCAGTGTTAGGAATCTGTCATTAAGAACTTTATGGGACACTGATTAAAGAGATTTTATATTAGTATTTACGTCATAACTTGGTAAAAGTTATAACTTTTAGTTAATGCAGTACTGTTGTATACTTTTAATCATGATTATATTCGATGCTTATTGTTTACTATTTATTATTTTTCAATACCAATCCAACATGTTATGATGTTAGTAATGAACATCTTGCTCATTACGGTATAGGCAGAAACTTTCTTTGGGATAGAGTATTTGTTTAGCTGTATAATCAAAGTTGGATCGATTATATTTGACTAATGGAAGATGATGTTATATGGAGTAATGTCCATCATATAATTGATTTCTTTAATAGATATACAAACATTTCAGTAGATCTTTTATCGAAAAATATTATTTATAGAAATAATTAAATACTCAAGTAAGATATTTTTCTTCGTATAGAGTTCTGGTAAAATCAGATGCACAGTATCCATCAAAAATCTTGGATGATGACAGGAAAAAAGAGATCCAGAATGATTAAAAAGGTGTTACATGCTTTCTAAACAGTCTCTTCTTAACAGATAAAGTCATCCTGGTCATGACTAGGTTCATACTTTCCATGACAGGTATTTATTAGACTAGTAAAATTAAAATGCCAAAATAGAAAAGGATTGAAGAGGAAAACCGATCTGAGTGCATATTGTGATATCAAAAGTCGGTTCCCGAGCCACGTCAGGTACTTCTGCCATTTACTAGTTAAAGACGAAAAAATGTTAGAGAAATACTTATAGTTTCATTAAAGAATGTTAGATGTTTTCTTCATGGCTTTTCAGTTTAAATCCAAATAGAAATTATACTGATTCAAATTTTTCTTTGTTCCTATGCAACAACTGTAGAACACACTCATGAAACTATCGTTCTATTAGTTGGTTGTAGGGATGCACCAGTGACAGTTAATAACTGGTAACTGGGTCTCAGTTAACTGGGGTACCCAGTTAACTGGAGAACCCAGTTAACTGGGTCCCAGTGATAACTGGGGTACCCAGTTAACTGGAGAACCCAGTTAACTGGGTCCCAGTGATAACTGGGGTACCCAGTTAACTGGAGAACCCAGTTAACTGGGTCCCAGTGATAACTGGGGTACCCCCAGTTAACTGGGACCCAGTTATCAGTTATTAACTCACTGGTGCATCCCTACATTTAGCATGAATAAATTCCATTTTTGACACACTTTAATTTGGTATTAAGATCCTTATGTATGCTATTTAAAATCATAGTGTTACCCGTCTGGAAAAATATTTTTACACATCCTATATACACCCAGCTAACTGGACTTATGGATACCTAGCACAAAGGAAACTACTGATGATTTTATAAATAATAAACCAGTTGAATATGTATCCAGTTAAAATAAATACCCAGTGACACTGGGTACCCAGTTAACTGGACTGGTGCATCCCTAGTTGGTTGGCATAGCCAAAAACAATTTTTAATTTTCTGCCTCAACAAAAATAGGGTGGCTCGTTATATATGCTTTTACGTATATCAGGTCAATTAATAAATGCTCATCAATAATATATTCGCCAATCAGGGCTCCCGATGTACGAGAGGATGGAGTGGGCTAGCCCTTCCTAATTTTTACATCGTATCCACGAAAATGTTGAGTTATCTCTCAAAGACTGTCTAGGAAATTTTTCGCCCTTCCACCCCCAAAAATTATTGAGAGCCTTGAACACCGATCTATCAAATATCTCACGATGCATAAAATAAAAATTTATTATAGAACTACTGCTATATTCATGAAGAATCCATGATATGATATATTGTTATTGACTGTAAAAGATAGGCTGTTATCGCTAGACATCATGAATCAATTATACTTCGTTAATTGAAAACCAATTATTCAGATATGAAATTGTTCATGACTAATTTTTTTTCAAGATGATTTGTCTACACCAATATAGCGTGACAAATTGATTGTCTCTTCGTGTAGAATATATACATATAAATATACATTGGAACAACCAATTGATTATATAGCAATCCTATATGTAAGTCAAGTAAACTTGCCTTTTTCTTTTTTGTCTATTGTGAAAAGTTTCTTCGGCCTATCGGTAAACAAACCTGACGGATATCATGAAATGACTCTAGACGAAATAAGTTGGACGTACGAAAATAACATCATTAACAATGTACCTCACATCCACAGTTTAGTCAATCCATGTCTCAAACATATAAAACAAAAATTGAGACATTTTTCAATTCACGGTATATCCATCTAATACGCCATATATCGAAGTCAATCCATAAATGTCGGGATCAATTCTGAATAATACTGATGATCGATGCATTGAAAAGGATTGCGATGCTCTATTTGAATGGAGAGTTAGTTGTCTCATGTACAAGCGTATGTCAATAATCACAATGGATTGTCATGAAATTGTTCTCAATGGAAAAATATTTTTCTAAATCTCCTCACAGAATAGAACCCCACTGAACTTCTATTGCGTTCCAGTTTTTTCTCATGTTGCAGCTAAAATCAACTCAGTTTACAAGCACAAAAAGTCTTAAAAACTTAGAAATCAGAATTTTCAAATTGTTTTACCACTTTCAGAGTAATTGTCATAGTTTTTTAGAAGCTAAGAATTGAGCATCAGTTCGTTCCACATCCCATATTATCAGAATGAATACATTAGTGCGCTCTTGGTACTATATTTTTCATCTAGATTGATCTCTCCTCATCATTTCATGCTTTTAACTATGAGACAAGCTTCATAAGATACATAGTGGTATCGTTCTGTTGAACGACTTTATCATGAGAGCTTAAATACACTTTATTTACGAAACAAGATGTATTTTAATTACCATGACAGTTATTTAATTGATATCATATTACTATACACTGTAATTTGCTTTGAAATCCCATGATCTTTTGGGTCATTGACATCTGTAGTAGTTCAGCTTTCTAAGAAGTGTTATTTTTCAGTTAAAGATTTGTTCATATTGTTATGAAGTTACTAAAAATTTTCATCATTTTACTTCTTAGTAATGGATAAACCTATTAAAGAAATCTAATAGAACGATACTATTCCACATGGAATTACTACTCAATAAATTCTAGAGAATTATACTTTATTATATGATATATATGCATACTTATTTTTCGGCATTTGATAGATACTCAATTGTCTGGTGGTAGAAAATGCATAAAATGCAAAGAACATTAGGTACATAAACTGAGCTAGGTTTAGAGAGGTTCACTATGTTACAAGTACGAGAAATAATTATTTCTTTATTTTTATGCTAATGTACAACAACATTATCACTAAGACTGCTGTACATAGTCTCAAGCTTTTTGAAATAATCAATGTTCTTGGTTTTTTTGGAAAATAGATTGATCATATCTTTAAATAAAAAGACAAATTTAATCTACTCTCGAACTTTTGCTTTTCAGCAATCGAATACTATAGTAATACTCTAAATCATATTCTCTTTCATATTTATTGATGTGCTAATCTTTTAAGTTACATCTTTCATAATCACAACTAAATTCACTTTTTCTTTATCATGCTTGAAAACATCTGCTGTAATAAATATAGCTTTCGAAACGCGTAAATACATTAACTGGGTCTGAAAAGCTCCACTCCCATTGCTAACTTCAATTAAGAAATGCCAGTCAAATATTTTATTGAGCAATCAAAGCTAGTATCTCCTTTATCAATCAATATATTGCCATTATGTTCATAAGTGATCATTACTACCAGATCTTATTTAATATTATCATTAAAATCATCCCATATCATAATTTAAGGAGCGAGACTAGAACCATATGGTGCTCGGCAGATAACTTCTAAAAATAATAAGCATTTGAAAAATGCTTAGACAGTAAAGTTTCGTGCCAAACATTGTGCACGATCGATGGATAGAAAGATTATTTCCCTTCATTGCTTCGTTATTAAAATATCGGATTATAAAATCGAAAATTTTAATTTATTAATGAAGAAGCCCTCTAATGAATTAAATATGTTTCTTGATGAAGATGAAAACTTTTCGAATTACATATGACATTCTGATTTCGAATTTCATCGGTTCCTTCTTTATCCTGATTTCGTTACCCTTATAGCGCGATGGCTGTTGCTTCGGCTCATTCAATAATATGGTCAAAAAAAAAGGCAAGTATGATCATGTAGTAGTACAGTTCTCTGCATTATCATAGGAGAAGAGAAAAAAATTTAATAGAATATCAATCGAATAAAGATGAGAATAAAATTAATCATGAAGAATAGCATGCACATTCTCATCATCGATATCCAAAATAAATTATATTATTACAAAAAATTAGTAATAAATAAAATGTATTCATCGAAAATTTATCTACGCGTATTGGCAATAAGTTCATCGATTTCTTCCAGACTATAATCAACAGTGTCCGGTGGTCTGTTGCAGCAACTGAAGTGTTCTGCAGATGTGTTTTCAGAAGCGTCTAAAAAGAAATAAATTATTCGAAAATAGACAAATTATTCATGGTTTACATTCTTTATTCATTCGATCCAATTGTTCGTATAGTTCAATAACATGATCTGGATTACTGAATAATAAGATTTTAAATAAATTTTTATAATATACTACTGCTTTTTCCGTTTGACCGTTATTTTCAAATTCTTGTCCACGAGCTAACAGATATCTTGGATCAAGAAGTGTACCGGCGAATGCTGTCGCAATCTCGTCTAACGTTTGCCTTAGCTCTTCTTTCGTCACTAGCTGGAGTTGAACAGACCAACGACTCGTTTCTGATTTCTCAACTGACAGTATGCGAAATGAACTATTCCAAAAGAATAAGGTTTCGCGTTCATCATTTGTGATCGAAGAACTAGGTGCAACAGCAAAAGGCATGGCAACTTCATTAGTAGTGTCGAGATTAGTGATTTCAATCAGTATGTCATTTCTATTGTTTGAAATATAATTATTAACTAAGTCAGTTGTAGAGAAAATATCGCCCACGTTTTTAATAAACATATCAACGTTGAATAATTTTGATGGATTGAGATAACGATGTGCAATTTGCGTCAGAGATCCAGCTTGGCTTTGGTTACGATACAATGATGCCCAATGATAATGAAGATCGAGAATCAGAAAACGTAAATCGAATATAGCGTCTACATTTCTCATTCGAAATGCGTTGTTGAACAGGTTGTATATATATGGAGTCTTGGAACACCACCAAACTGCATCAGCTGAAGAGTATTCGTGAGAAAAATTTATAATTTCTCTTTGTGCTACGGGATCATTCGAGTATAATTCTATGAATCTTGATATGGTTTCATCAATTTCTCGTTGTGATGGTCGATCCAAGTGAAGTATAATCTTGAATAAAAGTTGACGCCAAAGAAAATTGATCTTTTCTTTACTGACTAAATCTGGATGATATATGTCGACAGTTAACGCATTTCTTTCCAATTGTAAAGATTCAGTTGATGAGGAAACAGAATTACAACATGCTGTTGCTAATAAATTCTGTCTTAAATTCTCAAAAATAGTGCCAATATCGTTATTATTATTATTATTATTATCGTCAATTATATAAGTAACATCGATTTTATGTGATCCATCATTCAAGTCATGTGTTAAAGTTTTATTATTATCTGACCGACAAATAATGAAATAAAACTTATCAAATGATAATCGTCTAATCTTCTTTATTGCACGAATGGGATTGGAATAAGTTTTCAACCATCTACTATATTGCTGAAGTTCACATTTAATTAACGAAAGACGTGAGTAATTCTTTGGATGAGTTAATACAATTAAGTTTTTATGATTATCAGACATATAGATGTGAATAATATCTTCCAGCATTGATCCTCTTCACTAGGATATATAGATACGATCTATAATAAAGATATTATTAAAACATTAGTAAAACACTTGCAAATAACATGTTTCACGTACATAAGCCGCTTAATGAATACATGTATATAATGAGAATACTTTAATAATATGTGACTCTATCAATGACAATTTTTTCCTGTTCTGTCTTTATGTTATATATTTAAAAGCTGTTATCATTCTATTCATGTGGTTGATAGAAGAATAGAGATTGACAGATATATTATTAAGACATCTTATTTCGAAGAAAATAAAACTGTTACTTAATTAAGAAAACTTACTGATGATGAGATAGGAATGAATTAATAAAAAAGTATAATCAACAACTGAAGAAAGAAAACATAAACAATAGAGACAAGATAAATAAATAAACATCTGTAGACAGAGTTTAACACGATCCAATGAATTAAAAGAAAATATGAGTTTCATTGTAGAGGCATATAGAATTATGTAGTGGCGATTGATTTAGCAGAATTATAATCTTATAACATCAAATTAGAGGATACAATTACACTTCAGTCACACTTTATTTGATATATACATATATATATATATATATATAAACAGAACGGAAAAAAAATTGGCTGGTGCAGCGGATCAACCAATATATGACAGAAAGAAAATAGAATATATAGATGTCATATAAGAACAGAATATTTTTAACGAAGAAAAGAAATGTAATAGACACTGTAATCATTTTATTGAGACGTTTCTTGATACTCTGTTCACATCATCAGTCAAAATACAAAAAACAAACAAATAAAAGTCAGTGTATATATAAACAATATGCGTCAGAACGAACAAAAAAAAAGGAATCCAGTATATTCGAACGTTCAAATATACTAAATTTTCAAATTTCCCTCAGCCCGTGAAAGATGTGCCTGATAAAATATTAATCAAAATATGTTCAAGTTAAAGCTCTTGTTTGAGTAAATATAATTATTAGTTTTCTTTTGTATCATATCCATTAATAGACTTTCTTTTATTTCACGTTTTTTTGTCATTTGATTCAACAGCGATGATCTGATGATTCCAATTGTTTCTATGTTTTCAGTTCATGCAATATTCAGCTATTATGGAGTAGTCCCTTCCTTGGAATGCTCTCTTATGTTTTTTTTTTCTAATTTCAATTCCTCGAGACGTTTGACCAATGTAAATGCCATTGCAATCGTCACAATTATATTGGCAAACAACCTTATTCATGTCCATCTCCTGACAGTATGATTTACTAAATAATGTCGAAATTCTTCTACCAGCGTCAAAGCCAAACATCCTCGAAGGGCCAAGCTAATTTTTGAAGATAATATGATAACATGTATTAGTATTCTATGATTTTGACTGCTGAGCCAGTAGTCTTACGGAAATTAGATTATTTTTCTCTTCAGTCTCGTAAAATAATTATTAGAATTATAGTTTTTCTTTATTTAGAACATTTAATACAAAAAATTCGCTGAACAGAGTGCTCATCATAAACCGGTTCTGAACAATGATAACATTTATTTCGAACTTCTCTATCTTTAGAACGATCACAAAGCGAACATCGTTTACGTTTTGATTGTGTAGAGTTTTCACTTAATGCTTCTGATGGTTGCTTGATGACAGGATAACCGATGATGGTCAATGCATTTTGGATGTCCTTATGTAAAAATTGAGAAGTTTTCGAGCGATGATCAAGAAGATTAGCAATTAGACTTTTTCCCAATTCTTCAAGGAATAAGTGACGTTTATATGCTTTATTTCTTTTCCACTAAGGGTTCTTTTCGTTCCATACGATGAGAGCGTTTATAGTGGCAATGTCAATCATACCATAAAAGACGCACAGTGGCCACCGTTTTGTGCTTCTTTTTATTTCCGTCTTCCGAATCCACTTTATTGTCATGATGTTTGGAAGAAAGCAACAAGACAGTTTTATTTCTTTTTAGTACATATGAAACCAGAGTTAAATTATCGCTGCAAGCAAACATTGAAGATCGAACTTGGTGGCTTGTGCTCCACAGAAATTCCATGGGAATTTCTGGCTTATTCTTTCTCAATGTTCCGATTAAAATAAGTTTCTTAGTTTGTAGTTCTTTCTCTAGTGAAATATTTGTGGAGAAACTATCCACTGTTACATTCCAGTTAGAAGCATACATTGGTTTCATTAACTCAAAAACCATATTGATACCTCTCTTTTTGTCTTTCTTGGTGAGAATATCATCCAATATAAGGAACTGCATCGAATACATAGCAAGTGTTAGTATCGACACACATAAAAAACTTTATTCCGTATTTATCGGACTTTGTTGGCATATATTGACGAATAGTCGCACTTTTATCTGTTTGCTTTATCATCGAATCTCAGATAGGAAACAATCATTTTAAACCGATTGCGAGACATAGTAGTCCTAAATATTGGAGACTCAAGTGGACTCTTGCTTCATAGAGACTTGATGTTTTTTCTTGATTTTCCTAATCAACTGGCTAGTATTAAAAGACCAATGAAACCTTTCAATTCAATCATTATTATTTCTTCAAATTTCTCATCAGAAGTGCTCTTTTCGTTTGCGTGAATATTTGTATATAGTAAAATTTTCTTTAACATTTTCTTCGATATAAATCACAGAAATAAACCTTCAACAGAGGCTACATTCTTCGAAATTTCTGTGAGTTTAGATATTATAATTATATTACTGCAAAGCTTTGTATTTGACGAATAAAACAGAGTAGAAGACCAAATCATGCCGAATCTCGAACTATATGAACTTTGTTGAGTATATTTGTCATTCAAATTCATTTGTTCTAAATCAATCCCTTCTTTATCTTCTGATGTTTGACTATCAGCATCTTTTGTTATCTTCAAACTATAACTTTGTAACAAAAATATGTGTTTCAAACTTTGTTTTTTTCAGATAATAGCTTTTCTCTTTCTCTTCAAAATGACTTAATTTGCTAGATACCTTCATATGAGTTTCATTTAAATATCATTGATTTGATTGAGAGGAGTCGAAGCTATTGGACCATTCATTATTCATCAAGCTTTCTGAATATTGCTCGAAAAAATCTCTATTTATCAGTTAAATCTATCCAAAAAACCAGAATTGTTATTATTAAAATGTTACTGTTCTTCGCTTCTACAACCATAACATATTTAGTTGCATACTTACATTCACCCGTGTATTCTTCAATAGTAACATCGTTTCAGACAAATTCAAAAATTTTTATCTAAAAATAGTCTGCCTGGATATTGCTTTTTTTATAAATGTATTCGTTTTTTATCGACGATAAAACAACATTAATATTTTTTTCTATTCTTTTGTGGATTATAAATATCTGTATCGATTTCGTTTGTTTCTCATGCCATGTATTCAATAAAAAAAAATGAAGCCATCTGCTGATAGCAGAATACAAGGTATGAATGATGGCAAATAGAAAAATCCAGAATAGACATAAATACTCTATAAGATAAAGCATTCTAATTATTCTCTTACTAGTGTTTTTTCATTGTAATGAACCCAATAAAATCGCCACAAATACCTCCTTCCTCAAAAGGTGCAACTATGCATCGACGTACTAATGTACGAATGGTTCAAAATGTTCTTCTCATATGGTTGAGCAATAGTATTGATAATAATACTGAAAACTGTCAGAACACGATGACACAACTACGACGTGTTGTTAACACTATTGAGATATTTAATGATGGTGTTCAATGCATTGATTTTCTTAGGGATGTTACCAACGAAAAAGTTATCATGATTATCTCTGGTGCATTGTGTCAAGACATAGTGCCTCTAATTCATAATATTGTTCAACTTCATGCCATTTTTATCTTTTGTAACAACGAAAAACAATATGAACAATGGGCCAAAGAATGGCCCAAAATCAAGGACGTATTTACAGAAATTCAATCAATCTGTAAAGCCATTAAAGAGGCGGCACAACAATGCGAACAAAATGCCATATCCATTAGCTTCGTACCCACAAGTGGCGATATATCAAATAAAAAATTCGATCAACTCGACTGTTCATTTATGTACACACAAATCCTCAAAGAAATATTATTAACAATTACCTTTGAAGAGCAGCATATTAAAGAATTTATTGATTATTGTTATGAACAATTTTCCAACAATGATCATGAATTCAACAAAATAACAAGGTTCGAACAAGAATATCATGTTAAAGCACCTATTTGGTGGTACACATGTGATAGCTTCATATATACCATGCTTAATCGCGCACTCAGACTGATGGATGTGGACATTATTATTAAAATCGGTTTCTTTATCAGTGATCTTCATCATCACATTGAAAAACTGCATTTGGAACAATTTGGTAAACATCATATTAGTGAAACCTTCACGCTCTATCGTGGCCAGGGTTTGCCCAAAACAGATTTTGATCAAATGATGAACACAAAGGGTGGATTAATATCTTTTAATAACTTTCTATCTACCAGTGAAGATCGTGATGTTTCTTTTGCTTTTGCGGAAAGCAACGTAACAAACCCTGATTTGATGGGAATTCTTTTTGTCATTACTATTGATCCATTGATATCTACAACGCCCTTTGCTTCCATTAAAGATGTCAGCTACTTCGAAGGGGAAAATGAAATTCTCTTCTCAATGCACACAGTTTTTCGCATCTGTGATATTAAACCAATGGGAGAAATTAACCGTCTCTACCAGGTGAACTTAACACTTATTAATTATAATGACCAAGATCTTCGGGTGCTTACTGATCGTATACGAGAAGAAACTTTTCCCAATTCCATAGGATGGAATCGGTTGGGCCAATTACTACTTAAATTAGGTCAATTCGAAAAGGCGCAACAAGTTTATGAAGTTCTGCTTGGGCAGTCAAAGAATGAGAATGATGAAGCACATATTTATGTTCAACTTGGTAGGGCGAAGAACCATCAGGGTAAATATGATGAGGCCATAATATTCTATGAGAAATCACTTGAAATCTACAAAAAAACATTTCTTCCAAATCATCCTGATTTGAGTATCGTCTACAGCAACATTAGTAGTGTATATTTTAACATGGGTGAGTACTCAAAAGCACTTTGGTCTGACGAAAAAGCTCTTGAAATTCGACAACAATCACTTCCTCCAAATCATCCTGATTTAGCTTCTTCCTACAATAACATCGGTAATGTATATAATGACATGGGTGAGTATTCGAAAGCACTTTGGTCTTATGAAAAAGCCCTTGAAATTCGACAAAAATCACTTCCTCCGAATCATCCTGATTTGGCTTCTTCCTACAACAATATCGGTATTGTGTATGACGACATGTGTGAGTACCCGAAAGCTCTTTGGTCTTACGGAAAAGCTCTTGAAATTCGACAGCAATCACTTCCTCCGAATCATCCTGATTTGGCTGCCACCTATAATAATATCGGTTTAGTGTATGACAACATGGGTGAATATTCAAAAGCACTTTCGTCTCATGAAAAAGCAGTTGAAATTAAACAACAATCACTTCCTTCAAATCATCCTGATTTAGCTTTTTCCTACAACAACATCGGTTTGGTTTATTACAATATGGGGGAATGGTCGAAAGCAATTTCATCTCACGAAAAAGCCCTTGAAATTCGCCAACAATCACTTCCTTCAAATCATCCGCTTTTGGCTTTTTCCTATAACAACATCGGTTTGGTGTATAAGAACATGGGCGAGTACTCGAAAGCACTTTCGTATTATAAACAAGCCCTTAAAATTAGACAGCACTCACTGCCTTCGAATCATCGAGACTTAGCCTGGACCTACAACAACATTGGTAATGCGTATAACAAAATGCATAACTACTTCAGAGCACTTTCATTTCATGAAAAAGCTCTCGAAATCCGACAACAAACACTTCCTACAAATCATCCTGATATCGCCCATTCGCACGAGAATATTGGTAAAGTGTATGAAAACCTCGGTGAATACTCGAAAGCACTTTCATTCTATGAACATGCTGTAGATATTGGACGACGATCATTGCCCTCAAATAATCGTAATCTTGAAAAATGGACAAAGAATCTTAACAGAATAAAAGAGAAACTAATTTCTACTTGTGTTTTCGGACAAAATGAAATGTTTCAATAGAAAATAAAAGAAATCCTGATGTCGTTCAGAATACCATGGGATCCCACTCACTGATCAGATAGCCAGTAGAACGGGCATGTATTGTATAAAAGATTCTCACTCAGGATCATGTATTACCATGTACGGTCGTATACGGCAGCATATGTTCAGATATATAAAACTCTTATGGAAGAAGGTGAATACAACTTCAATGAATTGGAAGTATTTTAGAATAAGTCTGTTTTTATTCTCTTTCTCGTAGAGAAGGATCTTACAAACATAAATTGTTTGCTTGCTTGCTTGCTTGTCTGTATGTCCACAGAGGGTCAGAAACACATAAGGATTGACTGAACGGTAATCGCAACCGAGAAACTCAAATCTGAGGTCAGCTTCTTAAAATATTTTATGGATCAATTCTTTGAACAAACGACCAGTTTTCAACAAGAAACAATGGGTTTTATAAAGTTTGATCGAAGACAATTGAGGTCGAGGAACTTAAATCTGACTTCGGCTTTTTGTGTACTCAAAAAGTGAGTACACTCTAAAATCGATCTGTATGTCCGGCCGTTTACACGATAATTCTTCACAATTTCAGTCAATTGAGATGAAATTTTGCGCACAGAATTGTCTCATCAATATTTTGGCTGAGAGAAGAAGATGAGAAGGATTCGTCAAGAAATAGGTGAGTTATCGAAATAATTGTCATTATTGACCAGACCATCTCTTAGGGAGGGTACAGGGACTTTTTCAAAAAAAATACTTTTTCTCGGAATTATTTAAAACATATATGAATTGACTCAGTTTTTAACAATGATTCCGAATATGATATTAATTTTGAATCAAATCGTAGTTTTTCAAGTGAAAATTGACTAAATAGAGTCCCAACAATACAAAAGACCTATGTCCTGCGAGCAGTGTGCCCAAATATGTCTCAGATGATTAGTGGTTTTGTCGCTACTAAAAAGAGTTATCAAATGGAAAAAATCCGACACTCGATAGCTGTTATTATTGGTGGATTATTGTGAAAATACTGATGTCTTTGTGTACCATATATATATCATAGATCGATGAGGTTACCTATGACCATAATTTCGCTAGATACAAGCACAAATCCATCCTGAAATAACTCCTCCTACCCCTATTACTTCTTTTATCTCATACATTGCTCAGTTGAGTAGAATGAATTTGAAGACTAAACTGTTTTCTATCCAATTGAGATATCCCAGAGCTCAAATGGCCAATTCACTCACGAGATAAGGTCAAAATGCTGAGTATATACTCAAGATAGTTAGTTTTTAGACAGTGTCGATCAAAATTAATTTCTCGTCAATTCTTTTTACTTTTTGAAGTACACATAATACTCGGATTTAAATGCGAGGTTTTCACATTTATTTCATTCTGCTCTTCTATCGATTCTACTGGATGTATAAGATATTTTAATTTTTCCTATACAGACAATTGAAATATGGGGTTGATATTATATGTTCAGTACAATTTAAAATTTTCCTCTAGGAAAAAATAAAATTTATTTTCTCCTAGGAGAAGGTAAAATTCTAATTTTTCCTAGAAAATACCCATTTACAATTCAAGTTTTAAATTCTCCTAGATGAATATATTTTAACCATGTTAATTTGACAATGAGAGCTTTAATTTCGTTCAAATATATCCCATTTTTTCATGGACAGTACAAACACTTCCATTGTTAGATATCCACAATAATTAATAATGCTGAAATTGTTTTAAAAGAGTTTTATTTAGAGATGTATTGAGATGGGGAAACTTGATCTGTCTTGATCTCAAATTCTGAAGATCTCTAATTTTATTATAACAATGAATATTGAACACATATCTTCTCAGACAATAAGCTATATAAATTCACAATAAATATTACGATAAATATAAGCCAAGATTAAAAGAATATTGCACATAAAAAGCAAAGATATAATTGTTATTATTAAATAATCGACTAAACTAATTTCTATTTGTTCTAAATGAAAAAAAATAATAATATTTTCATAAAAATAAAACTACTAACCGATTTTGTTTAATGTTTAATCGTGTTTGTAACGTTGTTCTATATCTCTTAACAGTTGTACGAAGTTCTGTTTTATATAATTTTGATGGTAAAACAAATACAACAAGACAAAGCATTGAAGGGAGAAATGAAACAAAATATCCAATAAGATATAACCACGGTTTTCGATTTGATTCAATACAACCTGAAACAAAAGATATTATTAAACGTGGCAAAGCAAGAATAGTTAAAAGTATTGGAGCTATTAATAAATGACGATGATATTGAATTTGTTGTAATAATATAGCGCGATGATGAGATTCTGTATGTTCCATACGTGTTTTTCGTCTAGTTGTCGTTACAATAATAATAATAGCTGAAATAATATTAGTAATAAATGGAATAAAAAAATGAAATATATGAATAAATTTATCATAAAATTGAATATTCGATGGATAACTAAGAATACACCAAATACGTTTTTCGTCATCATTATC